>JARHVA010009114.1:7500-364941 GCA_037957365.1 Torreya grandis
CCATATGATATCATGAAACCACTAATATATCTAAAAAATGTCTATAATGATCTATCCTAAGAGATAAAAGAGCTAATGTACTCATCCACTGATCCCTAAATGGCCATGGAGATTCCCACTCTAGCCTAGGTAAACTAATCGATCGCATAACTATTATGTGCTCATAATCCCAATAATGAAATAAGGCAGTTACACTCACACCATCACTAAATTCCTCTTATGTAAACCTATAAATATCCCTATATAGGTGGGAAAGAATATTTCTACTCCATGAGAACATAGTTCCATATACGTCTACACTTTGCATGATCCTATGCATCATGTATATAATCAACACTCCACTCTCATCCAAAACAAAAAATGAAACCAAAAACATGGCCAAACCACTTTTGTAGGCAAAGAAAACTAGACTATATTATAAATAATAACATCATATCACTATCAATACCTCTCCAATGTATACATAAAGGTACACCAATAAAATACAAGGATGCACAATCAATAGCATTAGTACCCATGTCATCTTGCAATGTCACCCAACTATCCACTAACTAATAAATGTAAAATGCAATACACATCCTCTAGTTTCATAATAATATCCCTTGTGGGAAGATATAAATTACATGTATCTACACTCCACCTCTCACATAAGGTGGTAATCATATATCTATCCCACTGTATTGTGCCTAGGTCACACACATGACCTAACCCTACCCCTATCTATGACAACTCTCTCATCAACAGATATGGTAACAACCAAAATGTCTCCACAATTTTATTTATATAGAACTCTCTCATCCACATCTCACCCCTAAAAACACCAAATAACAACATATATATCAGTACACAATGCCAAATCACTACCCAAGCAAAAATAATAGCACCTAACCAAGAAATATCTCAAAAAAACCAAGCCTCTAGGATAATAGTGTTGAACCCTAGATAAGAAGCACTAATTATAGGACAAGAATATTAGAACTAGTGAAAGTTGTCCTAGGATACTTTAAATAGCTCAAAAAGCACCAAAATAGGCTTCGAAATAGACAAAAATCAAGCATTAAGCTTACTCACTAGGCTAACATCACCACCAACCTCAACCTGTGCTACCAATTGCTCAAACTAAGTCATGGTAGGTGTTCATCTCCTCAAAATATCTCTCACTTCAAATCTTAAGATCTCAACCTAGTCAATGCACAAATGAATCAAGAATCAGTCTAATTTTATTATATCAAACAACTTTTTCATTCATAGAAAAAATACCATTTTACCCATACCTAAAACCCTATAACTCCATTTTGAAAACCATTTTCTTCCATAGAATCATGATAAAAATACCTTCAACATCATGTGAGATTTGATTTATTACTACTTCATTTGACTACTATGGCACGCATATCTCTATATTTCTCTTACACCTAAACATACACCTTAATCATCACTAATCAAAACTTGTTCCACTTTGAACAACTCAGTCTAATCAATCAAACAACTTCTTAATCAATTCAAACTATACCAACCTTGTTATATCATTATGCCTCTAGTCATCACTTTTGGATTCACCTAATCTATCACAAAATTTTGTGCCTCTCCCCAAAAGGGGGGCCATCATTCCTACTATTCATATTCCTAAACTTACCCAACATACCCATTCACTCTCATAGGTGGATACACCATGGTCCTTACACCTCCAATATTTAGATTATCAGATTTAGCTTAGATCAATTGAAATATATAGTGATTTAAATTAAAAGGATCATTCAACATTACTCAAGACATTCAAGGGGATATACCTTTATTTTATAGATATAATGGGTTCAGATCATATGGATCCATAATGATTTAAGATTATAAGTACATAGACTATTCAGATATAGTGGTTTAGATTATATGTGCTCACACTAACTTTGATATAGATATAGACTCAGATACCAGATTTGGGGGCATGTACATTACTACACATCTCACACATATAGCTTCATACATCATGACATAGTTACAAGACTAGATTGTAGATTATAGGCATAGTGCAGATAATAGCGTTTTAATCTCTAGTTTTGCACATGGGTTATGAAAAAATAGGTCATAGCATATGTGGTTATATAAATTACCAAATTATACATATGCATCATTCACATACCATATTTGGGGGCATGTCATAGATGTTCATGTTCTTCATCATACAAGATTATACATATGGAATGGAAATACATGCCATTCTCTTCTTACACATTGACTAGGAATTTCATATTACATCCAACTATAACTAGATTGTCACTAGGTTAGACCACACATGCATCTATGGGTGGTTAGTTTGAGATATATTACCAAGAACCACAACATGTGTTTATGCAGGATAGAGGATAGACATTGGTTTTGGGCCTCTAATTATTTCTTAGTTATAGTGTAGATATTCAGAGTGGGGGCATGATATATTTTGCTCTTCACAACATATAGATTCTATACACACATTCTAGATTACATGAATTTATGTGGGATAAAGGGGTATATATTGGTTTTGGACCTCTAAGAATTCCTCATTTTCAATCAAACTCAACATAGGGGAAATCATTGCTCTCTTTCTCTATGTTACATGGATTCCACTTTTAGATTCAGTATAGGGGGCATCCATTTTAGTGAATCCTTCTTTCTCTAGGCACTATTTGGCTCTCCATCCACTTCTTAAGCCCAAGAAGTGAGTTAGACCCTTTGCATCACATTCACTCTCCATGCAAGTAGGTTTAGGTATGCATTCATTTCTTCCTTATTTTATTGTAGTACTTCATTTCATTGCATCACTAGAATAAAAAGGAGGAAAATGTATACACCCTAAATTGGTCAAGTAACCACACCTATCATGTTTTTTCATAGTCCCTTTCATAGGAGACTCTAATTAGAGAATATGAGCCTTATTCCACATTATCCATGTCTTTTGTTTTTACTCATATTTGTCTTTTCTCTTGTTCTGATCACCTTTTTGCTTATTCCCAATCATCCATAGCCTTTAAGATGGTCATTCCAACTCATCCAGACTTTATTCCCCATGCTAATTCCACCCCCCTATGTTTTGATCCTATATGATAGGAAGCACCACAAAATTGGAATATAGTGCTAGAGCCAATGGTGGTCCATTTATAGCACTCCTATCTAGTGGAATTTTTGAGTCCCAAAGATTAGTTTCCCCTCATTTAATGAGTCCCAATCCCTTCTTAGATTCATCCTTAAGTTTTCATAATGTTGGCCACCTGTGAATAAAGCTCCCAAATTTTAAATAAAGAGTCTCCTATATAAAGGACTACACAAGGCATTTTATATCTAACACTTACTACATTGGCATAGTACATAATTAAAATTTTGTCAATAATATAGCTCAACATTCTACATCACACATAGATTTACATGCTTGATCAAGGAAGGGCCTAAGTGAAATTTTATTCTTGCATCTATCATGCATGTTGATTATGCACATTCCCTAAGGGAGAACTATAGTTTATCTAAGACCCTATATTGAGGGTTAATGTAGGTAGTGATCAAGACAATAGGGGTTTTAGATCATGTGATCATACTTCTCCTAACCCAATTTTTCCCCCTTATGTTTTTTATGTATTTTGTTTTTTTTGTGTGTGTAGATAGACCTAGGGTTTTGAGATTAAAATATATCTACAATGAGATCTATCGACATTCAGCATCTAATTTTTCATATACAAGCTCATACAGGGGACAATGGATAAAACCTAAATAACATAGGTCTCTAGGACAATAGCAGCAGAAAAGGACTATAGCACAAGACCCTAGGGTGTCTTATTTTGGTGATCCTATCTTTTCACTAAATGAAATCTAGATTCAGGTTCCTGACATCTTCCTAGTCTTGTCTAGTAGTTTTCAACCCCTGAATCATTCATTTTAGCCTATTTTTCTAGATAAGTTTATTTCTTTCTATATGTAATTAATTTGATTACATTGATAAAACCCTATATTTTTACTATATTTGATTGGATTTTCCCCTTTATCTAGACCCTTAATTATTTTATAAACTAGACCTTAGTTTCCCAAAAATAATAAAACACAAATAATGGAGCTTTGTGATGTGTTTCTAATTCAACCAATTTTGCATAGATTCATTATTATTACCAATACATTCGAAGAAATAGTTTAATTTTTTATACACCTGTAAACATGGATCATGCATAGATATTAATCCTAATCATAAATGCATATATAGAAGAAATTGGGATTGGCCTGGTACTTAGGAATACCAAATACCATGATCTAGATCCTTTTAATTTCATTGATGTTACATAATGCACTCTCTTCAACCTAGATCAATCAGAAGAAACACAAGTAAGAGATTTGGAAATTCAACACCCTCTATAAGGTTTTAATGTGGAGTGACTTATTCAGATACCTAATTTACAGGAATTGGATGAGGAAATGCTTGAATTTATTATCAAATACAACTAGGGTGATATTTATCTCTCATAGATGTTATAATTTTCACCATCTCTATGACCATGTCAAGAGAAACATGACTTCCAAATCAAGGAAAATCTATTTTAGATTATAAAAATAAGGCCCCTCCCATCCACTTATACATAAAGGAGAAATATAAAACAATAGGAAGGGGGATTCAAATCAAATTAGTATAAGACAATTCAGTTCATATTTTTTTGAGTGCATCACCAAATAATTTTGGTAGATAACTAAAAGTGCCAAGAAGGTAACCAAAGGTGTTATGGACATTATATATCAGATGATATAAATGCATGAGGATTTAAATTATCTATACTTTTTAGCCTCAAAGAAAATTATGAATATTGTGAAGGTTTTCATGGGATCATTTCATGCATGTCAATATCAATTCTTGGTCTGAATCCTTTATTTTATAAATTGGAAGTCACCAGAGGGACAAATGAATCTGGATGAATTTTTTTGGCCCATGACTATGTTTGGAAACATTAATTAGACAAAAATAGTTAAATATCATAAATGGTTAGGGAGATTTAAATCATGGTGGATTGAGATCCAATCCATGATCATATCATAACAAAAATTATCCAAGGATGTTATGCATTATGTCACCATACATTCATTACAAAGCTGTATAGTGGCATTCAGGTCAAAGTTCATGAATTACCCAAGAAAATACAATTCTTTTGCCATTTTTCATCACCATGTTAGATGCCTAAGAAGAATATATATGGTAGAAATCCCTAACTGCTAAGTTAGTATAACCTCTATGATCTCTACCTCCACTGGCACAACAAACTTTACCTACACATGCACAAGATCAACCATATGAATCACCATAAATAGAATTGAATGAATCACTTTGAGATAAGGGAAAAACAAAGGCACCCACATGATGAACCTCACCAACACCACCAAATAAGCAAACATAAAATACAAATCCATGGTTAGATAATAAATATGTTTCAAGGATAGATGTTGATTGTGACCTTATAGAGTTAGGTGTTGCAGGTCAATAATTTATATAGCATATGATCAAAAACATTGACAATGATGTTTATGAATAAGAAGAGGAAAAAATTTATTCTTTTTGAAGCTAGTGTAGACCTGTTAGTTATATAACTAGGTGAGACATGATTTATGGGTTAATATAACTCAACATCCTTCATCAATCATATTATATACTTTGAGATACTAATAAGTGCACCGAAATTTTCAAGTAGATATTTTTTAGATGGTTCTAACTATAAGATATTACATTATATAGGAAATAAAAGTTTTGATATAAGAAAATACACCCTTAGCCCTAGTGTATAAACCAAGGACCCATTATACACCCAAAGTTTCTACAACAATCAAAGATAGTATGGTGTCCCTTTTAGATATAGTAGAGAAGGTAGGGAGGAAAAAAACATAGGGACCCAAAGAATAAACTTAGGAGATGGTATATATTTTGAAGACATCAAATAAGAATCTCACTCCCCCTCCATGTTCTAGGAAGAAGGTTATCACATGCAAAGGTACCATTTTTAAATCATCTTCTTCAAAATATTAACAATCAATTATAGTACTTTAGTCTCCAACCCTTATGGAAGGACCTAAAGAGACAATCTTGCCATAGTTTGAGTACCAAGATGAAGAAATAGATGTTGCAACAAAAGAACAAACTACCAGAGAGTAAGAGGAGTAACTAAAGGAAAAAAAGAGGCTGAGAAGAAGGAAAGAAAAGGGGAGAAGAAAAATAAAAAGTAAGAGACGAGTCTTAAGGCTATGGAGGATTAAGACCAATGGAAGTAGCAGGTCGATGAGGAGGATCACCATAAAAAATATAAGTTGAGGGAGAAAGAAAAAGAGCCAATAAAATAGAGGTGAATATGAAAGAAGAAGATGAAGCAACAATGAATTAAAAATAAAGTTAAAATCAAGAAGCATAGGTAGTGTAATGAAATAAAGAATCAATAGGATCAGAAGGCTAAAGAAGTTTTTAGCACCCAAGAGGAGTAAGATAAGAGGTAAGTTGAAGAGTAGGTTTACCAAAGATAAGGTTGATATAGAAGCCAAATATAAGGTTGAGGAAGAGGCCATAGCTAAAGGTTGAAGTATATTACAAAGATAAAGCTAATGTAGAATCTAAGGCTAAGGCTAAGGCTAAGGCTGAAGTGGACTCCAAAGTTAAGGTTGAGGTGAAATAAAAATCTAAGGTAGAATTAGAAGACACATCATAGTATAAATTTTAGATAAAATAAGTGACTAAGATCACAAACATGATGGAAATAGCAGAGACCTAGTATCCATCACCAACATCTCAAGGATCAGAATCTACTCAAGGAGGTGTGTAGGAGGAATCTTCTCAACTCAAGCATTAAATAACTACCTAATGGCTATAAGATGTCCCTCAATCATCTACACATCTCAAAACATTTCCTTTTCCCATGGCATAAATAAAAAATGCATCTATGACAACTATGAATTCCTCTCTGGATCTGGAAACAACAACACACAAATCATTTTAGATGTTTCCCAACTTCTACTTGTTAATAAAATTAATGTTGTAACTACATTTTAGGATTCAATTATGTAAAAATATTTGACCTTGGAGTAATAAGTCTTGTAGTTATGTAAGGACAATGTACATCTATACATTTAATTCATCAATGTGTGTCAACTCATCAATAACACTTTCCTTACGTTGGTCACCCAATTCCTTAGTGACAAAGTCATGTCAGAATAAAAGTAGTTCTCAAGCCTCTTATAGCACCTAACAAAGGACTAGATTGATTTGAAAAATCTATAATATCTTTGTAGTTAAGGGAATAACATAAAATCAAATACATATGTAATTTATGATATATTGGAATAATATGAGAAATGTATTGGATATATATGTGGTCCAAGCTAAGTCAATCAACCAGAGAATGCTTAATTGGAAATAACAACTCACCAATTCATTGTCTCAAGTAAGGATAAAGATTGATAGGATAGACAAATCCAAATTTGTGATGGAAGATCATTTAGATAATTCTACATTGATAGGTAACACACTCAAGTAGTTGATTGAATCATGTGATAATGTCATGAAGAAGCTGCAAAATTAGAAAAATGAGATTATGTGTAGCACATTTATTAGAATTCAAACATAGATGCATTTAGATAAATTGGAGAAGCTCTCCTAATATAGGTTAAAGTTTAAAATTATAGGTCACTCATCACCATAACATAAGATTAATATTTTTAAAATCTGATGGTGACACAAGTCCTATTGTTTAGATTGCTCATTATGGTGCAAGAAGTTATCATTGATTGTAAAATGTTCAAGAAATATTTATCAAAAATGGATATCTCCATCTCACAACTTGTTGAATAACCCCAATGTATTCCTCTTCAACAACTTCAATAGGTGTTCCATCAAATTAAGACTACCACAAGTTCTCATTCAATGATCCAACAAAACCTATAGCCTCTACCAATAGATTCTACAACACCAATTGTTTCTTTCACATCTCAAAAATCATTGACATCATCACAACCTCATACACAACCAATTTAGAGAATTCCACCACTTTATTAGTAGGTACTTCATACACTTTAAAGTTTAACATTTTGAAAAAAAATTATACACTCCATTAGGATAGATTAAGCATTAGGAGTGGGGCCAAGTTGATTGAAAACCCATAGAGGGAGGCCACCTAATTAATCTAGTCTATTTAAAATCCTTAAGGGAGGTGGGATAATATACTAATTATTTGAAAACATAAAATGGTGGTTATGTAGTTTGTAAGGGGTGAAAATCAGAAAATGACACCTTGAGTGATAACTCTAATTTTTGTTTCTAGTTTAGTTTCTTAGCACAATCAATGTTTTCAAGATTCAAGCATAGGGCACCTTTTCTATGACTTTGTATCCAAGTGAGACAACTATTTAAATATATAAAGTGTTGGGAGTATAAAATGGATAGAAAATCATAGAGTGTAATTAGTGGACATATGTTAAATTCATGCTATTTTGTTCTTTGTATCCCCTTTTATATGTATTCAGCTCTTATAAGCATAACAATAGTCTATAAAATGCAAAGAGTCTTTCCTTTGGATGTAACAAAAGGTTGGAATATAAAGTGAAAATGTTTTTTAAAACTCCACATATAGTTTTTAGTTGTATTTTGAAATGGTTCTGATGTGATAGATATTAATATATAGTTCTAAATTGGTTTCCCTTATATGTATTTTTTGGTTCTTCTGTGCACAATAATTGATCTATTTTTATAAATCTATTAGTCATGTAGTTTCTATTGAATGTTTTTTATATGATAATAATAATTTTTATGCATTTCTATTTATATTTCTATTTAATTAATCAATTAATAATTTCAATATGAAAATGTAATATGTTGTATTGTTTTGTCACTTATTACACAACTATACTTATATTAGCATGTCCTAATGGGTTTTCCAGGAACCTCAACTAATAGTATTTGTAACACCAAAACACCTTAGAACTTTCCAAATTCATGATTACCCATTAACTAAACCTTTTCCCCCTTAGTCACATAAATTTTACCCTATTTAAGAAACCCAAATCGAAGGTAACAATCCTCCTTGAATTAAAATCTTGCACCTTGGGAACTTTTAATTAAAGAAAGGATCCAAATAATATGAAGTTTCCTCATATCTCTATACATAAGGATCACACATAAAGTCCTAAATAATCATTTTGGTGGCCATGAAAAAATAAAAGAATGTCTACATAACATTTCAACTAGTTCTTAGTCATGTCTTTCTTGTATTTGATAATTAAACTATTTTTTGAATAAACCCCAACCACTTATAATATCTATCTTTTTAAAGTTTAGTTTGATTTTGAAAATATTAGAGAGGTTTGTGATCCATGTGAATAATAATCCAACTACACATAATATAGTTCTTCCATATTTTGACTAATTTAAAATAAGCACGTTGTTATTTCTCATGTGTACAATAATTCATAATTGCACCATGAAATAACTCCAAATGGGAACATAATAGAGTAACCTAAATCTAGTCACATGTACTTAAATTTTAATTCTTAACACATTCTAAACTACTCAAATTGTGCCAAAATACCTGAATTTTATTTTTAGTTCCTCCAACACATTTATCTATATGTAGGCTTGAACCTATGTTCACTTTCATTACTACACAAAACATTTCATGTTAATGATTAACCTCTATTATATCACTCTAATATTTCCTCCATCTAAGGACAGTTGTTCCTAATTCTCTAGGACATTTATCCACTAGGAATACATGTACATTGACATGGAGGTATCCACCTAGAGTGGTCTCATCCCCACACCATTTAACATATAGCTTCAAAATTTAATATATTCTTAGGGGTATTCCAACACATTTAATAAGTATATCTAAATTATATTATCAAAATGTTTCACTATATAAGCAAATCAAAATCTCATTTGGAAGACACTTGATTCCTTGTTTGGTATTATCTATTGAGCACTTATGCACTATTGAACATTATAAAGTATTCCCTACTTTTCCAAGATTCAAAGTCATTCATAAGGTGTAATCATAAATCAAGTTTGAAGAATTTGAAATCATGTCAATATCTATCATTTTCAAGTATCAAATCTAATTTTCTATCTACATACATATAATCAAGGAGCACAATTGCATAATCAACCTATCTATGAGAAATACACGTGGCTTAATTTCCTATTCAGAGTATATAAAGATGTAATAAGTAGTCAATCATCAAGGGGGTGGTTGGTGTCAACTTATCCCATCCCCTCCCCCCTTTTTTTTAGGTTTATAGCTCTTAGAAGACCCTTAGGGTTTCAAAAGAAAATATAAGGAAAATTTTGATATTTCTATTACATAAATAATATTAAAACATCTTAGTATATGTAGTTTACACAAGAATAGAAGGAATAAAAATAATTATTTTACCACAGTAAATGTAGATAATTTTTCTATGAAGACACATATCCATCTTGTGATGTTATCCATGAAGCATGATCTTGTCCATGAATATTATCAAAATATATCTATTTTCCTTAACAGTCACAATTCTATATTTTCATGTTTATCATTTCTAGATATTGGATAAAATCAAATAATAATTAGAAATATTTCATATTTTATTATTGGTTGTACTTGTTATTTTTACTATAGACCACTCACCAAATTATATATTAATTTTAGTCAATTCTAATTTACATTCATATTTATTCTTAAATTACATACATTATATTATGAATAGATATTTCAATTTCTATACCTATTATAAAAGAGCCACTAAATAAAAAATAAGGTAAAACATATAGGTGAACCCTTACATTTTCAAGCATTGATTTTCCTTGATTTATGTCACAGGGTTTTAGATTATTTGATGATTTATATAAATAAAAAAAATCCTTATAATTTGGTTCTCAATTTAAATTTAAATTTCTCTCATTTATTGCTTTCTATAAAATGTATTATGACAATTTTAAAACTCAAATGAGTTGTTTTTTTGGGAAAAATGGTCTTAATTTTACCTGAGCTATGGTTTGAGGGGTACTACTCTAATACTCAATCCATCAAATAATAATTTATATGAAATTTAGTTTGTATGTACCTTGTGGTATATCAAAAAAAGCATAGGGTTTTTATTTCTTAGCCATAGGAAGCCTTTTAGTCTTTTGTCTTTGTAGTGAACTAGTAAGTGGTATTCCCTAAGAAGTTACTCTCAATATACCTTAGAGATGGGATACTGAAGCTAAAAGATGGTGGAATCCTATGTAGTTAGTTCCTTTGATCCTTATTCACTATTTAGGGTTCTGATCATCATAGCTGAGAGACTATGAATAAAACACATGTTGACTAGCTACACTTTTCATCATATTCTATAAATTGAAGGTTTCATCCTAAATTAAAGGTAATAATGAATACTATTTTCTTACATATTTTTAAATTCAGTATGAAATTCTATGTTTTTCTTCCACTATACTATTTGTATTTTCTATATATTAGCATTAATCAAACTCAAATACCATAAAAAATATAAAATGAAAAACTAATAATATCAAGCCTTACTCAACTCAAATTGTTCTAATAATGATCCTCAAATACAAGCACCATTAAGGTAAATATTTGTAAAATCAATGTAGATACCTAAAATCATGTCATTCGTGTTGATTTTAATATTCTCAATAGATCATACTAATAACATCCAAACACTAATTCTAACATCTTGACATCAATTAATATATTTAAACCTTCACCATTCATCACCCCTACCTAATTGATTCCTTATTTCATAGTCATACACAATATCACAAAATTCAACTTCTATCCCATTAGTTAATTAACCATAATTGATTAACTAATCCTCTAATAATAATAAATTCCATGGATTTTGAATATCCATAATTTTTAAAATAAATTAAATTCAAATATTATCTCATCCACCTCATCTTCCATTAATATAATTTAATAATCTTTTAAATCCTCCAAAGTTTACACCTATTCAATTTAATAATCCACTAAATCCCTAGAGTCTCCACCAAATCCTCAGAAGTCTCTACTCATTTAATTTAATAATCCACTAAATACCCCAAGTCTCCATCGACCTCAATTTAATAATGTATTAAATCCCCCAAACCACTAAATCCTACAAAGTCTCAACTAACCTAAATTTAATAATCCACCTCCAATCCTACTAATTCACCCCCCAAAATATATAAATTTACCAATATTATTCATTCATAATAAATCCATCACCAAGCTATTGGATTGATATGAAAACCTCTTTGTGCATCCTCTTGAGAACTAACATCATTCTAGATTTATGTTTCCAAAAATCAACTTTCATTGGATATTTCACATGGAGCATCCACACAAAAATATCATAAGATCACATCCAAGTCACCAAAGGAGAAGATATTTACATGGTTGGTAAGGTGAAGGTATAATTATTTTGTTATTTTTTTAGCTCTATCCAAGGTTTTTGATTGATTTTGGAATAAGGAGTTAATTTTTAATTTTTATTTCTTGGTTTCAAAGTTCTAAATTTTAGCTATTACATTCTACCACTCTCATTGGCACTCATTCCCAATCATATTTTTTCTTGTATTTCTTTAAGGTTTAGTTAATTTATTTCTTTCTTTTATTACTATGGAAGTTTTATGCTTGTCTATATTTAAGTTGCTTTGTATTTTTTTAATTTCTTTCAAAGAAGATTGTTTTATTATTGGGTTTTAAAATAAAATGATTGACTATCAAAATGGACATAATTTTTAATTTATGTTCTAAGTTTTTATGATTTTTTGTAGATTTGTATGGTTTTTAAAATTAAAAAAAAACTTTATAAAATTTCATATAACTCTAGATTTTGGTTTAGGATATATCATCAAAATTTTGACTATTTTTTTTTATTTTTTTTAAATTAAAAAATACCTAACTATTAAAATGGCTATATAATGTTTCATTTAATACCCCCCTCCCCCCATTTTGAAGGGTTTTTTAGTTTTTTACTAACAATAACTTGTAAATTTTTCATGAAAATCTTAATTATGGTTTAGGACATATAAAAAATTTGTTTGTTATTTATTTTTTAAGTTTGATTAGTAAATATAATTTATTTTTATTTTTTTTCTTTTACAAATTTTAAGTCTGTAGGGAATTTATTTTTTATTTAAAATAACATTCTAACTTTTAGATTTTGTGCTCTCTAAAGACAATTTTTGAAAACCACTAATAATTTTTGTGTAGTACTGCAAGTCAATGATGTAAGAAATCAGAACAATTTCATTTATTTGTTTGCTAACATTTTTTTCTTAAGTTATATTTCAAAATTTATTTTATTTCAATTCTTATAAATATTGTCTTGGGTTATTGGTAAATGGTGATGCTCTTTCCTTACAACACCTAAGTGTTGATCTTAGAAATGAAAACTAGTCATAGAAATTTTTATTTCCATTCTTGAAAATATTTGTTTGTATCATTAGTAAACTACATATGTTCTTTCCTCACACCACCTATGTGGTGATATTGGGAATCGAAATTAGTGCTAACAATTTTATTTCCATCTTGAAAATACTTGTTTGTGTTATTAATAAATTATGTATGTTCTTTACTCACACAACCTAAGTGATGATCATGGAAACAAAAAGTAGTCCTAAGAATTTTTTTATCCCAAGCTATCTCTTATATGATCTTTCCTCACACCACTTGGGTGATGATCTTGTAAATTATAAATGATTTTAATCTCTTTTATTATTTTCTATGGATTTAATGAACATGGATTTCACCACCATGTAATAGGACAAACCCCTTGTATCAATGGGGTAAAATAATTGAGGACCAATTTCTTCAAAGGATTAAGATATGTTAACCCTTGAGTGATATGAGGTGGATTTGAATAATTGTAACCAATGTTTTATAAACTACCTCAATGATTTTTTTTATAGTACCCTACCAATATCTTACAGATGGAGTGAGCATGTGAGATTATACCCCTATGCTTATCTTGTTAATCTTCCTCTTTCACAAAATAGAGCCTCAACATATTAAAAGTTATATAGAGTAAACCTAATAGATAAACCTATTAATCCTTTTAGCCAATAAGAAGCCTTTTACCTATGTTACTTGTGGTTCACTTGAGAGAAGTGTACTTCCATGAGAATTTGATATTAATATACTATCAAAACTAGGTTTAGTAGACTAAAAATATCATTTCAAATTTATATTAAATGCTCTAAAATATTAGGATGACATTTTGAAATGGATGAACAAGTATTTATGAGATCCCAAAAATCATTCAACACCTTGCTTAGATCACCCTTTACAATTATTTCTTTATTGTATTGTATTAATATTAATTCTAGGTTTGTGTTGTATGTGTATCTTACTTGCTTAGTTTGTGCTAAAACCAATAATCAAGTTTATTATTCCAAGTCTAAATACTTAATTTTATGCCAAAAAAAGGTATTCAAAAACTTAGTTGAAATTATTATTTTCCAAGGACATAAAACATATCCATATATCCTAAACATCTTACAAAACCAAATAAAAAATCAAAAACATATTCATTCCACCCCAAGCCTAAGTCAAAACCCATATTGAATCCCAAACAACCTTGATTAGAGTCATCTTAAATCAACACCAATATTAAGTCCAAAACATCCTAAGTCTAAACCAATCCCAAGTCAAAAACAATTATAAACCAAAAATACATCTTGAATCCAAATTATCTTGGATAAACCATCTTGATTAAAAAATATCATAAATTTAAAATATCTTGTCGAATAATTCATTTTGATTCAAAATAAAAATAATCTTGAGTTAAACTATCTTAAGTCAAGACCATATTTAAGTATAAAAGTATATGTTAAATCTAAATTATCTTTAATCCAAGCCCAATTTTGAGTCAAACCATCTTGATGTCAATATTTTAAACCACTTCTTAATCCAAAGTAATATTGAGTAAAACCATCTTGATTTCAAGACATTAAAATCAATCAAAATCTAATCAAATTAGGTATAAATTATATTGAGTTAGAAACAATCTTGAATTCAAACTACCTTTAATCTAAAACAAATACAAAATACAAGAAATCTTGAGTCCCAAAACAAATCATGAACCCAAATCCAATATTGATTCCAAATTATCCTAGATCAAATCCCAATCTCGAGTCAAAACTAACTTTATTTCAAGTCATTTTGACTTTCAATCAAATCTTGAGTTAAACACATAGAGTCATATCATGTCTCTAGTCACTAGACTCCAAGCCTATTTGAATAACACACAATATAGATAAGAACCTTTTGGTAGAATCACCTTTCATTTTGAGAACAAATAGTTTCAACTAAATGTCCATAAAAATGATAGCTATGATGATCTATTTGAATATGGTGATCTTCCTAAGGAAACTCCTAACCAAATCCATAAATACATTCTAAAAAATAAATATTAACCTTTGATACATATTCTATGGATGGACACTAAGTTACCTCCATATTTCAATCCCGAGGACTTGCCTCACCTCATAAGAAATGGGACAAACCCTCTCCCAAAAGTGATCAAGTTCAACCTATCACTTCCCTACTTAAATGTAAGGAATTATTAGAATCCTCTCATGTAAATCCATAATTTTTTTTCCCAAATCCATGTTAATAAGGTAAATTTAGTTATATAAAACCAAACACAACAAAATAGACCATTTGATGTATCTAAACATGTCCAAATATTAATCTAATATTTTTTTGATCTTCAATCGAAGATAAATCCTTCAAATAATATATTCAAAAAAAATAATACTCAACAAACAATATTTTAAATCACATATTATTTGTTCAATAATGACAAACCAAGGACTAAATTTAAAGATTGCACTATGGAAGCCAATCCGAAATCAATAAATTTAGTTTTAATGAACTATTCCAACATTATTTTGATATAAAAATGGTGAAAGTGTATTTAATTTATCATTTCAAACCTCCAGAGTTTGATAAATTCAAAGGAAAAGGTGATCATAGGGAACATATTAAGGAGTTTTACATGAATTGTCAATAAGATGCTTATAGTGACAATTTTTTACTTAGAGTTTACTCATGCAATTTAAGTGGTCAAGATTTTAAATGGTTTTTAAATTAACCCTAAGGGTTAGTAACTACATTTGTAGATCTCTCTGATATGTTTTTTAAACATTTATCATACAACATAGAACATGAGATAACCGTGCTAGAATTATTCAATGTTTAATAATGAAATAAATAAATTTTCTCATTGTTCTTACAAATATGGCATGACTTAGATAGTTATTTTCATTGGTATATTCTTGAGAAATAACTCACCACCATTTTCATGGGTAACCTCAATTCTGAGATGTTTTTCATCTCCAACTTTTTTGTGCCAACTCCTTTCGTAAAATTATGTATAAGGGATTTCAAATTGAAATGGCTCTTATCATTAAATGTCTTGTCAATATTTTCCACATAGTAAGCAATGGTGTTAAAAATATCAAACGTGTTCAAAAAATTCAACCTACCCAAAACATCACCATAGTTATTGGTCAACTTAGGTAAGGGATGAGAGAAATGACTTATACTCCTTTAGCTAAACCTCTTGATGTAGTTTTCCACAAGTTTATAGCTACCAACATGATAATATTCAAAAATATTAAACTCATTGATGAAAATGGTCCCAATCCTACTCAGTATAAAGATAATAAATATTGTGAATACCATTAATTCAAAGGTCACACCACTAGTATATGTATGAAACTCAATAATTGTATCCAATATCTAATTCATCATCATGATATATACATATAAAATCATGCATCTAAATACAACAATAAAAATCTAGGTATATACCAAGATCCATTTCAAAATCATCACCAATATCATTCTAAAATTACTCAATGTCAAAACCAAACCAAAAATATCAAATCCAACAAAACCCCTATCCATTTGACTCCATTTTTAGTCATGTTCAACACATGGACAACTAGGTCTCAGTTATCAAAGTCAAATATTAAGAATGCACAATCACCATAAGGTGCACAAAAATAAAAATCCCAAGGTATCCTTTTACCACTCTAAATGAGAGTATAATATAATAAAACATATTGAGAGAACACTAGACCCAATATCTATTTTGGATCTTATCAAAACATTCACTGCTTATAAGGAATTTTTGTACAAAATCTTACAAGACTCAAGAGTACCAAAGGACATCAACCAATATAATTTTTAAACATTTGTATAAAAAATTTATGCAAACAATCATATCACTTTTGACCATACCGCTATATCCATTATTGGCTCATCTTAGAACTTACTCCTTTATATTGAAGTCATTATTTGAAAACACAAAGTAAAATGGATATTTATACATAATGGGTCTAGTTTGAACCTTTGTACACTGACCTAATATTATATCCTAACAATATAACCATCAAGGAATTTGATGTTGAGCATTGTTCTTGTTGGTGAGGTTTGGAATTTATATTGTCATTGATGTCAAAGGTTCTTGAGAAAGGTCTTCATGAGGTCATTAAAGAATGTAGATATGAAAAAAGATATTAATCAGTGTTCTATTGATTTTGAGAGTATAATACATGATTGGTATATGTTATTATAACTACATGAGTGATTTTAAGGTCATCATGGAAGGTCCTTGTTTTTAAATTTTTCAAGTGTTAAAGCCTAGTAACTGACTTGAGAAGGTATGTGTATATGATGCCTAGTATTGTACATGAAGGGTCATGATGGCTTGGTTAGATGAATGCACATAGGAATGAAAGGTTTTATTAGGTTCATTGAGCATGTATATGAGGCATTGGAGCACTCATGTGAGTCTTAAGGTGATCTTACAGTGGTAGGACCTTCAAATAAAGTTTGCACCTAGACCCTACCTAACCTAATGAGGCATCATGATCTATTGACAAGAAACATGAAAGATTTATGATATTTTTTGAGCATGGGATATGTTTCTTGAGTTTTTGAGTGAGTTATATATCATATTGAAATTGGCATCATGGTCAGTTTCAAAGTCTAATGTGATCTGTATGTCAAGGTCTAAATAATTAAAGAGAGAGAGTATGACCTAATGAGAGGTCATGATCAGATTTCAAGATAAGGATTAGTATGTGATCATTTTCAATGGTGTGATATATTTTCTTTGGTGTTTTGGCCAAGTTTGAGGTCAAATATTGAAGATTTAGGTTTGAAAACATGTTCTAAGGTCTCTTGATTGCATAAAATGATGGCATGCAAACCCAATAAGGACTTTTAAGTGTTCATTGGCATGTTTAAAATATGCATGGGAACTTGAGATATTAAAGAGAGATGGGGAAGTGTACTAGTTCAAATTTTAAGGCATTATTTTTTGGAATGTGGGGTTAAGCTTTATGAATGATTGCTAATAATGGAAGATGGTTTAAACCCTCAAAAAACTCTAATAGTGACCTGATATGAAAGAATTTGTTATAAAGTTATAAAAATGGATTGGTATGGATATAAAAACTATTTTATATTCTATTAAAATATCCTAGAACCTAAGTGTGATTGAGTTGTCAGGTGTGTGAGTAGACCCTACAGGGAATTGCTCGTTTCTTAGAGATTTACTATAATAGTCAGAGTTGACCAAGTATGCAAATCATTGCATGAAGAAGTTTGAGACTTTTATTTTTTTAATAATTATTTATATATATTTTATAATCCTCATGTATTCCAAACTATCCATCCAAGATAGCCATTTTCTAATAGGCCTAATGGTGGAAACAACGAAAACCCCAAGCAACAATGAGAAGAGGTTTAGGAATGTGTTATCATTAAATAGGGATGAATCCAATTAAATGGAGATATTTTAAATACTTGTAATACATGTTAATGTTTTTTATAAGGCTTTTAGGTTAGTGAATAAAGTGAAAAAGTTACTCATAAGTTGACCTGTCTAGTGCAGATAAGACAATGAGATGTAAGGTCATGAGCTTAGTCTGCAAGACCAATATTTGTCACTTGACCATGTTATAGTTATATCTAAATTATATAATGATATCATAAGATAATTTAAATTAATTATAAATATTTTAAAGTGTTCATATATTTTTTGAAGGTCATTATCACCATGATAGGTCTTTGAGGAAAATTGGCAGTTATGCATGAGTAAGTTGTAGGAATGTTTTTGAGTCGTTTTACCCTGTGTAATGAAGTTTAATTTTTTGATTAATTTTTTTAGGTATTATAGGTTATATTTATATTTTTTATTTACATTTTTTTTTATCTTCATTAGTTTAAGATAGACTTTTTGTAGGTTTACAGGCCTAATTATGAACATTATTAATGGTGTGATTCAAGTGGTGGTTGGAGCTAAAAAATGTCATGGACCTAATATGAAATTAATGGGGGTATATTTGATTTTAATATTAAATTTTATTTCCATTTATATATTTTTAAAGTGTTCTATGTATTTTAAATAGTAACATGCACTAATGAAGGCCTAATTGAATTAGGTCTCCTTAAGGGCTAAAGAAAGATTTGGTCCATTTAAGCTATTGCCAACCTAAAGTAGTGATTAATTAATGATTGTGGAATGTAATAAGTCATATTATATGTAAAATATAATTTTTCAAGTGTTTATGTCTGACCAATAGGTTTATGATCAAGATCTTAGTATAAGAATAAGGCCTAACATGCCTAATTAACTAGTTAGAGAATGTGCCAGCAAAAGTGAAGGATATAACACTTTGAATAGCTGGAAGAGTTATTTTATACCATAAAAAGGGTGAAAATAAACTATAATGAAGATATAACATGGTTACTATAGACAAATACAAATTTCATATGACCTAATATGTCTTAAAGGTACCTAGTTGAGAGAGGGAGCCTAGAAGGTAGTTTGAGAGGGATAGAAGAGAGAGAATAACTGGATAAGGTGATCATCATATTGTTGTATGAGAAAAATGGTGTTTTTAACATGATCAAATGTTTCAATTTTATGATTTGTTGATGATTCATCTAGGGGGATGGTGCCTCCTTTCAAGTTGGTGATTATTAAAGCCTATCTTGGTTGGTTCTTAGCTAGTTAAGGTTGGTTCTCCATGTGGAGTTATTGATTCACTAAATAATGATTTTTTTCCTTATATTACTATAGTAAATTTTTAGGGATCAGTGGGTTTTATTCCCTTCGATGGATTCCCACTCATATTTGTGTCTTCTTATGTTATGCTCATGTGAATGCCTCCTTATGAATTGTTATATCTTTGTATTACTTTTATGGTTCAAGAAATGTTAAAGTACATGTGAAAGAAAGTTTTAAGAAATTGATTCACCCTCCTCTTAGTAATTGTGTTTCAAAAAAATTTATCATATCCTATTCCCTTGAATCAAGTATAACAGATTGAAGGTGATCCTAAGAAGCACAATATGTCCAGTGATAAAAAAGAAGAAGATAATATGTATGACGAAGAAGTATACTATGATAGTGAAGAAGGTGAAGCTAAAGTAGACCTTGAATCTGATCTCATAAGTGCCCTTGATTATTTCAAACAATAAAATAATACTAAAAATTATCTCAAAAAATTATTTCTAATGTGTCAATAAAAGATTTAGGTCAAAGAAAGTTGAGTATGACCAATTGAAGATAGAGCTAGATTCCTTGAAAGTGGATAATGAGTAGCTCATAAAAAGGATAAGAAATTTTGAGAGAGAGATAGAGTGAGTAGTTAGAACATGTCAATAGTACTAACATGAAAATACCAAATATGAATCCTAATGAAGTAAAGGATAAGTCATCATGGGACCATGGGAAAATGAGTAATCAGTCAAGAGGTAAGTATAGAAATGTTGTTTGCTACATTTATCATAATATAGGAAACATTGCAAGATTCTTATCAAATAGATCTAGAAGGCCCGCAAGATTAAACAAGACATATGAAGATCCTATAATGTATGAGAAGGACCAAACATTGGTATGGAATCCAAAGCAAGTTAGGACTGATTATATTGAGCTCAAGAGTCAAGATAGACTATTTTTAAATGAGGAATAGAAGAGCAAAGATGATTATATACTAGCTCAAACTAACTTTTACATTCAAGATGAAGCCATGAAATGGTATATATATATATATATATATATATATATATATATATATATATATATATATATATATATATTGGTTTCTCAAGGAAAATGACAAGAGACAAAAATGAGTTCATCTCATTGAAGAATAATGTTTTAGGAACAGTGAGGTTTGGAGACAACACAACTGTCAATATATTTGGCAAGGGTGTCTTGAGTTTGGACAATGGGAAGACAAAGAAATAAAATGTGTTATATGTGGAAGTTTTAAAACATGACCTACTTAGTGTAAGTCAAATGTATAATCAAGGACACACACTAACCTTTCATGACAAAGGGTTGAGATAAGGAGATCCAAATCAAGAAGGCTAATTTCCAATGCTAAGAGGGTTGAGAAAAATATATATGTCTTGAATGAGATCAATAAAGAGAGATGATTTGTGAGATGGATTAATTTTGGATATGGCACATAAGGTTATGCCACCTAAACTTTTACAATATGGTCAAGATAATCACTAAGAAGTCGATGAAGAACCTACCTAAGATAAACATACTTTGCAAGGCATGTCAACATGGTAAGTAGACTAGAAGAAGGTTCAAGTACAAGGAGTACTCTACTACAAGACCCTTAGATTTAATACATACATATATATATATATATATATATATATATATATATATGGGTATATAATAATTAAAATAATTCAAGGAGATAACTACTTCATGTTACTCATAGATGACTACACAAGAATGACCTGGGTTGTATTCTTGAAATAAAAGTTAGAAACTCTTGGCAAGTTCAAGGCATTCAAATATCTTATTGAGAATGAGAAGAATGAGAATATAAAGTACCTAAGATATGATAGAGGAGGAAAGTATTATTTCCAATGAGTTTTATGGATTTTATTAGGTCCATAGAATAAAGAGATAATTCTTAGTAGATAGGACACCTCAGCAGAATGGGGTAGTGGAAAGAAATAATAGGACACTTCAAGAGATGGATAGAACTATGACAAATGAGTCTATATTATCTGATGGATATTAGAGAAAGGTAGTAAGAGATATAGTCTACATTTTAAATAGAGGACAAATAAATGCTAATGGCAACAAGACTACTTATGAATTATGGAAGGGAAAACTCGCTAATGTGGAACACTTTATAGTGTTTTAGAGAAAATGTTTCATCAAAAGAGATGATAAATAATTAGGAAAGTATTATTCTATATTTTATGAAGGAATGTTATTAGTATATTCATTAATGATATTAGCCTATAGATGTTATAACAAGAGGCTACAAAATATAGTGGAAAGTATCAATGTGAATATTGATGAGACAAGGAAATCACACTCATAGTCAAATGATACTTTAGAGAATCTATACTTCAAGAATGAAGAAGAAACTATAGAGGTTTATGACGAATAATAAGAAGTTGAGGAAAGATAGGACTAAAAATTTCCCTCAAGGTAGATTCAAAGAGATCACCCTAAATCTCAAATCATTGGCAACAAGAATGTAGGTATGAAAACAAGGACAAAATTGGTAAGTAATATCGAAGACTTGTAAGTAATATAAATCAAGATAATGTTTCTCTATTATCTAATATTGAACCTAATAACCTTATATAAGAAAGAAAATACAAATTTGTGATAGAAGCTAATGAATGAGGAGTTACACCAAATATAGAAGAATGAGACTTGGGAACTAGGTCTTAGGCATAAAGATAAGAATGCCATTGGGTGTTTAGAAATAAGTTAAATGAAGATAAAGAAGTCACTAGGAATAAGGATAAATTGGTATGCAATGAATATGCACAAGTTGAATGGGTATATTTTCAAGAGACCGTTTCACTAGTAGAAATATTGGAGGCCATCATATTATCTCTAGCATATGTAGGATTCAAAGTGTTAAATGTATATGAGATGGATGTAAAATCTCCCTTTTTGAATGGGAATTTGGAAGAGTAAGTGTACATTGATAAACCTAAGGGGTTCTCAATATAAAATGATAATGAATATGTTTACATATTGAAAATGTCTATCTATGGTCTAAATCATGCTCCTAAAGCTTGGTATCCTAGGGTCGATAGGTATTTGTTGGATCAAGGATTCAAAAGAGGAGTTGAAGATAGTAATTTATACATAAAGATAAAAGATGACCATCAATTGATAATAGTTGTCTATGTGGATGACATCATATTTGGTGTAAATAATAAGAACATGAAAAAGTCCTTTTTATATGTGACAAAGAAAGATTTTGAGATGTCCATGATAGGAGAATTAACATTCTTTCTTGGATTAAAAATCAATCAATCTAAAATAAGGTGTATTCATGTCACAAGCTAAGTACATAAGAGAGATGTTGAAGACATTTGAGATGAAAGATTGAAAGGAGATTAGTACACCCATGATCATAGGGTATAATTTGAGAAAAGAAGATGAGTCTTCAAAGGTCAATTAGACATCATATAAGTCAACTATTTAAAGTTCATTATACACCACTACCTCTATACTTTAAATAATTTAATAAATAGGTCTTGTGGGAAGGTTTCAAGTAGATCCAAAGGAGAACCATCTATAAGTATTCAAATAGATACTCATGATATCAAGGGGACTATGGAGTATGGGTTATGATATCTAAGAATCAAGGTGTTAAATTTGATAGCCTGTACAGATGCAGACTAGGAAAGAAGTGTAGATGATAAGAAGAGTACCAATGGAGGAACTTTATTCTTAGGTGGGCACCTAGTTTCATGGATAAGAAATAAGAAACCATTAGTAGCATTATCCATGTCTGAGGCTAAGTACATTGCAAAAGCTTCATCTTGCACTCAATTCCTATCGATGAGACAAACCCTAAGAGACTAAAAGATGGAGTATGATGGTCTTAGCCCTATCTATTGTGAAAACACAAGTTCTATAAGCATCTCAAATAACCCTTTCATACACTTAAATACCAATCACATTCCCATTAGGTAACATCTTTTAAGAGACAAGTTAAGTGAATAAATATTTAAACTTGAATATGTTTTTACACAGGATCAGATTGCAGACATTTTGACCAAACACCTTCCAAAGGTAATGTTTGAATACCTAAGACATGAATTGGGTATAATTCCTACCCCTAGCAATAATTTAAGAATCCAAGGACTTAGGGGGGTATAATCATGCTCATTAAATCCAATAATAGATGAGTTATTATAAAAATTTATGCATGGATATAGAGGGATCATGTTTTTATTATGTCTCATAAACTCACATTTTTGTGTGTTGAGTATTTTAGTTGGAAGGAGTGTGATCCAAGGAGTTACAGACATCACTTTGTCATTTATTTCAAAGGGGGAGAAAGACCAAAATGGGGAGATCATAATGATCATTTTGTAGTGTATTTTACCATAAATAACAAAGGGGGATATTTTTTAGCATTGTTCCTATTGGTGAGGTTTGGCATTGATGTTTTCATTGATGTCAAATGTTCTTAAGAAAGGTCTTCATGAGGTCATTACAGAATGTAGCTATGAGAGAAGATATTGATCACTGTTATAGTAATTTTTAGAGTGTAATACATGATTTATATATGTTTTCATGACTACATGAGTGATGTCAAAGTCATCATGGAAGGTCCTTGTTTTCAAATTCATCAAGTGCTTGAGCCTAGTAAGTGACTTGAGAAGGTATATGCATAGGATTCCCAGTATTGTGCATAAAGGGTCATGATGTCTTGGTGAGATGAATGTAAATAAGAATGAAAGGTTATATTAGGTTTATTTATAATTTTTATTAGGAATTGGAGAACTCATTTGAGTCTTAGGGTGAACCTATAATGCTAGGACCTTTAGATCAAGTTTGTACCTAGACCACTGCTAGACCCTACCTAACCTAATGAGGCATCATGATATATTGATATGAAATATGAAGGATGTATTTTAGTGTTTGATCATTGGATATGTTTATTTATTTTGTGATTGATGTGGATATCACATTGAAATAGGAATGAATATTAGTTTCAAAGTCTAATGTGATTTACAAGTCAAGGTCTAAGCAAGTAAATACAGAGAGTGTGACCTAATGAGAGTTCATGATCATATTTAAAGATAATAATGATAATGTGAGAGTTTTTTAGTTTTTTTATATATTTTATCAAGTTTTTTTACCAAATTTGAGGTCAAATTTTGAAGGTTTATTCTTGAAAAAGTGTTTTAAGTTCTCTGAAGTGCACAAAATGAAGGCATGTAAACTTGAGAAGGACTTTCTAGTGTTCATTGGAATGTGTAACCTATGAATGGGAAAATAATATATTAAGGAGATATTGGGAAGGTTCATAGATCAAATTTATTATAAATATTATTTAGAATGAGTCGCTAAGATTTATGAATGATTGATAATAGTGTAAGATGGTTTAAAACCTCAAAGAACCCTAATAAAAAATTAATATGAAATAAGTTATTCTAAAGTAATAAAAATGGATTGGTATGGATATAAAAAATATTGGTTATTTTATTAAACTCTCTAAGTCACCTCTATGTGTGACTAAGTTTTCAGGTGTGTGAGTAGACCATACTATAAATTACTAGTTTTTCATAGATTTGTTGTAACAGTCAAAGTTTACCAATTCAAAGTATGCAAATCATTGGATGAATAATTTTGAGAATTTTATTTTTATTTCCATGGTGGTTTATATATAATTTATATACCTCAGTTATTCTAAACCTATCATCCAATAAATCCAGTTACTAACAAGCCTAAAGGTGGAAATATTGAAAAATCCAAACAACAGTGAGAAGAGGTTTAGGAATGTGTTATCATGGAATATGGATGAATAAAATTACATGGAGAAATTTATTAGGAATTTTAATACATATTAATTTTTGGTATAAGTTTTTAAGTTCAATTAATATAGTGAAAAAATTTCTCACAAGTTGACCTATCTGGTGCAGATGAGACAATGAGATGTAAGGTCATGAGATTGATCTACAAGACCAATATTTGCTATTTGACCATGTTATATTTCTATCTAATAATTGTATAATAATATAATAAGATCATATACATGAATTATAATTCTTTTAAATTGGTCATACAAGTGTTGAAGGTCATTATCACCATGATCGATCGTTGAGGAAAATTGGCATTCCAGAGTAAGTTACAAGAGTATTTTTGAGTTCTTTTGACCTATGTAATGAAGTATAATTATCTTGATGAATTTGTTGAGGTATTTTTTATTTTTTTATATGTTTTATTTCCATGAATATTTATCTAATTTTTGTTTTATCTTTAGTAGTTCAAGATGGACTTTTTGTAAGTTTACAAGGCTAATTGTGAATAGTGTTAATGGTGTGATTCAAGTCATGGTTGGAGCTAAAAAGTGTCATGTAACTTTGATGCACTTATTTTGGGTGTATCTGTGTGTGATATGAAGTATTCCTACCATTTATATAGTTTTAAAGTTTTCCAATGACTTCAAAGGGTAATGTGCAATAATGAAGGCATAATTTAATTAGGTCTCCTTAAGGCCTAAAGAAGGATTTGGTCCATTTGACATTTGGCCAACCTAATGTAATTATTGATTAATGTTTTAACTATGACATGTCATAGGGCCTATTATATATAAAATCTAAGTGGACAAGTGTGTATGGTTGACCAATAGGTGTATGATCAAAATCCTAGTATAACAACAAGGCTTAATAGGCCTAAATGATTGGTTAGAGAATGTGCAAGAAAAATCAAAGGATATAACACTTTTAATAGATTAATTAGGTTTTATATACCATCATAATTGTTAATATAAAATTTCATGAATATCTAATATGGGAACTATATATGAATACCAAGTTCATATGACCTAGTCTATTTTGAAGAGACCTAGTTAAATGGAGCCCAGAAGGTAGTTTGAGAGGGATAGAAGAGAGAGAAGAATTGGCTAAGGTGATCATCATCTAGTTTATGAGAAAAAACATGTTATAAATGTTTTAAAAGGATTTAGGTGGCTGAGTCGGTGCTGACTCATCTAGGGGGTTGGTGCTTCATTGCAAGTTAGTGCTTGTTAAAGCCTAGCTTGTGTGAACATATAATTGTAATAAGGGGAGATTAGTATTGTGTTAGTATATGAAATAAAAGTAAAAATAATACACTAATAAATAAAACCTTAAGACTATCTCAAAGGAGGAGTTTAGTTAACAAAAACATGGAAAATATAACTAAAACATGAACTAAAGACCTTCCTTCACCTTCCTTGGATTCTTCAAAATGCTTGTTATAGTGGCTTGCTCGGTTTGTGCTCATGAAGTCTATATCAATGAAGTGTGGATACCTCCATATCTCCTTGGCACCTTTTTTAGATTTGAATTTGCTTTGATTGGCTTGGATCAAAATTTGGGAATTATAACACTAAGATGCAATGATTTTGAATGAATTTGGGCATTATAATTTTGGAATAAGAGAGCTTAAAATTCAATAGGCAAGGCCTCCTATTTATAGATTTTTGGAATGGTTTAGAATCAAACCAAACCATCCATATCAAGATGAATATATGTGGCTAAGGATTAATTTAATTATGTAATTAAAATTCATAAATAGGCTCATCAATATCTAGGATAGAGGGGCATTAACTAGGCAAAGAGAGTCTTAATGAGGCATGTGAGCTATTAATTCAAATATTTGTGGCATTTATGTCTTGTAAATGTCACCCCATAGGATGATGTCATTTTATGATGTAGTTAATGAGCATCAATTTCTAAAATTAAATATTCAAAAAAGTTCCATGTAAAATTTACTTAACCTCCTAATTTGGTTTAATTAACCTAAAACATGATTAGTCAACTTTGGTGCAAATCTTGGTAATTGGTGCACAAATTAATCACATTGGTCAAAATGTCATATTATTAAATCAAAATTTGATTGGATTGGAATTATAAGTTAATTTTAGATGAATTCTAACCATATTCCCATTTAAGATGTTGTCAACACAAAATAACAAAGGCACGTGTCTCATACAAGAAATTTGATAGAAAAGAGCAATTTAGAGCACCCAAGTGTGAAAATGTCATTTTGACTTGAAATGATCTGATTAAAGTTAGTTGACTCATAGATTTCATTACCCCATTTAGTGAAACTCTAGCCAAAATTGACACATGAATATATCAATTTTAACTCATTTAATGTGTTTTAGAGCTTTTAGACCAAATTGTGAATTTTGGTATAAATTGATCAAAATCTTGATTGAAGGTTATTGGTGGCCAAATTTAGGTGTTTACAATTTTCCCCTATTTGGGAAGATGTTTAAAACCTTAAGTAAATAAATGTGTTCTCAAATAATGAGAAATGGCTTGTATGCCAAAAAGAAGATGACGATTGAAGAAAAAAGCTCCAAATGGTTTTTTGAAAAGCCTATGATGATGCCCCCTCAAGGGAGTGGCCATCACATTTGTTGATGGATGGTCTCTAAAAAATGAAGAAAGAAGAAAGGTGGAATTAACATGTGGCTAAGATTATTTCAAATGAGAAAATGCTTGCATGCATTGATTTAAAAATGATATTGATTTTCCCAAAGGTGATTATAATTAAGAATAAAAGTTGAAATAATGATTTTCTCATAGGTAGTTATAATCATTAAGGGGACCTAGATTGTTTTGTAAAGATGATTGTATCTTAGTTAGGGCTGATGATCAAGCATAACTCAAGGATATAACCTAGAATATAGATTAAAGATGAGTGGGTGAAAAGTGATGAAAGAGATGAATAGAAGAATAAGAATTGATCATTAGAAAAAATTCAATTGTACCTACCAATGAGGAGATGCAAATCCTTATTATAATTGATACAACTATAATGCTCAATGGGTTGATTTAATCAAGATGGGATCAAAATATTTGTTAACGTTCCAAGGAAAAAATTATATGGCTCCATTACTTTTAAGACTCCCTAAAGCTCATTTTATTGTAGCATGTGATGGTATGCATCATGATAGAATATCATGAAGAATTGGCCAAAATATATATAAAGACTGACTCCCAATCTAATAAACACTCAAAAATAGTGCATCAATGATAAAAACCATGATAATAATGTTGACATATGAATATGGATGGACTCAAGAATAATGTATGAAAGAAATCACCCAATGAATCCATATATATTGATTTAAGGAAACAGTGCTTAAAGAAAATAAAAAAGAAAGAAAACAAATAAAAAAGAAAACAAATAAAAATAAAGCACATAGACAAATAACCTAAAATAAACAAACAAATATAAATCTTAAAAACAAAAGAAAAAGAAAGCATCCCAATAATGACCATGCCTTAGTAGGGAGAATCAAGGATAACTAAGTAGGCTGAGATAGGACAAATGTTTTTGGATTTTGAAATATTTTAATGTTTTTGGAAATTTTGAGGTATCTTAACTCATTAGAGAATGACAAGATACCTACACAAAAAATGGTGAGAGTGTTTGGCTTAGGTTTCTCACAAAATGGCAAGAGTGTATGGAAAGGGAGATTGAGCTGAACTCAATATGAATTAAGCATGATCTACTTAGTCCCAAAATGACATCAAGTCATAGTAATTCTATCCACACAAAAGGTGGGGAAGCACCAACTAGGTCCCAACAAGTTCTCAAATCTAGCAAATGGCTAGTCAAATGAAAACAACAATGGAAAGGTGCTATGACAATGCATGATAAATAAATATTGCCCCTAGTTTTCCCATAGGTGGTTATAACTAGAATACAATGGAATAGGTCAATGATACTAATTTTACCATAGGTAGTTATAATTAATATCAAGACTAGTGAAACATTGATTTGCCCATAGATGGTTATAATCAAGCTCACATAAACCAACTTTGGTATAGGATGGAAAATCAAAGATATTTTTCCAAATCAACTATCACACTACTTTCATAGATTTCCATTGAAACACATATTTGATTTATTATTAAAAATTGATTGAAATCCCCTCATGAAAAGTATGAGAACAACCAAAGGTGCAAAGAACAAAATAGGATTCGGTAGGATGACTACAAATAGGCTTTAGTCTAGATAAAAATGGAATGATAGGATGGTATGGTTTTTCTTAGGATAATGATGGTTTTTAATATATTGTATAAAATGGTAGGTGGTTTGCTCCCAAGTGATGGGGTGAATGGCAAGATATGCAACAATGGAAAAAAGATGTGTAACAATGACAATGGCATGGAAATGAAATGGTATGGTATGGAAATGTCATGGCAATGAAAAAGATATTTATGGTTTTTGATAGATTAGATAAAATGGTAAGATGGTTTCCCACAAGTGAAAAGGTGATTGGTTGGATATGTGATAAGGGAAAATGGATATGACAATTTGAAATGGCAAATGAAAAATGGTATGGTACATATTTTTGGCCTAGGTGATTGTTGGTTTTGATTCTATTGTTCCTAGGGATGGGGAGATGCACGTCCTAATTAACAAATGATATAAATAGAATACTTGATCATGTTAATTAAAATCCCACACCTCATCTAAATAGATAATCTATTAAAAATGGCCTACAGATTTGGATTCCAAGAATATTATTGTGATCTTCATTGCTCATTAACTTCAATTCCTTTAAGTGTTGAGACAAGGTATATTTGTAGCCTCTTCAAAGGAAAGTGTGGTCATGGATGGTAAATAGGTAAAAATAATGGATGGTAGGTTTGATTGTGAAATAGAATGGTAAATGATTATAGAATGGGTAATGGTTGGGAAAAAAATGAAGATCAAGATGTTCAGTCACACATAATGTTGTTGATGTTATATTTGACATAACTTTAGATGTGGTGGGGTCAAAAACCTTTGAATATTATCTCAATAGGATCACCATATTTTTTTGTTGTTTGATCTTGAGAGTAGATACCATATAATTAGGTTGTATATTGAAAGTTATTTTGATTTGATATTTAATATTATCTTCATCAAGTAGTAAAGGACTTTTGTGCTCAGCTATCAGTGCCTTGATGAGGTTTTCACTAATGATGTTGTCTTCATTATTTGATGATGCCTTTGAGAAGGTTTCACTAAGGAACATTAAATTTTGATGTTGATTATCTTCTAGAACTTTTGAAAAAGTGTCACTATAAGATGATGAGTTTTGAACTTTGATTGTCCCCTAATGCCTCAAAAAAGGTTTGACTAGGAGAGTGTTCTTCTACTATATGAATGTGGTCTTGGCCTTCTTGCTCTTCTTCAACTACTATGTCACCATGGATGTAGTTCAACAAAGTGTGATTCTATCAATCCCAATTGACACTTGTGGGAGATGGAATGTCAATAATATGGCTATTTTGGTTGATGTTAATGGTTCATGTAATGGTAATGGAATGGGGAGAGGCTGCACAATCCTCATAGAAGATACTAGGATAACTTGTGTTGAAGCTAAAGTAATCATCCTTAAAACTAGTAGAAGGATAATAAATGTATTCAAATTTATCTATGAGGCATGCATAACTAATATTGTAATAGTTGTGAATGTATTCTATTTATGAATCTAAGTCTAACTCAATGGACTCTAAATCTGATGTTGAGACTAATGTTGATTTTGATTCTGATGTCAATTCAAGAATAGAACTTGACTCTATTTTTTATTCTTCATTTTATGGGCACTTTATTACAATGATTTATTATTGAATGTTTGGTATTGGACAAGTAATAGCCTATGATGGTATAATAGGCTCCATAAAAATTAGTTTGTCAAAGTGGGACTCCTCTAGGATGGGAAAAAGGTCAAGAGACAACTCCTTAGAGACTATCTTGTCAATAGGAGGCTCTTTAAAAATAGTCATATGGTTGAAGTAATGATTTTCCCAAAAGTGGTTATAATCATTAAGAAGTGACTCAATAAATATTGATCATTAAGAAGTGACTCAAAAAAGACTAGATGGTCAAAGTGAGACTCCTCAACAATTGGTATAGGATCAATAGTTGATTAATCATAGGTTGACTTATCATAAGTGGTTGGTTCAACAAAAATATCTTGAATTGGTTGGTTTTCTTGGACTTGGTTTCCAATGAGTTGGAAAATACCAGTTTTGAACATAGCTTGGTCTTCAACTGATTAGATGGGTTTAGGTTTTGATTAGATTGGTATTGGATGAGGAATGGCCTATAGTTGGATAATGCTATGGTATTGTGGAGCATGAATACTCACATGATCCAAAGGATAAAGTCTTTAAATGGTAACAATAGGGTGGTGTGAAGCTTGGTTGCTCACATAAGACAAAAAATGAGGTCTTAAAATGATGAAGGGGCATTTTGGAGATTGATTGTTCACACAAGCCAAAGCATCTAAGTCTACTTCATAAACCATATCATCCAAATCTTGATTTGGATCATAATTTGGTTCTTGAATATGTTCTGTGTATTGATTATTGTAAAGAGGGTATGGATCCATATCCCAAACAACATTTTTTATAGTTGGGTCTTCAAAGTCTTCCTCATAAACCATATCATACCAATTGGTAATTTTAATTAGATTTTGTGGATTTTGACTATGTTCCCCATATGGAGTATTGTAGGGAGAATAATAACAGTCCTTAGAAAATCTTTCTCTATAGGGTTTCCTAGTGGGATTTTGAGCGGCCATTCTATCATAAGTTAGATTGTATGTGAATCCACTAGAAGTGTAGTTAATCCACATAAATAATGAAATATTTGAAACAAAAAGGCTTATAGTTCTATAAACTCTAAAAAACTATGTCCAAAGGATAAATGGTGAAAACTAGGTCTAACTTGGTCAAAAGTGGAGCTATATCTCCAAATAATGATCTGATCATGGAGCTATATCTACTAAATGGTTTGTAGTAAGACTTGGCATAAAATATTCTAATGTCAAATTTCATACACACAAAAGGCCAAGTGTCTAAATAAAAATTGGCATGTCAAATTCTAGGTCAAAGTGTTCCAAACAAGGTTTAAACTAGAAAAGGAAAAAGAGTCATTAGGTCTTTTGTCCAAATATGGAGTCAAAGCTAGGATCAAATAGGTTGTGCTAGGACTTTTGGAAAAATTATGTCAAAATATAGACTTAAAACAAAGGATTGATGTGAATTTAATTTAATCTAACATGTTTGGAAACAACTTTGACATAAACCTGACACACAAAATCAAACATAAACATGATCATTTGGTATAAGCCAAAAGGCAAAAGGCTCTTAGAGAAAGGATATGTTCTCCAAAACAAAGGCATAAATAATGATGATGATAGGCATTGAACAAAAAAAATCAATAGTCATCAAATTTGGGTAATCAATTAACTAAAGTTATGAAACCTAAAAGAGAAAGATCTATGTATCAGCCTTATGAATTGAGGGCTAATAAAAATCAATCAATTTTTGAATCCAAACTTTGACAAGGTTAATTGAAAACTCAACATTGAAAACTAAGATTTGATGAAACAAGATAGACAAGATTGGAAAACATGATGGACCATAAACAAGTTACAAATGGTTGATGTGACATGGTTTAAAATAAACAATTTTTGGTGCAATGGTAAACAAGTCTTGAAATAAATTGAGCAGCCTAATGGTGTAAGCATTCTCAAATGATGTGATCAATTTTATGTTTCAAAGACACAAAGTCAAAAATGGTTTGACAAGTTTTGGGTATCATAACCCTACCCCTGTCAAACAAGTAACACACAAGCAAACATGTATATAAAAAATTTCAAGGCATGAGTGTGTTGTAAAACTAATATCATAACACCTCTTTAGACAAAAGAGTGATGTATAAACAAATTGGTTTTGACATGGTTGACAAACAAACATATTATTTTTAGTCTCAACACACCAAGTAAGAAAATGACAAAATACAAGTAAATCATCCAAATTCTATTAAGGGTGTGTAAAAGTGGGGTTAAATAAATATAATTGGTTTTCAATCATTTCTAGATAGATCCCATGTCTACCAAATTTCACATTAGTAAATAAGAGAAGCACCACTTTAATTAGGTGTGTGTGGAACTTGGCTTGTTGTAAATGGGTCTTATCCTTTTTATAACCACTACATCCATTTCTTGCTCAATGTATTGTGATGTCCAAAGTGTAGATACATCCCATGTGCAACTCCAACACTATAAAGTGGTTTAACCACTCAAACTTCTGATCCTAGTGGGTGTGGTTGAAGTTAGTGCTAGGAGATGAAACCCTGGGTCAAAGCTTCCCTATAGAACTTGTGGGAGGTAATGAAGTTCCCTCACAAGCCAAGTTTGCATAACTATAAATAACTTAATAGAAAGACTTTAGGGTCATTCTAATATCACCAAAACTATTGTGAGTTTTTGGGGAGTGCTTTAGATGACATTCTTTTTATTCCTTAGAATAGACTCAAATTATAATGAGATGGCACTTTTGATCCCAAAAGTTTCTTAAATGGGATGGATGAGAGATCATACATGCACGTCTCTTTTCTCTAAAACAATCAACAAGCAAGTTTTGCAAATAATTAAATTGATGTTGATTTGTTGCACCAAATTTGAAAATGTTTGATTAGATTAATTACTTTCCCTTTGGATTTAGTAAAAAAATGGAAAATATTGCACAAAATAACCACATTAAGGAATAAAAACCTATGTTAATTAAACCCAAATTAAAAATTCAAAACTTATCTTAGATTCATATTAAAACACTAAATTGAAAATGTTTCAATATTTATGATGTGTTTTAAGCACTAAATTAAAAGTACCTAAGACTTAGTTAAATCTTAGGTTTATTTTAGGCACCAATTCAAATGTGTGAGAAACATGACATGTTCATTGTAAGCCAAATTTGAAGCATGCATGATTTTTTATCAAGTTATTTTTAAACCCAATTTGAAAGGTGTGTGGTTAATCAAAAGAATTTAAATATACATCCAAACTACCCCCTCAACCTAAAAAAAAATATTACAATGATCTAATTTAAAACATTTAAGAGTTTGAGAAAATGACATTAAGAATTTAGCTCTCAAGTTGACAGTCGAGTTGGGTTGACAGGCGAGTTAGGTTAGATAGGTGAGTTGGGTTGTTAGGCAATTTGGCTGGATAGGTGAGTTGGGTTGGATAGGTGAGTTGGGTTACACAGTCCTAAAAACAAACCATGGCTTAGAAAAAATAGATTTTTGTTCAATTTTTTGCCTTCTTTGCTTCCACACTCTAAGATCCTACATGAAAATGATTAGTATGTTGTTTTTAGGTGAAATTTAACCAAATTTGTGAAGCTATGTCCCACCAGGCATGCTTGTGAACATAGGATTGCAATAAGGGGAGATTAGTATTATGTTAGTATATGAAATCAAAAACAAAATAACACACTAATAGCTAACACCTTAAGCCTATCTAAAAGGAGGAGTGTCGTTAACAAAAAAATGGAAAACAAAACTAAAACATGAAATAACATCCTTATTTCACCTTCCTTGGATGCTCTAAAATGCTTGTTATAGTGGCTTGCTCAGTTTTTGCTCATGAAGTCTGTATCAATGAAGTGTGGCTACCTCCATCTCTCCTTAGCACCTTGTTTGGCTTTGAATTGACTTGGATTGGCTTGGATCAACATTTGGGAATTATAACACAAAGATGTAATTATTTTTAAAGCATTAGGTCATTATAAGTTTGGCATAAAAGAGCTTAAAATTTAATAGGTAAGGCCTCTTATTTATAGATTTTTGGAATGGTTTAGAATCAACCTAAACCATTCATCCCAAGATGAAGATGTGTGACTAAGTATTAGTTTAATTATGTAATTAAAATTCATAAATAGGTTCATCAATATTTGGGATAGAGGGGCATTAACTAGGCATGAAGGGTCTTAGTGAGGCATGGGAGGCATTAATTCAGATATTTATGGTATTTATGGTTTGTGTATGCCACCCCATAAGATGTTGTCATTTGATGATGTAGTTAATGACAATCAATTTATAAAAATAAATATTCAAAAATTTCCATGTAAAATTAACTTAAGCTCCTAATTTGTTTTAATTAGCCTAAAACATGATTAGTCAACTTTGGTGCAAATCTTAGCAATTGGTTAACAAATTAATCAAATTGGTCAAAATGTTGTATTATTGGCTCTAAATTTGATTAGATTAGAATTTAAATTGTATGTTAGATGCATTGGAACCATATTCCCATTTAGGATGTTATCAACAAAAAAAAAACAAAAACATGTGTCTCATACAATAAATTTGATAGTAAAGAGCAATCCAGAGCACCCAAGTACAAAAATGTCATTTTGACTCAAAATGATCTAATCAAAGTTAGTTACTTAATAAATTACATTACCCCATTTAGTGACACTCTAGCCAAAATTAGCACTTGAATAAATCAATTTCAACTCATTTAATGTGTTTTAGTGTTTTTAGGCCAAATTGTGCATTTTGGTGGAAATTGGTAAAAATCCTAATTGAAGGTTATTAGTGGCTAGATTTAGGTGTCTATAGCTTGGTTGATGTTTAACTATTTAGGTTTGGTGTTCCATGTGGAGTTGGTGATTCACTAAATTATGATCTTTTACCTTACATGACTATATTCCATTTTTAGGGAGTAGTGGTTTTTCTTCCCTTTGAGGTTTTCCTACTCATATATGTGTCTTCTTGTGTTATGCTCATGTGAATAATTCTTTATGCATTGTTATGTCTTTATATTGCTTTGATGATTCAAGGAATATTAAATTACATGTGAAATAAAGTTTTAAGATATTGATTCACCACCCCCTCTTAGTCATTATTTTTCCAACATATGATAATGTAGATCATCACTCAATTCGGATTATACATATTCCCCTTATGGTGGGGCTTGTCATAAAAAAAACCATAATACATGTCCTATATATTGACCTTTCATATAATATAATCCTTGTCTACTAATGGATACATGTCGTGAATGTTATTCCATATACATTTTATTAATGTCTTACATTTTCCCATTATGATATGGAAGTTACCATTCCCAATGATCCTTAACCCTTCCAACATTGAAATATTCAAGAAGGATGATACCACAAAATTAAAAAAAACTCCATATAGATGACATAACTTATAAATCTAAAAGCCAACCTTCCACATTTGAAATCCAACCATCAACATATAAATTAATAGCTCCATCAACCAAATATACATTTTTTTTGACAAAGGCATAGGAGAAATATGAAATCCAAGATGCTTATTACATAGGAAAAATCCACATTTATCCTAAAAACCATGAAAAGCCCCATTATAGGAAGAAAACACAAATTATCCATCAGTTTGGTAAAACCTCTTTTGTAAAATGGGAACTCCTTTTAGATTAATATATCGAAGACTCTAACCCTTATTGAATTTATAATGATTATCTCACAAGATATATTCAAAATAATAAATATCCTATACATAAAAATAACATGTCTAATATTATAAATTATAAAGGAAATAAAATTAGAGTCGATGAATAAGTTTTTGTAGAACCAATAATTTATAAATAAAATAAAGAATATTGTGGCAATGGATATAAACTACATAGTTTTGATCCACATAATTACATCACTGATTCTTACACTATGTTTGAGGATCTTCTTCTGACAATAAAATGAGTTTTATTCATAGCCACTATGAGGACCTTTTTCCACCAACCTATTAAATGATAAAATTATATTAACCCTTGAACTCAAATACCCTCAACTCATAAACCAAGAGTAATAATATCCAATATCACTTACCCACTTATAGAATTATTAGTAAATTACTAAATTCATGGGGCTCAGAGATAATATTCCACTAAGTGGCCATACAAAATTCTTTACAATTAATTTTGAAAATTCAACATATGTTGCAGAACCATTAGAAATACTTAGTCATAAATATTTAATCATTATAATTAAAATATATTCAATAAATGTCAATCCCCTAATGAAATCCTATCTAAAGAACTAGTGGATGAAGACAATAAGGAAGTCATAGATGAATAACTTAATCTTCCTCATCTTCCTTCATAGTCTCAATATGAGTCCACATTGTTGATCAAATAAACTATTGATGTAGATAATGTCATGGATGAATAATCAAAATTTTTTGAAACTTTCATTATCTCTCAGCATTACAGAATGATAACTCATAACCATCCTCTTAAAAATAATTTTGAGATATTTTTTCTTGTTCATGTGTAGATATGTCTGGGTTGGATCCATGACTCATAACACATCACCTTGTTGTCCATGTAGATTCTAAAACCATCAAACAAAAACCAATATAAATTAATTCTAAGGTAACACTACTTGTTAAACAATACATTAAAAAATAAGTATAGGTAGTATTCATTAGACCTATTGACTACTCAAAATTGATCTCCAATATTATTCCATCCCACCAAAAACTAGAAGGAATCAGGGTATGCATAGACTTTCAAGATGTCAACAATGATTATCCAAAATATGCATTTCCACTCCAAAACATTGACATGATTGTATAATCCACAAAAATCCATGAAATGTTTGGTCTTATGGATGATTTCTTAGGTTATAATCAAATCAAAATTTCACTTGAAGATCAACACAAAATAACATTAGTTACACATTAGGAAACATTTTCTTATCATGTCATGCCATTTGGTATCAAGAATTTCAAGGAAATATTTGACCTTAATATTTCATGACAAGCTAAATGACATTGTTGAGGAATATGTAGATGACATATTAGATAAATATCAAATAAAGGAAGATCATCCTATAGTGTTATGCAAGATATTTGAAAGGTTAATGGAATACAAAGTTTTCCTAAATCTTGAGAAATGTGTTTTTGGGATTACATCATGAAATATCTTGGGTTTTATTGTATATTAAATAATAATATATTTTTATACAACCAAATTTAAATTTATATTAGACATGCCTACACCAAAAATTCTCAACCATATATATAGTTTTCAAAGAAACATTTAGGCCATTCAAAACCTCATATCCCAACTTGTCAATATATGCCATTCATTTAGACACCTTAAAAAGGAAAGTTATTTTAATTTAAATGAAGAGTGTAAATGATTATTTTATAATTTAAATAAATATTTTTCCAATCCAACAATCTTGATGCCACCTACTCTAGGAAATCCATTATTTTTATACATTTCAACTACACAACATGCCTTGGGGGCAGTCCTAGCACAACAAGATGAACAAAGGACTAAAAGAGTACTTTTTTTCTTAAGAAAGACTTTGGTATTTTATGAAATTAATTATTATAAAATTAAATAAATTTTTTTATAAGTTTTATTTGACTCTATCTGACATTACATTATAATTAATTATCAAACTAAAACCATTTCCAAAATTAATCCTCTTAAGTTTATTCTTTCTAAATCAAACCTTATAGGAAAAATGCCTAAATGGGTTATAATGTTGAATGAATTTGACATAAATTAAATTAATCAAAGAAATTTTAAATTTCAAATCCTTTTAGATTAGTTAGTGAAATATCCCTTTATAGATAAGTAACAATTAACTATGGAATTTCCTGATCGGTCTATTCTATCCCTAGATGAATCTCTAGAACTATAGTTATACTTTAATGGTTCCTTCAATAATCATGGCTTGGGGTTAGGTATCCTACTCATTAATATGAAATGTTATTTTATTATAAAATAATTTTAGATAGTATTCCCTTGCATAAATGACATTATGGATTATGAATCTATTGTTTTTAAATTAAAACTAGTTATCCAATGGAATATCCAAGACCTATAAGGCTACAGTCACTCACAACTTATGATAAAACAAGTTAGTGATAAATATAGATAAAAATATGATAATTTATTTTATTATAAAACAATGGTTGACATTTTAAAATATTCATTCAAGCTCATTTTATTTGAACAAGTTCCTTGGGAAAAGAATAAAGCAACATATGCCATGACTACTATCACTTCTCTTCTCAACATGCATCTAGATGGTGATAAAGATAATTATAGGTTGAACAATTCATAATTATGACATATAAAATCCATGAATTTGAAATTATTTATCAAATTTTTGTTCATAATTTCCCTTAGTATCAAGACATATACACCTATATCCATGAAAATATCATACCCCCACTATTGGAAATAAGATGAATTAGAGAGAGGGTGAATCAATCCTCAAAAAAATTCATTTGATTCCACTTAACTATGTATGAAAAATTATAACATTCATGTACATCTTAGTAATTATAAGCATCAAATCATAAGATCATGAAACACATGAACACAACACATATGTGGGAAACCCTTTAGGGGCAGAAAACCCACTAATGAAGCATAAAGACTATAGTAATATAAGAAAAACATAAATTTACAATTGAGCACCCACTCAACTTGGATCACCAACCCAAATATATCAAGCACAAACTTGATATAGTATTTAACGAAGCACCAACCCAACAAGGAACACCAACCCCTAATTTACCAAGTACTTACTTGGCTTTACCAAGTACTAACTTGAAAGGAAGCACCAACCCCCTAGATGACTCAACACAAACTCAACCACCTAATTATTTGAAAACATTTATAAACCCTTGTTACTTATATAATAAATGATTCTATTCTCCTTTATCTCTTTCACTCACTTCTATCCCTCTCAAAATAGCCTTCATCCTTCTTCACTCAACTAGCCCTCTTTATGGCTTGATTAGGTCTTCTGACCTTGATCCTCATATCCATAAACTTTGTTAGATATTCATGACATCTCCAATGGTTCTCATGACCTCATTTATATCACCAATGATTTATATAATTCACTTATCCTCTTTTATTCTCCCACACTTAGCATCCTCTAATCATACTTTTAGCACACATAATAGGCCTAAACTACCTTGATTTTATACAAGTCAGTTGATCATATCATTTTTGGTTGGATACATAATTAAATAGCTTAGGTCAAACATGAATAGGTATTATAATATTAAAATAACATGCCTTAGTGTAGACACCTAAAAATTTCACATGATAACTTTCAATGTCACACTGCTTTCAGGACCCTCGTCTAGTAGGCTACCTAGTCCATTAGACTCTTTTTTCCACTTGAACATATCAAAACCCAACCTAATTCATAATTTAATTCATGCATATTTCACCAATGTTATTATAGTCTCTCAACTATTTATGGGTAGCCTAATCATCGATGGTTAGCTTGACCATCAATGGTCAGGAATCTAAACTTGCTTTAAAAATTTAAATCATGGTAAGCTGGGTGCGAGACCAACAACTCCCTAAATGGAAAATTTACTTTAAATAATATTTTAAATCAATTAGAATATAAAATTTTATCCCCTATCAAATTAGTAACTTCTTCTTATAAAAGGAGAAGAGGAGGAAGTGAAAAGGGAGAGACAATCAAAGATTTTGCATTGAAGCTCTCTTGTAGGTATCTAGCATCCTTTCAGTGATCAGTACCATTGGAAACCTAAAGCTATATCAGCATCACATTCGAAGGCCTAAAATACCATCACTCTATCCAAATTACTCCAAAATTCCTTCAACAAGTTTTAGGTATCTTATGCTTATTTGCTTTAATCTATCCAATTTCTATTATTTCTACCTTATCAATGTTACTAGTACTTTATTTCCACCTTTAAGCCTCATAACCAAACCACTACTTACCTAATTTCTCAACTGGAAATTTTTATTTCTATCATTCTTATATTGAAATAGGTAACCATCGTTGGTCACCCAACCATTGATGGTCATACCCAACTATCGATGGTCACCCAATCATCAACGGTCAGACCTAACTGTAGATATTTCACCCAACCACTGACGGTCACTATGGCACACATTTTTATAAAGATTATTTCACCCCTTTACCACAAATAAAATATTTATTTCTATTTTTTCCTCTGACCATAGGGCCTTTTTTGATTATTTGGACCTGACCCTGACCCTCTTAGCATAAAATTTGATCATTTTATCTTAACTAGATATTTATATTTTTCTTTCTTGCATATATTTATCTTCTTATTATTGAATGCAAGTATCATTTCTTCTTATCATTTTCAAGTTAATTGCAATAATAGTGGATTGATAGTCTCTTAGCAAGCATTAAACTTCTTGGATCTAACTCATGCTAGGTAATCTACTCAACCATCCATCTAAAAAATCCCTTTTCTAGTGTCTATCTTATTTGTAGGTTTTTCCTCCCTAGCCAAAGAGGGTATCCCAACTTCATCTAGATTCACATGTGTGCTTTACCATGTATTCTTCTACAAACCCTATTACTAGTTTCATCACTTTACTACTAAAACTAAGAAATGAGTGAAATTAACTAAAACATTTTACCATGCCTAGTGGGACCCCCACCTTTATTTTCAATAGTTAGCATTTATATGCTCTTTCTCTCTATTGTTTTCTCATTCAAACAAATCTAAATTTATTTTGGGTTTAAAATTTGAATTCATATATTATTTGCTTGCAATTTTAATACATCTAGACAATTAAAGGACAAGTAATCTATCATAGTTCCACTTTTCCTATCACACAAAAAACCTAAATCACTTTCATAATCAACACATCAAAACAATACATCAGACAAGGTCCAACTAGTATTTCATCTCCTAATGGAAACCTTACCCATTCCCAACTATCTTACTTGGATTTCACCACCAAGGGGAGAACCAAATTAGTTCTCTAGCTAAGTATAAACTTTGAACTTAGTATATTTTGGCTAAGTACTCTATACTCTTAGTGATATGGAACCATGAAGTGAGGGGGTAGGCCTCAATACCAAGACATGTAATAAAATTCAACATAGATTCTCCTTTTGAGAACCTAAAAAACATGAAACCAACCTTAGATTGCCTCTTTAGTACCCAATCTACAGTCTAAATTCCCTCTTCACACTTTTAAAGGCTAAAGCTAAAAGTGATGTAAAACAAATTCTATGATTTAGCACACTTTTAGTGTATGAATTGTTTACTTTGAATTCTTTTCTTTTGATTGTTCCTTGTTTGAGGTGTGAGTTTCATCATATTTCATCTCTTGTCATATGGTCTCTACTAGACAACAATTGAGGAAGCAGACCAATCAACCACCAACTTCATCTTCCTCCTCCATGGTACACAATTCTAATGATGAGGGTTCACCTCATCCTTCCCCCTCCTACTGGAATCCCAGTTGTTTATGAAGGTGATATAGACTTTGATGCCTTCCTTGATAAAAATCTAGTTGCTTTTCAACACTATCTTAACAACTTACCTAATCGTGCCTCTATTTCTTCAGTTCCTTCTATGGATCCTCCTTATATTATGCCCCGCCACCTTTAATTGTCATAATAGTGGATTGATAGCCTTCTAGCAAGTAGTAAACTTCTTGGATCTAACTCATGCTAGGAAATCTACTCAACCATTCATCTAAAAAATGCCTTTTCTAGTGTTTATCTTATTTGTAGGTTATTCCTCCCTAGCCAAAGAGGAGATCCCAACTTCATCTGGATTCACATGTGCACTTTAACACATATTCTTCTACACACCCTATTACTATATTCATCACTTTACTACTACAACAAAGAAATGAGTGAAATTAACTGAAAAAATTTACCATGCCTAGTGGGACCCCCACCTTTCTTTTCAATAATTAGCATTTATATGATCTTTCTCTCTATTCTTAGCTCATTCAAAAAAATATGAATTTATTTTAGGTTTAAATTTTGAATGCATACATTATTTTCTTGCAATTTTAGTAAATCTAGCTAATTAAAGGATAAGTAATCTATCGTAGTTCCACTTTTGCTATCACACACAAACCTTGAATGACTTTCATAATCAACACATTAAAATAATACCTGAGATAAGGCCTAACTAGGATTTCATCACAAATAGTAACCTTACCCCTTCTCAACTAGCTTACTTAGATTTCACCACCAAGGGGAGAACCAAATCAGTTCTCTAGCTTAGTATAAACTTTGAACTTTGTATATTATGGCTAAACACCTGACACTACTACTATTATGGGACCATGAAGTGAGGGGGTATGCCCCAATACCAAGACATGTACCAAAGTTAAACATAAATTCTCCTCTTGATCACTTAAACAACTTGAAACCAACATTAGATTACCTCTTTAGTACCCAATCTACAATCCAAATTCCCTCTTCACACTTTTAAAGACTAAAGCTAAAAGTGATGTAAAAAAAATTCTAGGATTTAATGCACTTTTAGTGTATGCATTATTTACTTTGAACTATTTTCTTTTTTGATTGTTCCTTGTTTGAGGTGTGAGTTTCATCATATTTCCTCTCTTATCATATGGTCTTTACTAGACAATAATTGAGGAACCAGACCAGTCAACCACCACCTTCATCTTCCTCCTCCATGGTATACTATTCTACTGATGATTGTTCACCTCATCCTTCCCCTTCCTACCATAATCCCAGTTGTTTCTAAAGGTGATATAGACTTTGATGCCTTCCTTGATAATAATATGGTTTCTCTTCAATGTTATCTTAACAAATTACCCAACCGTGCCTCTATTGCTTTAGTTCCTTTTATGGATCCTCCTTATGGTATGCCCCCCACCTTATGTTGGGTAACATATCAACTCCGCCTTTGTTGACGCAAGCATCCTTTTCCTCTAGCATCCTCTCTACTACCACCACTCAAACCCAATCGAATATTCCAACTTCCTACCATACCCCACACTTCCTAAGTAGGTTCAACCTTACCTTTAGTTACTTATATCCCACCTACCATGGGGTTATCTTCTTCCCCTATTTCCAACCTTCCCCTTATTTCAACCAGCCTATAAACCTCTACCTCATTTTATAACTTGGTGATCTCTATACCTCAAACACTTCCACCCATTAGCACTAGTGTCACCACTCAACCTCAACTCACCCAACCTCAAACCACCACCTCATCCATACCTTTACCTCAATCCACCTCTACTCCTCAACAAGTGCCCATTATATCCTATCAATATGTCTCTAATCCACAAGGGTACATAACACCTTCTACCCAACCATTTATGTCATTCAACCCTTATGGGGTACCATCCCAACCTCATGTCACCACTTACCAATATGTGGCTTCTTCATTACCTTCTATCAGTTATCCAAAAAAAATTACCACCCATTTTCATTAGAATGTATTCCTCAATTATGCATCTTCTTAACCCCAACCAGACTTGATCAAGATGTCAATGGACAAAATGACCAACTTGGAGTCATCCATCTCTAGGTCTCATAACCATTTATCTTATAATCAAATTTGTAATGAACCCATTCACCCATTCATCCCTATCCATGATTATCCTCCTCAATGGTAATTACCCAAGTTTTACAAATTCCAAGGCAAGGAGGAACCCCAACAACATTTGAGATCCTTCCATCATTCCTATTATTCAATCATTTTTTATGAAGCTCTCCATCTTTAAACTTTCCCCATGTCCTTATTTGGACCCACCCTTGATTGGTATAATTCTCTTACCTAGCATTCCATCTTTTCCATCTCTCAATTGGCCCAAATCATTTTAGAATAGTTTTCTATGAACATATCCAAAAAGGTTTCTATCATTAATCTCTATTCCATTAATTAATTTGATGATCAGTCAATTATTGATTTTTTTACTAGATGGAGAGGTCTTATCAACCAAATTTCTTTTCCATTAACCCAACTCAAATTAATTTAGCTCTTTTCCTAAGGTTGTGCCAAGAATATTTCCCCAACTCTTCAAGTCCAAACCTTTATAACCTTCGATGAAGCATTCACTATGGCACAAAAATTGGAGAATTGTGCCATTGATGAAGGGAAGTTGAAGCTTAAAAAAAGAATTATAGTTTTAAATCTAATGACCCTTACTCCACTAAAACCACTAACTAACACAATGTCAAATCAAAATCATCCACAAACCTAGTTATTCTATAAACCACTCCAATTCCAATTGTTAACCAACCACCTTAAACCAATCCTTCAAACCCTCCTTAGCAACAAAACCAAAACTAAGTTCCTCCAAGATAGTATACTCCAATTGGAGAATCATATGCATTATTTTTGGATAAATTTCTCAAATCCAACACTATCTAACTTACACCAATTAAACCACCCTAGAAATTTAATGTTTCTCATCCCGTACCTAGGTGGTATAATGAAAATGACCATTGTACATTTCACTATGTTATAGGACATGACATTAATATATGTAATACCTTCAAAAGTCTTATCCAAAATTTAATTTATACTAGAGATCTTGTATTTGATAACCCAAATGCACCTCATAATCATTCTCTTGACATTTTAAATAAACCTTTCCCCAATCATTCTCTCTCTACCCATCACCATGATAACCAACATGAATCATCTACCTCTCATGAGGCCCACACTATCAATGTTATCAATAGCAAGCCCATTGTTGAGGAGACCATTACCTAAATTACCTAATTTGAGAAAATTAACTCACCACCTATTCCTTATAATACCCAAATAGGGGAATCAACTACCCCCCTCTCTTCACTTGATGAGACCTTAGCTCTATCTACCTCTCCCTTTTAGAAACACCAAAGGAGTCAACCATCAAATTAACCATTCCCACCTCTTCCACTCTTCCCATCCACGTAGTACAAAAATACTCCTCTCCTTTGGACAACCAAACAAAGGAGGAAACTCTACCCATTATTCTTATTGAAGAGACCATTCCTATTCCTCCTATCATAGAACCATCTATGGAAACCATCCCCCTAGAGAAGGTTACCTCATCCACCAAATCAACACCTTTGGGACCTTTCACCAAAAATAACAACACTGAAACCATTCATTATTCTCCACCCAAAGGCTTAAGCTTTGAGACCAATGACCAAAGAACTAAACCTATTTATAATCCCTTCTCTAGGTTAGTCCAATGTTTAGATTTCACCTCTCAACCTATCTTTGATAGAGCCACATTTTGGCATCGATTGGAATTCCTTACCAAAATAAATATGAATCCTCTACTTCACTTGTGTCCACCCATAAACCCATTATTACTACACTACCAAAAACCTCTTCCAAAACCCCAAGGTGAACCATCCCAACCACCTCAACCTAAAATTGCTAAATCACCTTATGCCTCTTTCACTAAACCAATTAAGAACCTAGGAATTCTTCCCACACTTAGTCATACTCACCACCCTTTTCGGTTGGACTTGACTCCATCAAGCCAACCAAAGAAAAATCCAACCAAACCCATTAATAAAATAGTGATATCTAAACCTTGACCACAATCTAGACCCACACAACCTCCTTCCCATTTACCATCCATTTTAGGACCTCATCCCTCTACCATTCTAGTTAACTATTCTACTTATAAGAAACTATCTCCTTTTTCTCCACCTACACCCACCAAATCCTTTAGTTTTCCATCATTTTTAACCATCCTATCTACCTCTACTTTCCCACCTATAGTCAAACCTTCATCATCCAAGCCTCCAAACCCCAAAATAGTTGTAACCAAGTAAACCTAATTAAAACCCCTAACCAAAATCATTACTCCAACCAAAACTCCCATGAAGAAGCATATGCCCAATAAATTTCCTACTCTTAAAACCAAAAACCCACCACCTACAACACCTTTTATTGAATCCTACACAATAATTTTATAAAGGTTGTTACAAAACTATTCTATTATCTTACCTCCAATCAAACCTCTTGACCCCTCCAATATTTAGCCCACATGGTTCAAATGATAATTTTAATTATCTTTCCCATAGTACTCATGGAGATGACATAAAGAACTATAAAGATATCTAAACTCTTATTGATGATCTTTTGGATAAAGATGATCTCTTACAAGAACCTCCATTGAGCCCATCATCTACTTCACTACCTAACCAACCCATATAACAAGCACAAATTCCCCCATTCACACCTAAAGGTGAAGAGGAGGAACCAAAGAAAACATCAAGCTCCATTATCCACACCATTCATATGGTTACCTTTTCTCTAGACCAATATAAAGATATGGAAAAAGCCAAAGTAGCCATCCCATGGACTTACCCTTTAACCTCTTAACTTGCCAACCAGGCTAAAACATCTTCACTTACACCCTCGTAACCATTAAAACCCAAAGTATTAATTCGATGAGATCCAATCTCTAACCCTTCTCCATTCATCCAATGGCTCATGTTGAAATAACTTCCCCAAACACTAGTGAAAATGAGCATTTATGATCTAATCAGTAACTCACCTCAACATCACCCAAAATTAATTCTATATAGGTTTAACCTAATGATCCATAACCCCTTACATATTTTATTGGATCCCTCTACCGTTATTCCCTCATCACTTTTCAAGATTCTAAAATCCTACCTTTTCATACTGAAGATCCTAATCCTCCTCTCTTCATCACAACATACATCAATCAAACCCATATCAAAAGGGTAATGAGTGACGAAGGAGTTAACATCAAAATCATCTCCTCCCATGCATATGACCACATTCAATTACCTACAAACATCATGTCTAAGAGCACAATATCCCTTCAGTCTTTCAATGATACTATGGAAACCACCTTAGGGACCATGGTGCTCCACATCCCTTTAGGACCTCATAATATTCCCAAACTATTTTATGTTATTAAGCGTGAGTTCCAATATAATGTGTTACTTTGATGCCCTTATATTGTGATATAAGTTTCATACCTTCCAACTTAAACTGATGCATCAAATTTGAGCATGAGGGATAATTTATTACAATCAAAGCTAATCCTAGTCCCTTTACCACCTACAATATGACATATCAACATAATGACATTCGTATTCCTCCTTTATCCACCTCAAAACTAGCTTCTAACTAAACCACCTCATCAACCACCATCGATAACATTTCCCCCCACCAAAATTATGAATCATCTAATAGCTTATCTATCCCTTCATCATAAATTCTAGTGGAAGACCCCATGCGATAAACATTTCAATGACTCTCACTAGGGAATATCACCTTCTAACTCTGGATGTTTTCTCTACTCCACAAGAATATGGGAATATTAAAAATTAACCTTATTATGATCCCTACATTAGATCCATTGTCCCTTTTGGGATCCCAAAAAATCAAACAAATTTCATCTATGGGGGACTTGATCAGCCACTTGCTCCCACCACTATCTCGTACATAACACCATTCACTGTTGACTTCTCTTATCTAGACAAACTAGCCTTTACCAAAGCATACCTTCATATATGTGCTTGGAAGGGATTTTTTTTGGTCATTATGAGTAAGGTCCCCATGAGTTACCCATCATCCAAACCCAAAAACCTTGTGAGTACTTTGGCCTTGGGTTTGAACCACTAGAAAAACCCACCTCACCAAAACCCATTACACACCATCTTTGAAACTTTTCCTCATATCTCATCAAAACCTATCTAAACCTATTTAAACATCATTAAGAATTCATAATCATGTGTAAACTGAACCAAATAACAACACATGTCTCAATAAAATAACATGTTTTTAACAACATTCTATCAACCATCCAGTATCTCACTAAAGCATCCACAATAACCACAAACATGCAAACAATCACATATGTCATCCTTAATCAATACAAAACCAATCATAATATACCATCCTAACATCATAAAATTATCATCAAACATCATCACCATCATAACAAAATATTATTCTACCTATCAACATCATCAAAGCATGTCTATCAAAAACCATAAATATCGTCATCAAGCACATCATCTTATACATGAATAATAATCATCGTATACATCATACAATATCTACACTATAAAATCAACAAAAAATTAACATGCAAAATTTTCTATGAACCTCATAATCATAATTTATCAATACAAACCACAATAAATCATGAACATGATATAGTATAAGTAACATAATAAAAAATAGCCATCATATACATCAAAGAGGCAATACATATCATTATATATTAGTCTCTCTCTCATATACATCTTGCATCATCAACATGCAGACCCGTATCAAAACAAAAATCCTATATACATCATCAAATCTCATCTATCAAACCCTTAGGGCATTAAGACCACTACCACCTACATCACTACCACCTAAACCATTTAGAACTAGACTTGAACTACCATCTAGTGGTGGCCCCTTGTTGTCCTAACCTACCCCACTATTGATGCCCATTGACTTAGAGTAGCTATCAATGGACCCCATACCAAGCTGGCCTTATACTCACCATATCTCATCATCTTTAAAAGCTGAGCTAGTACCATTACCTCATAATATCTAAGCTCCTTGATGATGGCTAAGTACCATTTATTTAGAATTATGCTAGGTGTTCCTCCTACTACAGATTCCCTTACTCTTTGTCTCAATGAATCTCTCTCTTGAGTCACTAACCCTAGAGATACCTATGCCTAATCTTGATCACTAATTAGAGTAGAAACATATCCCTATAAATTCATTATTTACACCTATAACATAGTAACTTATACCTATAATATAGTCACTTGGTCCTGAGCCACTACAAGTGATAATGATACTATCCATCCTTCCATGCACCCTATGTGATATCCACATCCATGGGATGCTTGTCTCCATCACCCCATCCAAAATTTGCATCTACATACATGGCCTAGAACCATTCTGCATAACCATATACAACCCCTACATCATCCATATTTGTTATAATCAATAGTTCATCATAGTCTAATATGACATCCTATGGTTGTGGCTCTAGTAGTGGAAACTCTACATCCTCTCTTTTGTATTGTGTAAAATCAATGGGAATCCTTTGTACTAGTCCAAATTGACATTTTTCTCTATCAAATGGGATCAACTCCATCTCTTCATCTTGTCTCTCATATATCTAGTGCTCACTTTGGAGTGATAAAGTATAGAACCTATATACTACCTATATGGGCCAACCCACATAAGGCCTCTATGTAACATGCCCCACTACCAAACCTATAAATGTGTCCTTAAACCACTCAATATCTCTGATCCTTCCTTTAACACTTATCAAAGCATCTAATATCCTCCATCACATAAAGCTCACTAGAAAGGCCACCTAAGTAAATCCATACCATGGTACCCCCAATGGTCTCAATATGCATATGTCTCAAATTCCTATCAATGAAGAAAAAATTTAACACTAATCCCATATCATCTATGTGCCCAAAAATCCAAAATCTCCTTATAGATCTAAACTAGTAATACTTGGGTCCATCCAAATATAGTCCTCGCAAGTAGCATCTCCACCAATACACCTAGTATCAAGTATGGAAATTGGCCATGGCTCAAGTCTAATAATGTAAAATAGGTCAATACCATCATCATCATCATCATCATTAACAAACATCTATCATCTGGTGCCCTCTAATACAATCATCTAATCCTAAACCCCTTTATGAGCCATATGGCATGCTCCCAATCTAATCTATGTATCAATTCCATATAATAATCTCTATCATCTCTCTTTATGTGATAGATGGGATCCCCTTAGATGGGTAGCCATATGATTTACATCACATCCTCCAATAGTATGGTCATTTCAATGGTAGGTAATATGAAGGTGTTTGTCATCGCGTCTCACCTCTCAATAAACATGATGATCATCACCACATACCATGGTAGGTGTTGGTAATGTCTTATGGCCCTTAATCCAACCTCCTCCATATGACCCCACTCAACATATATCATCCCATCTTGCACATCCATGAAGATATTTAAGACCCAGTCCCTCATTTGAATTTGCTCATGGGCTTGCACAATTAGAAACCCTACTTATCAATTGACATCATACACTTTTCTATATCTCATTATTTCAATATCTTTTCCCCTTTCTCACTAAGCAAGATACTTTACACATTTCATTATAACTAATTTTACCTAAAGTTTTTGAACTAAAAATATGACCTTTTTAAAAATGACCTTCAACATTTATACGTACTTCCCCCTAATCTACTCTTGTTCATCTTTCCACCCACTTTTACAAACTTAACTTACACCTATTTTTAACTTCAACCCTAACCAATCCCCTTCATCACCTTTTAGAATTTATAGCTATCACATCACTACAATGTTTCTAGCACCCCTCTTCCAATTTATAATCATTTAAAAACCTTTCTAAACATTTCACCCAAACTCAATCCTACACATTTTCTTATCATTTCTCGACCATAGACTGTTCTTACAACCATCGATGGTCGTGAGACCCTTTGTTCCCCCAAGGTCAACCATCAATGGTCAAGTCAAATCAATGATGGTCACTATGTGTAACTGTTGATGATGAAACCTTTCCATTTCCTTCCCCAAATTACCAATCCAAACTCCATAACCAACAAAATTTAACCATATAACACTATCTTAATCACTATTTTTAGCCTACCCTAACTTTCTACTTTCATTTTCATTCCAAATTTTATCCCTACCTCAAATTAGGGCATCATGACTCAGGAATGTTCTTTTCTTTAAAATAAAAAACAAAAAACCTATATCACCCCACCCATAATCTCCTCTCGAACTTCCCATCTATCTAATTACAACTATTTTATCAACTTTAAAACAACCCTTACCACATTCCATGATTGTTGGCATGGTGAGAGCCCTCATATCACTACTCAGCCCCATCCTCATCCACTATCCATCTAGTCCACTCTCCCTCATATGCATCAAAAATAATCACCCACTCATCACCTCCACCTCAGCTAGCTCAACACCACATGATAAATCACATAAAATACCCATAACACAACTTGCCAAAAGTCAAAATAGTAAAAATGCATCCCCATTTTACTTTTTACCTTTTGAGATTATTAGGGTTTCCCCTAACCATTGATGTTCATGGTGACCATATATGGTTTACCCTAGGGGAAATATTAATCATTGATGGTTAAGGTACACTACCCTTTATTCTACTTTTCCAACACAATTTTCTCATCAACAATTTGAACTTTGACTAGAACTACATTTGGCATGATGTTCTTATTAGATATCTTATCTAGGGAACTATGTAGGTAACATCCACTCTCCTAGTGTCTATGGAGTCATCTTATCCACCCCCTACCCATCCAATACCCCACCCACCTCTTTTTGCACCATGTCTACCTTGATGTTGGTTATTTTTGACCTAACCACTTTGCATGTTTTGTGTTGATTTAGTATGGTCTTTTTTTATTACAATGACCAATCTTTCCATGTTGACCTTTTACCTTATTCACCACCTCATGCACCACCTAACCAATTATGTTGTTCACAAGAACACTTCCTCAATTATATACCTATGACCAACACTAACCATATTTTGATGACTTGGTAGGCCTGACCCACTCAGCTATGACCAATGTTATAGATTGATTACCCTATCTCATCCTTCTAGACCCTGAACATAATTTTGAACAACATTGGAAACTTTGGTATTTGTATGATCTTGACTATAGTTTTTATTTTCATTTTTTGCACAAGTTTGTGTCTCAAATGCCCACACCTTTTGATGTCACCCACCTTGTGACTTCCCTTTATCAACCCTAACCCATTTTCACTTTCACCTTAATCATCTCATGGTTTGAGGGGGAATAATTTCTCCCAAACTTGAGACAACAAGACTCAAACCTTGACTAGTAATCCATTTTTTTTCTACATCCTGTCAGAATACTACACAAAAAAGGGGGAAAATGTAGACACCTAAAAACTACACATGATAGCTTTCAATGTCACACCACTTTTGAGACCCTCATCTAGTAGGCCACCTATTCCATTGGACTTTCTTTGCCACTTAACCCTATAAAAACCCAACCTAATTCATCATTTAATTAACCCATATTTTATCAATGTTCTTCTAGTATCTTGACCACTAACAGTCAGCCTAACCATCGATGGTTGTCTTGACCATCGATGATTAGGACCCCAAAATTACTTGAAAATTTTAAAGCATGGCCAGCTACATGTGAGATCAACAACTCCCTGAATGGTAATTTGCCTTCACAATAAGATTTTAAAGCTATGATAATAGGCAAATTTATCCCATATCATATTAGTAACTTTCTCTATTTTACTTAGTAACTTCTACCTATAAAAGGAGAATAGGAGGAAGTGAAAAGGGAGATATAATAAAGTATTTTACATTCAAGCTCTCTTATAGGTATCTAGCATCCTTTTAGTGTGTAGTATCATTGGTGACTCAAAGCTATGTTAGAATCACATTTGAAGGCCCAAAATAACATCACTCTAGCCAAATTACTCCAAAATTCCTTCACCAAGTTTTAGGTATCTTATGCTTATTTACTTTAATCTATCATATTTCTAATCTCTTTTCCTTATCATAATTACTAGTACCTTATTTCCACCTTTGAGCCTCATAATCAAACCACTAATTACTTAATTTCTCAATTGACACTTTCTATTATGATCATTCCAAGGTTGACATAGGTAATCATTGATGGTCACCCAACCATTGATAGTCACCCAACCACTAACGGTTAGACCCAACTATAGACAGTTCACCCAACCATCGATGATTACTATGGCACACATTTCTAGAAAGCTATTTTCACCCCTTTACTATAAATCAAATCTTACATTCTATGTTTCCCTTTAACCATAGGGCCCTTTCTGATTTTATAGAATTGATTCTGACCTTCTTAGCATAAAATTTGATCATTTTCTCTTAATGAGCAATTTATATTTTTCTTTGTTGCATATATCTACCTTCTTATTATTGAATGCATGTATCATTTATTCTTATCATTCTCAACTTAATTTTCATAATAGTAGATTGATAGCTCCTAGAAAGCATTACACTTTTTAGATCTAGCTCATGTTAGGCAATACACTCAACCATCCATCTAACAAATCACTTTTCTAGTGTCTGTCTTATTTGTAGGTTATTCCTTCTTAGCCAAAGAGGAGATCCCACCTTCATCTAGATTCATGCGTGTGCTTTACTAGGTATTATTTTATACACCCTATTACTAGTTTCATCACTTTACTACTAAAACTAAGAAATGAGTGAAATTAACTAAAACATTTTGGCATGCTTGGTGGGACCCCCAACTTTATTTTCTATAGTTAGCATTTATATGTTATTTATCTCTTTTTTTTTCTCATTCAAACAAATTTGAACTTCTTATGGGTTTAAAATTTGAATGCATATATTATTTGCTTGAAATTTTAATACATTTAGACAATTAAAGGACAAGTAATCTATCATAGTTCCACTTTTTCTATCACACACAAAACCTGAATCACTTTCATAATCAACACATCAAAACAATACCTCAGACAAGGCCCAACTAGGATTTCATCACATAGAGGCAACCTTACCTAGTCCCATCTATTTTACTTGGATTTCACCACTAAGGGGAGAACCAAATTAGTTCTTTGGCTGAGTATAAACTCTAAACTCAATATATTCTGGCTAAGTACCATATACTCTTACTACTATGGGACCATGACGTGAGGGGGTAGGCCCCAATACCAAGACAAGTACTAAAATTCAACATAGACTCTCCTTTTGAGAACCTAAACAACCTAAAACCAACCTTAGATTACCTCTTTAGTACCTAATTTAAAATACAAATTCCCTCTTGACACTTTCTAAGGCATAAGCCAAAAGTGATCTAACAAGAATTTTAGGATTTAATGAACTTTTAGTGTATTGATTATTTTCTTTGAATTTTATTCTTTTGCTTGCTCCTTGTTTGAGGTGTGAGTTTCATCATATTTCTTCTCTTCTCATATGGTCTTTACTAGACAGCAGTTGAGGAACCAAATTGATCAATCACCACCTTCATCTTCCTCCTCCATGGAATAAAATTCTAATGATGAGGGTTCACTTGATCCTTCTCCCCATCTTACCAGAATCCTATTTTTTTATGGAGGTAATATAGACTTCACTACCTTCCTTCATAATAATATGGTTTATTTTCAACACTATCTTGACAAATTACCTAACCATACCTCTATTGCTTTAGTTCCTTCTGTGGATCCTCCTTATGGTATTTTCCCCACACCTTATGGTGGGTAAAACCTCAACTCAACCTTTGTCGACCCAATCCTCCTCTTCCTCTAACATATTATCTACTACCACCACCCAAACCCAATCCAATATTCCAACTTCCAACAAAACACCTCCTAACACACCCCACACTTCCCAAGTAGGTTCAACCTTACCTTTAGTTACTTATATCACACCTACCATGGGGTTGTCTTCTTCCCCTATTTCCACCCTTCCCCATGTCTCAACCACCTATCAATCTCTACCCCATTTTAGAACATGGCTCTCTCTATACCTCAAAGACTTCCACCCATTAACACTAGAATCACCACTCAACCTCAACTCACCCAACCTCAAACCACCACCTCATCCATACCTTTAACTCAACCTACCTATATTCCTCAACAAGTGCCCATAACAACCTATCAATATGTCTCTAATCCACAAGGGTAAATATCACCTTCCACCTAACCATTTATGTCAATCAACCCTTATGGGGTACCATCCCAACCTCCTCTCACCACTTACCAGTATGTGGCTTCTTTAGCACCTTCTATCACTTATACAAACATAGTTTCCACCAATTTTCAATAGAATTTACCCCTCAATTATGCATCTTCTCAACCCCAACTAGACTTGATCAAGATGTTAATAGATAAAATGACCAAGTTTGAGTCATTCATCTCCAAGTCTCATAACCTTTTATCTTATGATCAAATTTGTCACAACCCCATTCACCCATCTATCCCTATCCATACTTTTCCTCCTCAATGGTAGTTACCCAAGTTTTCCTAATTCTAAGGCAAGTAGGACCCCCAATAAAATTTGAAAGCCTTCCATCATTCCTATTATTTGATCTCCTATGATGGTGTTCTCTTTCTTCAAACTTTCACCATGTCCTTATCCGAACCCACCCTTGACTGCTATAGTTTTCTTACCCAACACACCATATTTTCATTCTCTCAGTTGGCCCAAATATTTTTAGAACAATTTTCTAAGAACATATCTAAAATGGTTTCTATTATTGGTCTCTATTCCATTACGCAATGTGATGATGAGTCAATTGTTGATTTTTTTACTAGATGAAGAAGTCATATCAACCAACTTTATTTTACATTACCTTAAATTAAATTGATTGAGATCTTTTCTCAAGGTTGTGCCAAGAATATTACCCCTACTCTTCAAGTCCAAACCTTTATAATCTTTGATTAAGCATTCAGTATGGAACAAAAATTTGAGAACCATACCATTAATGAAGGTAAGTTAAAGCTTCAAAATAAGAATTCTAGTTTTAAATCCAATGACCCTTACTCCACTAAAACCACTAACCAACCCAATTCCAAAGCAAAAGCATCCAAAAACTCATTTATTATTAGAACTACTCCACCTCCAACTATAAACTAGCCACCTTGAATCAATCCTTGAAACCCTCCTCAGCAACAAAATTGAAACCAAAACTAAGCTCCTCCAAGACAATATACTCCTATTGGAGAATTGTATGCATCAATTTTGGATAAATTTATAAAAGTCAACCTCATTCAACTTCCACCAATTAAAACACCCTAAAAGTTTTATTCTTCTCATCCCATACCTTTGTGGTATAACAAAAATGACCATTGTGCCTTTCACTATGTTGTAGGTCATGACATTAATATATGTAATACCTTTAAAAGTATTTTCCAAAATTTAATTGATAGTGGAGATCTTGCATTTGATAACCCCAATGCACCTCCTAATTAGTCTCTTTACATTTTCCATAAACCTTTCCCCAATCATTCTCCCTCTACCCATCACCATGATAACCAACCTAAATCATCTACCTCTCATGAGGCCCACACTATCAATGTTATCAATAGTGAGCCCATTATTGAGGAGACCATTACCTAAATTACCCAAGTTGATAAAATTAACTCACCACCTATTCCTTCAAATACCCAAATGTTGGAATCAAATCCCCCCCTCTCTCACTTGATGAGACCTTGGCTCTACCTACCTCTTCCTTGGTATAAACACCAAAAGATTCAACCATCACATTAAACATTCCTACCTCTTCCACTCCTCCCATCCATGTAGTAGAAATACCCTCTTCTCCTTTGGACAACCAAAAAAAGGAGACAACTCAACCCATTCTTCTTATTAAAGATCCCATGACTACTCCTCCTATCATAGAACCATCGATGGAAACCATCCCCCAAGATAAGGTTGCCTCATCTATGAATCACCACCTTTGTGATTTTTCACCAAAAATAACATCACCAAAACCATTACTTCTTCTCCACCCAAGGGCTTGATCTTTGAGACCAATAACAAAGGAACTAAACCTATTTATAATCCATTCTCTAGGTTAGTCTAAAGTTTAGAGTTCACTTCTCAACCTAACTTTGATAGAGCCACCTTTTGGCATTGACTTGGACTTCTTTACCAAAACAAATTTGAATCCTATAATTTACTTTTGTCCACCCTTAAACCCATTATGAAAAATCCACCAAATACCTCTTCTAAAACCCTATGTTAACCATCCCAACCACTTCAACCTAAAATTGCTAAATCACCTCATGCCTCTTTTACCAAACTAATTAAGAACCTAGGAATTCTTCCCACACCTAATCATACTTACCGCCATTTAAAGATGGAATTTACCCCATCAAGACCACCAAAGACAAATATAACCAAACATGTTAATATGATAGCACTATCTAAACCTCTACGACAAACTACACCCACACCACCTCCTTCTAACTTACCTTTCATTTTTGGACCTCATCCCCTTACCATTCTAGTTAATTATTATAATTTTAAGAAACCATGTCCTTTTTCTCCACCTACACCCACCAAACCCTTTATTTTCCATCATTTATAAATAATTTATCTACCTCTACTTTTCCACGTATAGTCAAACCTTCATCATCCAAGCCTCCAATCCCCAAACCAGTCGTAACCAAGCAAACCTAACCAAAACCCCTACCCAAAATCATTCCTCCAACCACAACTCCCATGAAGAAGCTAACCTTGAACAAAAATCTATTTTTTTCTACAAATTCTCACAACACCACATACCAAAAATTGGAAAAATATAGACACTTAAAACCTACACATGATAGCTTTCGATGTGACATCACTTTTGGGACAATCATCTAGTAGGCTATCTAGTCCATTAGACTCTTTTTACAACTTAAACATATCAAAACCTAACCTAATTAATCATTTAATTTACCAATATTTCACCAATGTTCTTTTGGTCTCTTGACCACTGATGGTCAGTGTAACCATCAATAATTGTCCTGACCATCAACAGTTAGGACCCCAAACTTGATTTAAACTTTAAAGCATGGCCATATAGGTGTAAGATCAATAACTCCTAGAATGGTAACTTGCCTTTAAAACAAGATTTTAAAGCTATGAGAATAGGCAAATTTATCCCCTATCAAATTAGTAACTTCATCTATTTTACTTAGCAACTTCTACTTATAAAAGGAGAAGAGGAGGAAGTGAAAAGGGAGAGACAAGTATTTTATATTTAGGCTCACTTGAAAGTATTGAGCATCCTTTTAGTGAGTAGTATCATTGGTGACCTGAAGCTCTATCAAAATCACATTCAAACGCCAAAAATACCATCACTCTAGCCAAATTACTCAAAAATTCCTTCACCAAGTTTCAAGTATCTTATGCTTATTTTCTTTAATCTATCCTATTTTCAAGTACCTTATCAAAGTTACCAGTACCTTATTTCCACCTTCTACCCTCATAACCAAACCACTAATTATCTAATTTCTCAATCAACACTTTTTATTTTGATCATTCCTAGATTGACATAGGTAACCACCAATGGTCACCCAACCACTGATAATTAGAACCAACCATCGATGGTCACCCAACCACTGATGGTCAAACCAACTATAGATGGTTCACCCAACCACTAAAGATCACTATGGCACACATTTATAGTAGGCTATTTTCACCCATTTACCCCAAATCAAATCTTTATATCTATGTTTCCCTCTTACCATAGGTCCTTTTCTGATTCTTTAGACCTAACCCTGACTCTCTTAGAATAAAATTTGATCATTCTCTCTTAATGAACAAGTTATATTTTTCTTTCTTGTATATATTGACCTTCTTATTATTGAATTCAAGTTGTTGGTTGAATATTTTTTCGATCAGCATACTGATAAACAAAATAGGTATGATTAGCCAAAGTAGGAAGATTAGTCATCCAAATGTGTAGGTTTACCACATCAGAAGGGGACTGATCTCTCCTCTCATCAAGGGGAGGTTCCCTATAGATTTTATATATATATATATATATATAGAAAATAATACTCATGGGTAGGACAAACCATCCATCTCTCTTTTTTCAGAGATGATGCATGCAGATCAAAGGAAAAACTCAAAGGAAATGATAGATAGTACTCCTCTTCTTTCAAAAGTACTATTCAACAAACCAAAAGAATACTCCTGGTAGTAACATAAAAATGTATCAAAGGATGTAATAACCAACAAATCAAGATGCAACACAAAGTATCCACCTGAATTGCTCAAGAGTAAGATATGAAGGAAAATGAGGGCACAAAGTCATCCCAAAGTCCTTTACACAGAAATGAAAAGGAAACACACTAAAGGCAATTATGGGGGCACAAAATCTCTCCACACTTGACTCTTCAGGATACCATCATGACTGTTGTCACTAATTATACTTGTTGAATTAAAGGAACAGAAGATATATTAAGGAAAAAGACATAAGAATAGTTTTCCCAACAACAAAGATATCACAACACAAAGTCTGAAAAATCACTTGCTTTCTTATTCCAATAACAAAATATGATCAACAAACTGAGCTCAAAGTCTTAAAAAATGCCTTTCAATTTGGGTAGAGTTTCATTCTAATTGTCAAAAAGAGATCCATTTACAATAGAAGAGAGTTCCTTATATAGCCATTTCAAGAAGAACTCAAGAACATTAACACATTATATTGCATTGGAATCTGTTAAGAGGATAGGCTAGAACTCAGCGGCATTTTACCCATTTAATTTTATCAATGCAGGGAACAAGTCATGCTTATTGAAAGTTTGGAAATTTTAATGTCCACCTGATGATCTGATCTTACCTTCATCATTCCTCCTTTTCTAGTTAATTGAATCGGGTCTTGGATTCAATTTGTTTGTTTGTTCTTTCTTCACTTTCTACTGGTCTTGGCCTTGAAGTCTGTGAATGCATTTTGGTCTGTAGGTTCAAAGGATCAATGGCTATTTTGTTGTCTTGAATTTGACATCTTTGTGTGTGTCACCCCTTGGTTTTCTTTCAGCTTTTCTATTTGGCACTTTTCTGAATTGAACTTGCCCTTTCAGGCCTTGAGAAATGACCCATTTTGAGTCAGAATAACCTCCCACAAGGGTATCTATTCTTCAAGAAGTCTTTGAATGGCCTTCAATCTTCTTTAGGCAACCCTTCAGCTTTAGGAAGTGTCTTCAAATTGGCAATTGAGAGTCCCCTGCAAGGTCACCTGTCCTTGAGAAGCTCTTTGAACTTTGGTAATGAACCAACTGTTGAACCATTCCATTAAACCATGGCTTTGAACCATTCCATTGAACCTAGGCTTTGAACTTCTTATTTAACCACTTCATTGAACTAATGGGTTAAACCAAGCTTTGAACCAAAATGGTTCAAGCTGATGGTTCAATTGAATGAACCAAGTCGATGAACTAAGCATTGAACCAAATGTTGAACCACTTGGTTGAACCAAAATGGTTCAAGCTGATGAACCCTTTGTTTGAACCAACCGTTGAACCATTTCATTAAACCAAGATGTTGAAGCAACCATTGAACCATGTTTTGGTTCAATGGTTCAAAAAAATCCTTAAACTGACTGACGAACCATTTGATTGAACCAAAGAATGAACCGAAGCATTGAACTGCTTAGTTGAATCCACCTTTGAACCATTTGATGTTGAACCAAAGGATGAACCAAATGTTGAACCTACTACTGATGCTTGCTAATGGAGATTTTTGTTTGAACCAAGGTGATGAACTAATCCCAAAAATGACCAAGTGTTAGAAACTGATTCTTTTGATTGAACCCACCTACAAAAGTTGTGAAGCCTGTTGAACTTATAGAAATGAGCTTGTTTACAGAGTCCATAGAAACCAAGTCTATAGTTTTCTCTAACCTTGAAAGAGTTTGTAGATTTTAACCTATAAAGCCCATTAAACTTGACCTACAAATTCTGTAGATTTCCTCTTTCTACTAAGTCTGTAGATTCAAGCCTGCAGAGTCCATAGATTCAAGCCTGTAGAGTCTGTAGATTTAAGCATGCAGAGTCCATAGATTTTTGAAAAGCTTGAAAAATGAGGAACTTGAATGCTCAAGACAAATTTTGAAAAGAGAAGAGATAATTTTTGTCTGTAGGACCAAAATAGTTCAAATGTTATCCTAAAAATGAGTGATATTTTTTTTGGGGACAATAGCTGGCTCCAATTGGGGAACTTCTGTCAATTGTAAAAAGAATTGAAAGGAGTAGAATCTAGAATTTTTAGTGTCTTCATGTGTACCATTGGGTTATGGAGTCATGCTACCCATAAATGAAAGGCATCAAAAATGGAAACAAATAAAATTAAATAAAATTAAAAACTATACAAATATACATATGTATAGATGGAATGATCTGATACTTCAAGAATTGACGTATTTCAGATGTTGCTTCTTGGAAGATAGTGAAAATAGTGCTTTATTCTGATAAACCAACAAGAAGGCATTTTTCCCCCAGAAATAGTGATGAGTGAATGGAGTTCTCCACTAGGAAACCAATTTTCTACGTCTTCCCATTGGCTTTTTCTTCTTCTTGTTCCAAGGTAGGATGTGGTCTTCAAACTAGAAACCATAACTTCTTACTTTCTTGGTGAAGGATTCCTTTGCCTGATTTTGATTTGCAGTAGCATGGTCCACCATCATAACTTGATGTTCTACTAGTTCAGTCCAACATATGATTGGATTGTCTATATCAAACTCCTAACAAACTATCATATTAATATCTCCTTTGATGTGAAGGAGTTTGACTTCTTCATCTTGAGCAATCTTCAATTCAAGTAACAACAATTCACATCTAGTTGTGTTGTTGGTGTTACTGACATGCAAATTGCATGAAGGAAGAATATCTCCGTGAGGAGATATCAACATAGTCCCAACTTCATCATTGGTAGAAGAATTGATGTTATCATCAGAAGTTGATCTCCTATCAGATTTCTCTTCATTAGAGATGGAAGATCCTTCTTTGTTTATACTATGCTCTACCAATTCTCCTGAAGTCTTGTTTGGATCAATTCCTAGATTGTCAGCTATAGGACTGTCATTTATAGAAAAATGAACATCCTTTATGGTAAAGAAATAATTACCCTTGCCTAAAGACTCAAATAGAATTTGTGTTGTAGGGGCTGATGTTTGGGTAACCACGTATTTTGCCTCCTTCTCAGGGAGCAATCTATTCATCATGCCTTAGATAGGAATCCTTGCTTCAGACAGGTCCATGCTTAGTTCTCCTCCCACGTCTTTGTATAAATTTCATCCAATCAAAATTCCATAGGATGCTGGGACATCAACCACCAAGATAGTCATCCTGATTCTCTTGTCTGGAAAGGTTGCCAATGCAAATTGGGCATCTTTAATTTACCCCAGCAATGGTACTTGTTTGTTCTCCATGGAGAAACATCTCCCAAATGTCTTGGTCAATGTGAGACCTAGAGACTCAGCTACTTTAGGAGGCATGACATTTTTAGATGCCCCAAAATCAATGATGTAATTATTGAGCTGATAACCATTTATCAATAAGGAAAAATAGAAAGGTTCTATTTTCCCAGGGGCAGTTGGAGGAGTAATAACAAGATTATTTGGGATGGGCATGTTCTTTAGGGAATCAAGAATTATATTTTTAGCTTTTTACCCTACAGGAATGGTTTGGTTCTTGATACATTAGACCAACTTATCCAATTGATTAGGATTGGACTGCAAGTATTCAAATTTAGACATTTGTATTTTTGTCTTTTTGACATGATCAATTATGTCAAATGGCTGAATTGGACTAGGAATAGAGGAAAGCATTTCAACCTTTTGGGTTTTAGGAGGGATGGGATGAGGGCTGGTTTGCAAAATGGGAGTAGAAGGTGAAGGTGAAATTGATGTACTTACATTTTGGGTGATCACCAGATCCTTTGACTAAAAAGGTAGAGTGGTTCCACACTTAGCAATTGTAATTATTGGCTACGATTGTTCTTCTATCTTCCCTTTATCAGCTTGCTAGACTGATTGGTTTTTGGACCTAGTAAACACTACATATGATCCATCAATAGCTTCTCCTTTGGTTTTGGGTTCATCTTGATAGTTTAGGAAACTAATGTGGGAGTCACCAGCTGATTCTTCTTGATCATCTTCAAGGAGATTAGCATCATTTTCTTGATTCAATTCAGGTTTGAAAGAGAACTCAGACTCTATTTCAAGATATCCCATTACTGAATTGGTTGGAGGAGCTTCCAGGGCAAGTTTCCCTTGTGGGGGAGGAAGGCAATTCTGTTGACCTTGATTCCTAGCAGCATTGACTTGATATGACTGATTTGGGAATGCCCTTTTGTATGAAGGAGGAGAAGACATTCCTTGAGCCATTTGCTTTTTCAAGGCTAACACTTTATTTTCTAGCTTTTGCATCATTGGATCAGTGGTGCCTGTAGATGCATATTCAGAAGATGATGAAGGTCTATTTCTATTTGGATCTCTTCTTATCTTCCCTACTAAGATGAGATCATCTTCTACCTCAATGGCCAAAATTTGAGCTACAGCAAGATCTATTTGACCAGCACATCTCAAAAGAAAACGTACTTTAGGTAAATGAGAATTAATGAAAACGCATTTGAGACTCTCAGTTGTGGGTCTGGAAATTAAAGGGATTCTATTTCTTAGTTTTTCAAATTTGGCTATGAATTCTCTCATAGGTTCATGAGGCTCTTTATTCATTTGTGTAAGTTGAGCCAGAAGTGTATGTGCATCTTTTGCAAGTTTGAATCTAGCTTCAAACTTAGCTTTGAGAGTATTCCAATCAGTCATTGACCAAGCGTGTAGATGATAAAACCAATCTATAGCAGGACCTTGTAGTGTCTCCACAAAAAGCCTGACTACTACATCTTCAAATTCTACTATGATTACTCCATAATCTATGTTGAAGGTTGTAATGTGTTCATCAGGATGAACTTTCCCATCACCATAGAATTTAGGGAAATTCTTCCTAGAACTACATGGAAGCTCATGTAGAGGTGGAGTAAGATTGAGATGACCAAAAACATTACCCCATGGGCCTTGAACTGCCATTGTAGGATTTATGAAAAGGAGGGATAGCAAATCTCATAGGGGTAATTATTGGAAAAGCTTTATCAATAGTAGAAGTAGACACTTCATCTGGCAATGGAGATCTAACATTAGTAAGAGGAAAAATCTTGGTTCATTGTAGATGAGATGGTGAAGGAAACAGATCAAAATCACTTTACTGTACCAACTCGAATACAGGGTCAATGATACCTTTAGCCCTTTGGCTTCGTGTATACCTTGAATCTGCCAGATTGTGAAAAAAAAATGGGAAAAAGAATTGACCTTACTTCAGTTAAAGTTTGAGGCTTTAAATTGTGCATTATTTCATGGTTAGTGTGGAGGCGAATGGATAGATTATAAATGGATAATGGGTATGTAATCCCCAGCAGAGTCACCAAAAACTATTGGTTGAATATTTTTTTGATCAGTGTACTAATAAACAAAATAGGTCTGATCAGCCAAAGTAGGAAGATTAGTCATCCAAATGTGTAGGTTTACCACATCATAAGGGGATTGATCTCTCCTCTCATCAAGGGGAGGTTCCCTATAGATAAGCTATATATGTATATATATATATAAATAGAAAATAATACTCATGGGTAGGACAAACCAACCATCTCTCTTTTTTTAGAGATGATGTGTGCAGATCAAAGGAAAAACTCAAAGGAAATGATAGATATTACTCCTATTCTTTTAGAAGTACTATTCAACAAACCACAAGAATACTCCTAGTAGTAATAGAAAAATGTAGCAAAGGATGTAATAACTAGCAAATCGAGATGTAGCATAAAGTCTCTACCTGAATTGCTCAAGAGTAAGATATGAAGGACAATGAGGTCACAAAGTCATTCCAAAGTCTTTTACATAGAAATGAAAAGAAAACACACTAAAGGCAATTATGGGGGCAAAAAGTCTCTCCACACTTGACTCTTCAGTATACCTTCTTGACTACTATCACTAATTTTGCTTGTTGAATTAAAGGAATAGAAGATATATTAAGGAAAAAGACATAAGAACAGTTTCCCCAACAACAAAGATATCACAGCACAAAGTCTAAAAAATCACTTACTTTCTTATTCCAATAACAAAATATGATCAACAAATTGAGCTCAAAGTTTCAAAAAATGCCTTTCAATTTGGGTAGAGTTTCGTTTTGATTGTCAAAAAGAGATCCATTTACAATAAAAGAGATTCCCTTATATAGCCATTGCAAGAAGAACTCGGGAATAGTAACACATCATATTGCATTAGAATCTGTTAAGAGGATAGGCTAGAACTTAGGGGCATTTTACCCATTTGATTTTATCAATGCAGGGAATAAGTCACGCTTATTGAAAGTTTGCAACTTTCAATGTCCACCTGGTGATCTAATCTTACCTTCATCATTCCTCCTTTTTTGGTTAATTGAATCGGGTCTTAGATTCAATTTGCTATTCTATTCTTTCCTCACTTTTTGATGGTCTTGGCCTTGAAGTCTGTGAATGTATTCTAGTCTATAGGTTCAAAAGATCAACGACCATTTTATTGTCTTGAATTTGACATCTTTGGGCACATCACCCCTTGGTTTTCTTTCAATTTTTTTGTTTGGCACTTTTTCAAATTAAACTTGCCCTTTTGAGCCTTGTGAAATGACCTGTTTTGAGTTAGAATAGCCTCCCACAAGGGTATCTATCCTTTGGGTAGTCTTTGAATGGCCTTCAGGCTTCTTTGGGTGACCCTTCAGTTTTAGGAAGTGTCTTCAAATTGGCAGTCGAGAGTCCCCTACAAGGGCACCTGTCCTTTGGAAAGCTCTTTGAACTTTGGTGATGAACTGACTGTTGAATCGTTCCATTGAAACATGTCTTTGAACCATTATGTTAAACCTAGGCTTTGAACCCCTTGTTGAACCAATCAGTTGAACCAATATTTGAACCAAAATGGTTCAAGCTGATGGTTCAATTGAATGAACCAAGTCCATGAACTAAGCATTGAACTGAACGTTGAACCACTTGGTTGAACCAAAATGGTTCAAGCCGATGAACCCTTTATTTGAACCAACCATTGAACCATTTCACTAAACTAAGACATTGAACCAACCTTTGGTTTAATGGTTTAAACAAAGCCTTGAACCGACTGACGAACCGCTTAATTGAACCAAAGAATGAACCGAAGAGTTAAACTACTTAGTTGAACCCGCCTTTGAACCATTTGATGTTGAACCTGCTGTTGATGCTTATCTATGGATATTTCTATTTGAACCAAGGTGATGAACTAATCCCAAAAATGACCAAGTGTTAGAAACTAATTATTTTGATTGAACCCACCTACAGAAGCCGTGAAGCCCGCTAAACTTGTAGAAATGAGCTTGTTTGCAGAGTCTATAGAAACCAAGTCTATAGTTTTCTCTAACCTTGAAAGAGTTCATAGATTTCAACCTATAAACCCCATTTAGCTTGACCTGAAAAGTCTATAGATTTCCTCTTTTTGTTGAGTCCATAAATTCAAGCCTGCAGAGTCCATAGATTCAAGCCTATAGAGTCGTAGATTTAAGCCTGCAGAGTCCGTAGATTTTTGAAAAGCTTGAAAAATGAGGAACTTGAATGCTTAGGACAAATTTTGAAAAAGGAAGAGATAATTTTTGTTTGTAGGACCAAAATAGTTCAAATGTTGTCCCAAAAATGAGTGATATTTTTTTGGAGGACAACATAAGTATCATTTATTCTTATCATTTTCATCTTAATTATCATAATAGTGGAATGATATCCTCACAACAAGCATTAAACTTCTTGGATCTATCTCACATTAGGCAATACACTCAACCATCCATCTAAAAAATCCCTTTCCAAGTGTCTATCTTATTTGTAGGTTATTCCTCCCTAGCTAAAGAGGAGATCCCACCTTCATCTAGATTCATGCATGTACTTTACCAGGTATTATTTTACACACCCTATTACTATTTTCATCATTTTACTACTAAAACTAAGAAATTAGTTAAAATAACTAAAATATTTTGGCATGCCTGGTGGGACCCCCACCTTTCTTTCTAATAGTTAACATTTATATGCTCTTTCTCTATATTTACCATCTTATTATTGAATGCAAGTATAATTTATTCTTATCATTTTTAGATTAATTTTCATAACAGTGGATTCATAACCTCTTAAAAAGCATTACACTTCTTGGTTCTATCTCAAGCTAGGCAATCTGCACACCATCCATCTAACAAATCCCTTTTCTAGTGTCTATCTTATTTACAACTTATTCCTCCCTAGGCACATAGGAGATCCACCCTTCATCTGGATTCATACACATGTTTTACCAAGTATTCTTCCACACACCCTATTACTAGTTTCATCACTTTACTAGTAAAACTAAGAAATGATTGAAATTAACTAAAACACTTATTCATGAAGTAATCAATACATTAGGTCAACCATACATCAATTATCCCTTACTCCTCTTTTAGGCTTATGGAGACCTAATAGGAATTCTTAGCAACATGTTACCCTTTGATCTTTCTTGAAGTATATAAAAACACCTCACATGATATGAATACATCATATTCCACTCTAATAGACCTTAACCAACTTCATGTTAAGCCTACACCACCTTTTAGGTCCAATCACCACTTGAACCTTTTTTCAAATCACTACAAATAAAAGGCCTGCATTTATACATAAAATATATCTTGAAAGACTAAGGCATATACTCAATTTTGACAAATAACAATGGAAAAAAAACATATTCAAAAACCTCATGAACTAAGGGTCATCACCAAATTCATCTGATGCTTCAACTCAGGGTAAATAGGTTCAAATATTTCTCTGTAAGATGTTCACTCAGAATCTCTAACTGGCCCCAAAACATAATCAAGGAAACATGAACATATGACACATGACTAAATATTTTCAAGGAATTTCAATTAATTAACATGATATTATAACATCCTTATAGAAACCTCAAACAATTAGATCTTGAGCTCTAATGAAAACTATTGGTCTTATAGACCAATCTACTAACCTTTTCTCTCACAGACTCTACTTAGCCAAATAAGTCATTTTGGATTCAATGTTTCAACCTATTAATTAGAATTGAAATATTATTAAAAGAATTTATATATCAATCAAGACCCAAACAACATCATTATACATTTTAATGCATCACACTTACATGAAAACACATCAAAAATCAACTTTCTTACTTTGGTTTGATTTCCTTACTATTTGTACCACTAGGTATGTTAATAAATGGCCAACATTGATCACCAATTTTTCACACATAATATATGTAAAATTTTCATAAATATTCATTAAAAATAACTTCAAGTCTCACACTTTGATCTTCATCCACTTATCAACTTTGGTTCAATCAACTATGTCTGCTACAATAAATAGTTGAAAGATAAACACTTTTGTATAGTGTTTGCTTACTCACCTAAGAAAATAATCACACCTATTGATTATTGGGAGAGTTTAATTTAACCTAAAATCAATTTTATAATCATATAAAATCATTCTACACTATTTATAACAATATCTTCAACATTGGGTCACTGTTAGGGTTTTATGAGGGTTTAGACCATCTTCCAGTCTTAACGATCATTCATAAAACTTAGCTCCTCTTTAAAAAAACCAATTCTTGTAAATTTTATCTATAAACCTTATTTATCTACCATAAATATCTTATGATCTCATGAAAATGCTACATGTTCCAATGAGAAATGAGAAAACCTTCTCAAGTAGACAACTCTTCATTATTTGCACTCGATAAACCTTGATATACTTTTTAAGACTTTTTATTGCAAAACAAGACCTAAAAATTCATACACATCCTTAAAAAATCTTGACTCACCTATTTTCAATTTTTAATTTCTCACTCATGCCATGGACATTATTCTTGTTACCTCATCTAGCCACCATCTCTCTTTTTACTTTCTAAACCTTGACCTCCAAGTCTTATTATGATTTGAATTTGACCTTCTAGCCACCCTATAGACTTCACCTAGGAACTTTATTATGTTAAAATACCTATTTTTTATTCTAAATCAAATTCATACACTTGATCTTCTTTGGATCTTTACTTTAAATTCTTTGGAGATACTTATAGATCTTCAAAGCTCAATTGCAATCTTCATATCATTCTTTGGATCTGCATAAATAGATCTTCAAAGCTGACTCTTTAATCAATTACAAGGTCCTCAAAACGTCATGTATAACCTCTAATAACATATCTCATGCTCAAATACTATAAAGTGTTATTTAGAGAATTCTCTTTAGAGCATTCTCATCTTCCTATCTCATTCAGAGCATCTTCAAAACTACTTACATAGATCTTTGGAGAACATAGTTTATTATTTAGATCTCACTAATTTCATCTTACCACCTGAAAATACCATCTCACAAGGTATATACAAAGCATTAAAATATTATTTACACTTTTTATACTAACCTATATTTACTCATGATACTTATAAATGATTTCACTCAGACTGACATTATAAATTTATTCAAATAGTTTTCTTTCATTACTACTTTTATACAACAACACTCACTATGTTGGAAAACATCACTACTCTTCATATATCAATAATAATAACTAAGATGGAAACATAAATCATTCTTATAATACCTCAAGGATTTATAGACCAAGAATTTTCATAAGAACCTTTGACATTAATAATATTAGATTGACATCAATGATATAACCATGCGTCCTCATAAGAACCTTTGACATCAATGACAAAAATAAATATCAAATCTCAACACTCAATGATAATGTTGAAATAACTCTCTCTTAATCAATGACAATGTTCTACAATCTCCACCTTTGTCATTGATGGTAAATAGACTCAGTAAACTGTGTCAACCACTATTGATGGAAATCATATGTTATACTTGGTTCTTGTCTTTTCTTTCTCCCTTTTTTATCTTTCTAAACATTCTCCCCCTTTCACAACTATTCATCTCTTTTATAATAAACTCATATTACAAGACCACAATGACATAGATCAAGATTAGTTAACCTACTTGAATATCTCCCCCTCATACCATGCATACCTTCTTTGAAAAACTCACCTGTATATGAAGTTCATGAGCATTATTATCTCCCCTTCATATATCAATGATTTTTAGGGGAAGGAATTACACCTAATTCCTTTCTTTTATGTTCACAAATTACCTTTGGTAGTGGTTTGTTCAGGACATCTACAATCTAATCTTGTGTAGAAACATATTCAAGTTTGACACTTTCTTCACTTACCTACTCTATTATAAAATTATATATAATGGGAATGTGTTTGGTTCTTAAGTGCATGACTAGGTTCTTTGAGACACTTATAACACATTTATTGTCATAGTAGATGTGGCTCGAACCATCATACTCCACCTTACAGTCTTTTAGAGTCTGTCTCATCCATAGGACCTATGTAAAACATGAAGCTACTATAATATAGTCAACTTCATAAGTGGAAAGAGATACTGATAGTTTCTTCTTCTTATCCATGACACTATCCATCCTCTTAGGAAGAAATCTCCTCCACTAGTACTCTTCTTATCACCTATACTTCCTACCCAATCTGCATCTATGTAGGTTGTCAGGTTTAAATCCTTACCTTTTTGATACCACAATCCATATTATATAGTCTCCTTGAGATACTTGAGTATCTTTTTTATTGATTTTAAATGATTCTCTTTTGGACTACTTGAAATCTTCCCACAAGATCTACTACTTGTATGATGTCACGTCAAGAAGCAATGGTATACAATAAAATTCTAATCAATGAACTATATGATTTCTAATTGACATTTGAAAACTCATATTCCCTACATAACTTGCATATTATGACCATGGGTGTACTAACTACCTTAAAATATTCCATCTCAAACTTTTTCAACATCTCTCTAATGTACTTAGCTTGTGAGATAAATATACCTTTTTTAGATTGAGTGATCTAAAACCCAAGAAAGAATGATAGTTCTTATAGTATAGACATCTCAAATTATTTCTTCATCACTTATAAAAAGGTCTTTTTCATGTTTTAATTGTTTCCTCCAAAGATGATGTCATCTACATAAACAAATAGTATCAGCTAATGGTCATCTTCTATCTTTACATATACATTAATATCTACATCTCCTCTTTTGAATCCTTGATCTAACAAATAATTATCTAGCATAGCATACCAAGCTATAGGAGATTGATTTAGACCATAAAGAGCCTTTTTAAATCTACAAACATAGTATTTATTATCTATTAGAGAAAACCCTTTAGGTTTCTCAATGTACACTTCTTCACTCAAAAAGGTAGATTTGACATCCATTTAGTATAATTTGAATCTTATATAGGCTAAAAACATTTTTATTTCCTCCAATCTAGCTACTTGTACAAATGTCTCCTCCAAATCTACCCCTTTAACCTATGCATATCCCTTGCATACCAATCTAGCCTTTTTCCTAGTGACTTATCCATCTCCATTCAACTTCTTTCTAAACACCCATTTTGTGTCAATGACATTTTTATCTTTAGGCCTAGGAACTAGTTTCCAAGTCTCATTATTCTCTATTTTATCTAATTAATCATTCATAACATTTAACCAAAATTTGTATTTTCTTGCTTCTATAAGAATTTTAGGTTCAATCTTGGATAATATAGTTATATTCTCTTGATTTATATTACTTACCAATATTCTCATTGTTTTCATACCTGCATTCTTGTTGCTAATGATTTGAGATTTAGGATGATCTCTTTGATTATATCTTGAAGGTAATTTTAAGTCATGTCTCTCTTCAACTTATTATTCCTCGTCATCAACTTCTATAGTCTCCTCATAATTCTTGAACTCTAAATTCTTTAAATTATTCTTTAACACATTTTTATTGTCTCATCAACCTTCACATTTGTAATCCACTATATTTTGTAGTCTCTTGTTGTAAAATATATAATATGAGCTCACTAATGAGTATCCTAAGAATATACCTTAATTATATCTAGAATCAAACTTACCCAGGTTTTCATCGTCTCTTTTTATGAAGTATTTTCTCCCAAAAACTCTAAAGTGTTCTACATTTATAGGTTTGCCTTTCTATAGTTCATAAGAAGTCTTGTTACCATTTATCATTATTTATCCTCTATTAAAAATGTAAAGAGTAGTACTAACTACCTCTCTCAAATATCCATCAGATAATATAGATTCATACGACATAGTTTAATCCATCTCTTGAACTATTTTATTCTTCATTTCCACTACACCATTCTAATAAGGTGTCCTAGCTACTAAGAAATGTCTTCTTATTCTATGAACCTCATAGAATTCATCAAACTCATTGGACCAAAAATCTCCTCCTCTATCATATCTTAAACACTTGATCTTTCCATTTTTCTCATTCTCAATAAGGGGCTTGAACACCTTGAACTTGTCAAGAGATTCAGATTTCTCTTTTAGGAATACAACCCAAGTTAATCTTGTGTAGTCATAAATGAGTAACATGAATTAGTTGTCTCCTTGAATGATTTTAATTATCATAGGCCCACATATATTAGTGTGAATTAACTCTAAGGGTTTTGTGTTATAGTACTCCATGGACTTGAACCTTTTTTAGTCTGATTACCATGTTGACATGCCTTGCAAAGAATATTTATAGGTTTGATGATCTAAGGCATGTTCTTCATATAATTATTAGTTCTAATTTTGACCAAATTATCAAAGTTTAGATGTCCTAGCCTTCTATACCATATCAAAATTTCATATATATTTCTCATGAAACATCTCTACTTCTTGATTAAATTTAGTACATATAGGTTATTCTTAGTCCTCTTGGCATTGGAAATTAGCCTTCTTGATTTGGATCTTGTTATCTCACATCCTTTTTATGAAATATCAGTGTGTGTATTTATTTTCACATTTGACTTACAATGAGAAGGTTATGTTTAAAACCTTCCTTATACAACACATTTTGATTCTTGGTATTTCCATTATCCAAACTCAAAATACCCTTGCCAGCTATATTAGTATTTATGTTGTCTCCAAATCTCACTATTCCTATAGCATTCTTCTTCAATGAGATAAACTTATTTCTATCTCCTGTCATGTGGCTTGATAAACCACTATCTATATAACATTTCATGCCTTCATATTGAATATGAAAAGTAGTATGAGATAGAATTGAATCCTATTTAGTCTTTTATTCCTCCTTGGTAATATTTCCATCTTACTTCTTGGGATCAATATGATCCATGTTAATTTTATTTGGCTTCTATACCAATGTTTGATCCTTTTTATACATTCTAGGAGCTTCATATGTTTTGTTCAATATTGTGGGGCTTTCAAATTTATAAGAGAGGAACTTAGAAATATTTCTCATATTGTGATAGATGTAGAAAACAACATTTATGTACTTACCATGGTTAAAAAATAACTTATCCTTTATTGCATTGGGATGCCTGATTGATTTATTTATGATGATTTTTGGATTATTCTAACTATTCATGATCTCTCTTTAACTTACTCATTTTTTCCATTAACTACAAATGATCAACCTTAAACTAGTTATACTTGAATTCCTTTTATTTGAACATTGTGTTGATAAATTCTAATTGACTATTGAGATCATTGAGTCTTATTTTGATTATTCAAATCATCAAGGGATCTTAGGAGATTAGTTTCAAGGTTTAATTTAGATTCTTCTTATTCATAGTCATATAATAATTTTTCATCATACATTTTTTCTTCTCCAAATTGATCACAATAAATCTTTTGCTTCTCAGGATCTCCTTCAAGTTGTCAAGCCTATTCTAAAGGATCTACTCTTATAAAATTGTTGGAAAGAAGATGACTGAGGGAATGGGAGAATTATTCTTCAAAAAATTTCATTTAATTCGAGTTAACTATATATGAGCCATTCTAACATGCATGTACATCTTAACAATTATAATCATCAAATCATAAAAGCATGAAACACATGAACACAACAAATATGTTGGAAACCCTCAAGGGGTAGAAAGCCAACTGATGAAGTAAATGGACTATATTATTATAGGGTAAACATGAATATTTAGTTGAGCACCCACTAAAATTGGATCACTAACCCCAATAGGTCAAGCACCAACTTGACAAAGTCTTCAGTTGAGCACCAACCCCTAATTTACCAAGAACCTACGTTGCTTTAGCAAGCACCAACTCAACCAACTAATTGTTTGAGCACCTTTAGAAACCCTTGTTACTTATACAATACATGAGTATATTCTCCTTTAGATCTATCACTCACTTCTAACCATATAAAATTAGACCTTAACCTTCTTCACTCAACTAGCCCTCTTCATGGCTTGATTAGGTCTTCTTACATTGATCCTCATATACATAACCTCTATTAAATATACATGACATCTATGGTGGTCTGCATGACATCCTTATACTCACTAATGATTTATATCATTCACTTATCCTCTTTTTCTCTTCCACACTTGGCATCCTCTGAGCATACTTTCAACACACATAATAGGCCTAAACTACCTTGCTTTCATACAAATAAATTGATCATATATTTTTTTGTCAACTACATACTTAAATAACTTATATTATCCATGAATAGGTCTTATAATATTAAAATAACATGCCTTAGTCATGAATCAATAAATACATTAGGTCTACCATACATCAATTAGCCCTTACTCCTCTTTTAGGCTTATAAAGACTTAATAGACCTTATTAACAATTTTGTACCCTTTAATATTTATTGAAACATAAAAAACACCTCACATGGTAATAATAATTCATACTCAACTTAAATATACCTTAGACAACTTAAATTTATTTCTACACCACCTTTTAGGTCCAATCACCGCTTGACCCCTTTCTCAAATCACTACATATAAAAGGCCTGCACATATATAGAAACTTTGTCTTGAAAAACTACGGCATATACTCAATTTTGAAAAAAAAATGGTATAAAAATAAATATTCATAAACCTCATGACCTTAGGGTCATCACTAACTTCATCTAATTATTTAACTCAGGGTAAACATGCTCAAATACTTCTCTATAAGATGCTCACTTAGAACTACAAACTTGACCCAAAACATAGTCAAGGAAAAATGAATATTTGATACATAATTAAATATATTCAAGGTATTTCAATGAATTAATTTCATATTATAAAATACTCATAGTAACCTCAATCAATCATATCATGATCTCTAATGAAAACTATTGGTCTTACAAACCAATCTGCTAACCTTCTCTCTCATAGACTCTACTCATCTAGATAAGTCATTTTGGCTTCAATGTTTCAACATATTATATACACTTCAAAGCTTATTTAAAGCATATATAGATCATTAAATACCCAAAAAAAATCATTATACATTTTAATGCATCACTATTACATGAAAACACATCATGCATCATATTTCTCACTTCTATTTGATTTCTTTATTGTCTGCACCACTAGATCTATTAGTGATTGGTCAATTTGATCACCAACTTTGCACACCTAAGATTTGGAACCTGTCCAAAAGTATTTATGAATAATAAGTACAATTTTCACACTTTGATCTCCATCTACTTAGCAACTTTTTCTCAATCAACTCTGTCTACTAAAACAAGTCTCTAAAACACCAGCACTTTCATATAGGGTCTACTTACTCACCTAAGAAACCAATCACACTTTGATGATTGAGAGAGTTGACTTAAACTTCTAATCACTTGTCTTATCCTATAAAACCATTCTAATCTCTTTTGAACAAGATCATAAACATTGTGTCACTTTTAAGGTTTTATGAGGGTCTAGACCATATTCCAGTCTTAACGATCATTCATAAAACTTAGATCCTCTTTTCAAAAACCAATGATTGGAACTTTGATCTAGAAACCTTAATTATATACCATTAATATCTTAGGTTCTCATCCAGATATACATGACAACAAGTACTAAAAAACCTTTTTGTGTAGACAACTCTTCATTTTGTGTACTCAAGAAACCTTGAAATACTTTTCAAGCCTTTTTATTATAAATCAAGACCTAAAACTTCATGCACATACTTGAAAAAACTTGACTCACCTATTTTCAATGTTCACCTTCTCACTCATGCCATGAAAACTGATCCTATCACCTCTTATAGCCACCATCTCTCTTCTTTCTTTATAAGCCTTGACTTGCAAGTCTTATTATGCCTTGAATCTGACCTTCTAGACGCCCTATAGACTTCACCTTATAAATTTCCTATGTTCTAATTCCTCTTGTGTATGCTGAAGCAACTTCATATACTTTCTCTTCTTTGGAGCTTCAACATAACTTCTTCAAATATACTTATAGATCTTCAAAGTTCGAATAAGATATTCATAGAATTCTTCATAGCTATGTACATAGATCCTCAGAGCTAACCATTTATTCTATTGAAACGTCCTTAACCAATCATATATAACCTATATCATGCTCAAATACTATTAGGCATTATTTGGAGCATTCTCTTTGGAGCCTTCTCATCTTCATAGATCATTTTGAGCATCTTCAAAACTACTTACACAACTATTTAGAGCATAAAGTTTCTATTAAATAGTTTTCAATGATGTCATGGTGATTTCATGGAGGTGTCATGGTGAGTGGATGAAGTGATTTGATAGCTTAAGTACTAATGACAAAGTGTGCAAACTGCTTGTCAAAGTGTGCTTGAATTTGTCTTGGTTAGAGATGTTTATGGATAAGTATGGTGATTTGAGCATGAACAAAGGGTCTGATTAGAATTTAAGATTGGTTTGAGTGATTATGTGCATGAGTGGAATTCACCCAATTCATCTTTGTTTTTATCTAGACATTTTGGGTCTAACTAAAAAAAATTGAGTAAGTAATTTGATGACATGAACATTACCACATGTGGATCAGTAAGGGGGAGTTGGTTATATGATTGTGATCATATTAGTGCCTAATTTTTATGTGCTAAATCTTAGGTCATGTGCCTAAGCGTGAATATATATACATATACATATACACATACACATACACATTTACATATACATATACATATATACATATACATATATACATATATATATGTGTGTGTGTGTATATGTATACATGTATATATATATATATATATACATATATATATACACATGTATCTATATATGTGTGTGTGTGTATACCTATATACATAAATATTTATATATATGTGTGTGTGTGTGTGTGTGTATGCATATATATACACATATACATGTATATATATGTATGTATGTATATATGTATGTATGTATATATACATATACATGTATATAAATATACATATATACATGTATATATATATCTATGTATATATATATATATATATATATATATATATATACATATATGTATGTATGTATGTATATATATATGTATGTATGTATATATACATACACACACACACACACACACACACACACACACACACATATATATATGTATGTATATGTATATGTATATATACATACACACACAGATATATATATACACACATATATGTACACACACACACACACACACATAAGTGCAAAGTTGGGATTCCAAGTAGTTTGACATTATTTTCCCATACTTAGCCAAATTTTCATGAGGCAAGAAAGAGTTGAGTAAGCAATTTGGTGATGGAATATATTGCATGTGTGGATGTTTAAAAACAAGATGATCATATGGGTTTGTTTTTTTTTATGCCTAGTTGATTTTCACTAAATTTTAGATCATGATCCAAAGTGCATCAAAATATATGTATGTGCAAAGTTAGCCTTCTGGGAAATTCTTGACATTGTTTGCTCTATGGTAGAAACATCTAAGTGAGAATATTAATGGTGTTATACGTCACACATGTCAAAGTTTTAGGATCAATTTGATACATGGTTAGATTCTCCTATGTGAGGAGCTCATATGGTATAATTTTTATAATATGCACTTGAGCGAAGCAAAATATATGGAGGTGAAAATTTGACCTTAAAAATAGATTGCAAATGTTCCCATACATAGTCATTTTTACACAAGTTAAAGTTTGAGAAACATCAATGGAGCGTATTACTCCGAGAAGTTAAGAAGCAATGAGATGGTGCCAAGTGTTCAATGTTTAACATTGTGTAGAGATAAATATCAATCTTCTTACAAGGATTAATGATGAGTGGGTGATCATATAGATAGAGATTAATAGTGTGCATTAAATTGAATAGGTTAAAGTGATATATGTTTATAATTGTTAAAGACTAAGATACGTACACAAGATCAATGAAATGCATTAAGTTAAAGTTTTTATATTACACGAGATGAGGTCAAATGTTTGAAGATTAAAATTTGGGCATTGATATATTATGCATTAAAGTTATAAGAAAATTTATGGTGTGTAATCAATATAAAGATACAAGAGTATGAGATGTGAGTATATTGTCCAAAGTTTAACTATGACTGTTTGTATTTGAATATTTGAATTTGTGAGGAAAGAACTAATGCTCTATATTTTGTTCATAAATTTTGATCTAGGATGAATTACAAGGTGCTATAAAAATAAAAGTTCTAGAGGAATCCAAGGCACATTTGGAAATATAAATTTAAATATCTATAAGTGTATACAATCAAAGTTATGAAGGTTTGAAGTTTACTGTATGTTCATGTATGCTCTACAAGTAACTCAAGAAGGGTAATTGAGCTTGTATTGATGTTATTTTAATGTTTCATGATGTATTAGATATTGGAGTGTTGTAGACTCCATAATGATGATTTTTTTGGATTATTAAGGTGTTATCAATTGTATGTAATATGAGCAAAGGTTTATAAGTTAAATGTGTATTCCTTCATGGTGACTATGTGCACATAATATTTTTTGAGTGAATCATGCTTGAGAAGAAGGGTACTATGATGATTGTTATAACTTAAGGAGGACCTATAGACATGCATTTTGAAAGTGTTCCTATGTTCTTAATTTTCTCAAAGAAGTGTCAAAGAGCTGAATGGGTCTCCATACGACCTAAAACTGATTTAGGCCTATTTAAAAGTGGATTGTGCTTAAGTGTAACCCATTTGAGATGTCTTAAGTATGGAATAATTTATTTGTGTCTAACAAGAAAATATTTTTATCTTGTTAATTCATGATTGATCTATAAATGGTGAAACCAAATGGGTTGGTTTCTAGACTTGTGGAAGACTTGAGAGAGAGACAAGTGCAAGGTGTATGTGAGAGATGTGGAGAAAAGTAGAAGTAGAGTTCTTGTAGTCATATAAAATGAAAATAATAGTAACTTGAGCATGGATAATGATTACCAACCCTTAGATACCTCTTTCTTTCTCTCATGACCCTCATAGGCATCATTTTTAATGATTTATAGTCATCTGTAGCCTTCTAGACTTGATCCCAGTTGAGATAGACTCCTCTTTCCATGACAAATCAATCCCCATAGGTCTTGTATACTTAGGATAATAATGCCACACTTATAATATAACATCAGCTTCACTCCAATCCACTTTTTGAATTATTTTTCAAGTCTATTTTTGGCTCTAACAATTAATTTCTTCTGGTTCCCCATCTTTATCCTTGTTGGCCTAACATGAGAAAATTCAACCCATGACCAATAGATCCCTATAAAATTCTATCCAAAGATCATTTATAAAGGGTTGGAAAATATCACTAAGAAAGCAAGAATACAAGCAAGACTACTCAAGAAATCTTCCCTATTCTCTACATATAGCTAGCCAACACACTTACAAGCTCATTCAAATCCTCACACAAGTCCTTAGCCACCTCAAGCACATCCAGTTTAGAATTATTAATTCTCATACACAATCTCAAAAATCACATCAAGTGGGATAAATACATATGGCTTTATCCGTATTTAGTGTATTGGTGTGTAGGCAGCATGCCCACACACAGGGTGTGAACCATGTGCAATGTATCATAAACAAACTAATCTCCCCTCTTTTTCAAAATTGGTCAAATAAAAATGAAAGATAGGGTTTGAAAAAATAATCTTATCTATTGGGAGATATACACACTTCTAGCTACCAAAACATCACAAATAGGGTCACACAGACATAGTGAACAAAACCTAGAAAGCTTAGATCCTCAAGACAATAGTGGCAGATGTGGACTATAGCACCAGTGCCACTACTGTCTAGTTTTGGTTCTCTTTTCCAATCATAAATTTAAGTTTAGATATTATTTTTTGATAGTGTCTCATTCTTGCATAGTGAATTCTAGCATCTATCTTAGTCAGATCAATCAGTTTCTAGCTAAGTTTTGTTTTCTTCTCCTTATTACTATTTTTAGAAAATATTTAATTGAAATTAAATTACACAAATTAGTATCTTAATTATTATATATTTATTTACTAATTTTACTACATAGACCCTTTAACTAAATTAAGAATAATATACCAATATTCCCAAAATTGTTAAATCATTTGGTGAACCCAACTTACTTCATTTACACATAAAAACCCTAAAAGACCTACGGTAAATTTCTTGCTAATTTTTCCTATATTTTTATGATCTTTTACCTACATAATAAAATAAAAAATTATCATTGAATTCTAAAATTTTATAGTATTTTTAACAATAATTTTCTTTCAAAACCCTAGTTGCCCATAGTATGTCCCAATAATTTTTTAGTAATTTCCCAATCATTTTCTAAATTTTTACTAGCATATTTAAATTAGAAAATCCATTCAAATTTCAAGATTCAATAGTAATTTTCAAAAATATTTATTTTTCAAAACCCTAGTTGCATATACTAGGTCCTATTAAATCACTAATTTTTCAACAAATTTATGATTTTTTACTTACATATATAGCTCAAAAATTTAGTTTCAATTTCAAAATTTCATAGTAATTTGTCAAAATAATCATCTTTCAAACCCTAGTTGCATACACTAGGTCTTATTGCTTGTGATATATTACCTTACATCTATAATAAGATTATACAAAATGGATCTCACTTATTTACAAATTTTTCTCACATTTATTGCAAATAACAAAGAGACCATCATTGGTCCGATCATGTACATGAATCATGAAGTTTACCATATGTTAATACAAATCTTTATTATTTTCATTTCATGCTTATTTTTTATAATAGAGAATGATATTACAAAATTCATGGATAAAATAAACAAAATTTCAATATCCCTTAATTTCTATCTCTCATATGGAAAGATTTTCAAGTTTGTTATGCTAAACATGGTAGAAATTTTAAGATTCATGTCACAATTTTCTATACATCTATGCACAAATACATGTTCTTTATCCTTTACTTTCTATCTCTCACATGGAAATATTTTCAATTTAATCATGCTAAACATGGTAAAATTTTTATGATTCATGTCACAATTTTCTATACATTTGTGCATTAATACATGTTTTTTATCCCTTACTTTATATCTATCATATGGAAAGGTTTTCAAGTTTATCATGATAAACATGTTAGAAATTTTGTGATTCATGTCACCATTTTCTATACATTCATACAAAATCACATGTTATTTATCCCTCAATTTCTATCTCTCTTGTGGAACATTTTTTGTAAACATATTATTATACAACTCACCACTCAAATTTCATGTATTTTACTACACATTCATGATTCCTACCTACATGCATATAAATCATTGGCTACTTTTGAGTATCTCTTTATCACTACTAGACATGAACAAACACTATTGGTTATATCTATCCCTCCTCCCTTCAATCTTGGTACATCTAGCTCTTATCCTACACCTACTACCAGCAATATGCCTATAGTAGATCATGTGATCTATGATATCACCCATGTTTACAAAGATAGTTAGGTTGATTACACCCATGGCTATATATTTATCACTCACGTTAACACCCCTTTAGATATAGTTTCTATTCTTGAGCTTCTTCAACAATCAGATGTTTACAAATATGTGTTGTATGAAGCCCTTTATAATACTAGAATTCTCATTTCATCTGAAATGGCTTATGTTGCATCTATCCTCAACATAATGTAATACACTGAAGATCATATTTCCTTTGAGAAAGAGAATTTAACCCTATAAAACATCATTAAACAACACACTTACCTCTATATATTCAATTGAGAATTAATGATGTGGGGTTAAAAAGAGTGTTAGTTGATAATGGTTCAAGACTCAACATTTGCAACATTTATTTTATTAAACGTCCTAGTATACAACCTCAAGATATAGACCATCCTAACATGAACATCAAAGGTTTTGACAACATCCCATTAAAATTCATGGGTAAAATAACACTCAATTTTATCTTAGGGCCTAAGACACTTCCAACTACTTACCAAAGTCATGCCAAATGACCTCAACTATAATTTGTTACTTAGTTAATCAATGATTCATGATATTCATGCTATCTCTTCTACACTCCATGCTTGTCTAAAATTTAGTCATAAATTCTACATCTACACATGCCCAATAGATAATGAACCTTTTAAATACTACCAGGTTACCAAAACTCCACAAAATTATATTTCACACTTCAATCTTGGCCACTTACCTACCCAACCCATTATTCATAATATATCCTCAGACCATGAAACACATCAATAAACTCCAAGTTCCATAATACCACTCAAAAAAAATAACAACTTTACCTCTCTTTTTGCACTTAAATGTCTTAATAAAATGGGATGTCATGGAAAATATTTGGGAAAGAATGAACAAGCAATCATCAATCTTGTTGAGGCATCTACACAACATGGAACACAAGGGCTAATATATTAGCTTACCCATATTCATAATAAATATTCTTCCAACACCTCAAAACATATAAAGTTTTGTCCACCCACTACACTGATAGACCACACTGTTAATCATACTTCAACATTATCATTGATCTATCCTGATCTCATTGATGGCATAGCCTCACTAGACATGTTCACATTAGATGAATTCTTTAATGATGAATCCCTCCTACAGTTTCTTAAAACATATGAGGAAATTCCATCTTTCTATCATAAAAAAAGATTTACTCATCACACAAATGCTCATGCATAATTTGGGGAAAGCCTAGATTCTACACAAGACATACCCATTGATTCAAATGATACTATTCCTACCACTCACTTCGTACTCAATCACTTCATATTTCTTAATGAAGAAATAATAAATTCCAATTTTGGAACTGACCAGGATCCCTAAATTTTCCTATTATCCACTACCCTTTGAAAAGAATAAGACATAGATATTTGTCAAGATTTAACAAATTTCCCAAAACTCTTTGCTTGGTCTTACTTAGATATGCCAAGAATTGATACATTTATATTCATTGGATTCTCTTATACATGGATGTTAAACCAATTAAACAAAAGATTCATAAAATACATCCTAAGATGGCTCTCTTAGTCAAAGATAAGATAAAATACCTCTTAGATGTTGGCTTCATTTGATTCATAACACACCCTGGATGGATTTATAATGTAGTTCTTGTAGTAAAACCTAATGGGAAAATTTGGTGTTATTCTGATTCTTGAGATTTAAATAAATCAAGCCCAAAACATTATTTCCCCTTGCCTAATATCTACATGATTATCAATTCCACAACTAGATCTAAAATGTTATCATTTATGGATGGCTTCACTAGATACAACCAAATCAACGTCATTGAAGAAGATAAAGAGAAAACATATTTTACAACACCTTTGGGTACGTTTTTTTATATTTTCATGCCTTTTGGATTAAAAAATGTTGGATCCACATACCAACATACCATGACACATATATTTCAAAATTTGATTCATCGTACTGTCGAGGATTATGTCAATTATATATTATCTAAATAAAACCAATGACAACATCATGATATTTATTTACAAAATATCTTTCAAATATTCAATCAATATAATGTTCAACTTAACCCAAACAAATGTGTGTTTGGAGTTACATCAGGTAAACTCTTGGGTTTCATTATTTCTTAGTGTGGCATAGAGATTAACCATAAGAAAGTCAAAGCAATTATCGACATGACACCTCCCACAAACTTAAAACAAATTTGATCCCTATAAGGCAAGATCCAAGTAATCCACCATCTTGATGCACATCCAATGTAGGGGTAGGAATTGTCTTTATTAATCCTTCTAGTCACACAGTTCCTATAGTATATTGATTAACATTTTCCTACATCAACACCATAGAATATGAATCACGTATCTTAGGCTTATTTTCCACACATTCCCTCCAAATAAAATATATTCAAGTATTTAATGATTCCTAAATCATGGTTAACCAAGTCAATGATGTTTATTAGACAAAGGAGAACATCTTATCCCATATCGTAACATGGTATAATGTTTATCATCATAATTCGATTACTTTTCCATAGAAAGTATACCAAGAAAAGATAACTAACATGAAGATGCAATGGCATGTACTACATATTTGATTCCTATCAACATCAATGATGATCAAGATATATTTTTATAATTAAAGGATTATAATCACCATCAATATCCAACACAAATTTGATCACACTATCTATTTTAGCCACTACACATAGTTTAACCACTCTAGAATGGTTCTCTGACATCTATAACTTCCTAAAAAAATCTATTACACCAAACACCTTCTCACAAAATGGCAAGTGTAAGCTACATAAACAATCACTCCATTATGTAATCATTGGTGGGGACCTTTTCAAATGATCATTCAAAGGGTAATTACTTAGATGGCTAACCTTGTAGAAGCTAAAATTGATCTTACATACATACATGATAGTAATTTTGGTGGTCACTTTAGTGGAAAGGCCATGTCCCACCAATTACTTTGACAAGACTACTACTGGCCCACCATGGAAGAAGAATGTTTACAATATGCAAAGCTATGTGATAAATGTCAATAACACAGTAACTTACAACATGCACCTTCACAATAATTATAACCTACCATCTCTACATGGTTGTTCATGCTATGGGGATTTGATCTTATTGGAAAAATTAATCTCAAATCCATCGGTAGGCACAAGTTCATCAACACCACTATAGAATATTTTACCAAGTGGGTAGAATCCATTCCACTTCAAACTACTATAGGGGAGGACATTTGTAGTTTCCTCATGACACACATCATTTCATGCTTCGGCCTACCCATAGATATCATATCTAATAATGGAATTTCATTTAAGAATAAAACTATTAAAAAAATTTGCACAAAATATAGAATTAAACACACATTCTCCACTCTGTACTACCCACAAAGAAATGGTTAAGAAAAGGCCACCAATAAAACCATTAACAAAATTTTAAGCAAAATAGTGTGTAAATTTTGAGATGACTGGCACAACCAACTAGTATTTGCTTTATGGGCTTATCGTATAAGTATTCATACACCCACATGAGTTATTCCTTATTCACTCATTTATGGCATAGAGGTAGTTTTACCATTATAATTATAAATCTTATCCCTTTGTTTCTCCCTTAAAGGTATTCTCACTAATGACCAGTATCATGAAAAGCATCTCCACTAGCTTAAACAACTAGACAATATATGCATTAAAGTAGTATAATATATCAAAATCTACCAACAACGCATATAATGATGTTACAAAAAATGAGTTCACACCAAAGAATTCAAAGTTAAGGATATTGTACTTAAATAAAATATTCACAATGTCAATTCCAAAGAAGAAACTAAAGGAAAAATCAAACCAAATTGGCTAGGTCCATATATCATTATAGAAAGTCTTAGCCCTAAGGTGTATCATCTAGCCTCACTTGAAGGAAAGAAACTCAAAAATCCAATGAATATCATGCATTTACATAGATTTCATGTATAATATGTCATGTCACACATTTTTTTTACACATCATCCCTTATGATTGATTGCACATAGTTATTTTTCAAATACATGTACATAGTTTTTATTGCTTAATTGTACATAACTCAAAAACTTTCAAAAATATAAAAACAATACAAAATTTCAAAATAAAAAAAACATTCAAATATGTCAAAAACACCAAAGACATTTTTATTTTATGCATCATCCATGATTTACATTTCTAATATAATGCTAGACTTACATTTGTCATTCTATGGTATTTTTTATCGATTTATCTACATTACCATGCTTCACTTGATATTTTTTGAGTGTGTGCAGTGACTTCCAACTCCTTGATTACTTCACTCTACCCATTGATGGAGCATCCTAATTATACATTAAAGACACACATAGATATACATACCCACTAGGAGCATCTTCTACATGACTACACCATCCAGTTTATGTCATTCCTACACCACACACTCAAAATATCATATTGATGTACATTACTTAGTTGCTTACATAGATTACCCTATTCACACTCACTAGTAGATAGCACTTATTTAATTTTTAGCATACACCTAGTCTTATACTATCATGTCTTAAATACTTTCCCTCTTGCTTTTATTAGTTAGCTATGATTATACTTCCAATTCCTTAAATTCTTTCTTCTTATTCTTAGTATAGCTAAATTATTTGCATTTCTTAGTTCTTATTTGTCTCCTATATGTGCCTTAGGACATTTTCCAATGTCCTTTGCTTATATTCATGTGTGTGCCTTAGGACATTTTCCAATATCATTTGCCTATACTCATTTATATGATTGTGTATTCCACACTAATTTTTCTTGTTTCAATTATATGTGTATGTGGAATTTGAACATGCCTTGTATGCTTGATTTCTAGTTTGAGTGACATGTTCCCATGTTCCTTATTTTATTGGTCCCTTGGCCACCCTTGTATTCTTCTTTCCTTGTGTACTTATTTCTTGTTTGCTTCTCATTGTTTACAATGCCCATGATTCACATCATGCATTTATCTTTCTTTCTTAGATGCCATGATGGAAATCATGCTCCATTCCTCCCACTAACAACTAACAACTAACCAGACTTTCATTTTTAGTTAATTACATTTCACATTTTCTTGCATTGTTATATCCATATAGGCATACCCCTATTAATCTAACAATCTCTCAATAAAAATCATGTTATATATTGAGATATCTTGTCAATTATCATTGTTATATCATGTATCTTTACATCATAACACAATTGAAGGGATCTTTCTTCTAAGGGTAGTCATTTTAAGGTATTCATTCCTACCCTAGAAGTAATGGGAAACAAATATGGGTTTTGTCTCAAAGATTAAAGATCCTAATGGTCAAAACAATATTTTTTAGAAAACCCCAAATAATAACCAGACATCAAAATAATCAAAACAAAATAAGCAGACAATTAAGAATCTAGAATAGTTCCTAGATTTGGCCCTAGATAATATCACCCAACTTGGAAAAAAACACCAGTGCCACTAGTTTCCACTTTTGATGCTCCTATCCAAATAGAAAAAAAAACCAAATTTTTTTAGAAACAAACAAAAAGATAAGTTTAGTTACAATTTTATTAGCTACAGTTCATAGCAGATTGAATAGTTTTAGTATAGTTTCAATTACAAAGTCTAGATATAGGGGGCATCATGCATGGCATGATGGATCTCACTTCTAGTTTTAGATATGGTATTTGATATAACTTCTAGATCAAAATCCATTTTTTAAACACTAGTGATTGGGGGATATGTGCATGGCACATTTCTTTTCTTTTCTTTTTTAGTTTAGTATTACCCAGACATTCTCAACAATTACATGCCTTATTCCATCTACAGATGGTTGGCATCATTTTTGAATGTCTTTCATATAATATTAACTTCCCAAGTTCCTGAGTGAATTTCATATAAGCCTAGTGCACCAGTTTGGAGTGGCTTTCATATAAGCCTAATCTCCATGTTTCAAAATGGCCAAGAGTGGCCTAGTTTATAACATACATTCGACTATCCATGCCAACATTATCAAATCATATTACATTCATGGGATTTAGGAGCCATCTAATAAGACATACATTTTATATAAATATCAATTCATATATTCACTTCACAGGGTAACGATGGAGCCAAAGGTCACACAGTCCAAACATTGATTAACACATGCATGACCACCTAACTTCACTTAATGGGTAAAGATGGAGCTAAAGGGACAAACTTTTAATTATTGAGTCACTCATAGGGAATTGAGCACTTATCTCCATTCATGTATTACTCTTGGTATAACATCATCTAGTATTACTCAGCATCACTCAGCATTATAGCAAGTTTTCTATTGATCCACATACTCGATGAGGTGTATTCATTCCTTTCTCTTCCTCTCTCTCTCTCTTACTGATATTTGTACATTATTATTTTAGATATAGCATATCTAGTAAGAAATAATCTACTTTTTATTTTTCTTATAGATTTTCACTTCACAACATGCTCTCTCTATGCACACCCAACATCAAATAGCTTCATTAGATTCACCATTTATAGGTAAATTTAGATATGCTTTCTATTGTTCCTTTATCCTAGTATTTTGCTTCTCTACATCACTAAAATAAAGGGTGCAGAATTTAGTCATATAAAATGCAAAAAATGGTAACTTAAGTGTGGTTAATGACACTCAACCCTTAATTCCCTCTTGCTTTCTCTCATGACCCTCATAGGCATCATTTTCACTAATTTCTAGTCATATGTAGCATTATAGACTTGATCCTAACTGAGCTAGACTCGTCTTTCCATGACAAATCAATCCCCCTAGGTCCTATCTACTCAAGACATTAGTTCCACACTTGGACTATAGCATCAGTGCAACTTCTGACCACTTATGACACTATTGTCCAAGTCCATTTCTGGCCCCAACATTTAATTTCTTCTAGTTTCCCATATTTATCCTTGTTGGCCTAACATGATTAAATTTAACCCATGACCAATATATCCCTATAAAATCCCATTCAAAGATCATTTGGAAAGGGTTGGTAAATATCACTAAATAAGTAAGAATACAAGAAAGACTAATCAATCAATCTTACCTATTCTCTATATATAGCCAGCTAACACACTTACAAGCTCATTCAAATCCTCACACTAGTCCCTAGCCACCTCAAGAACATCTATTTTAGAATTATTCATTATCATACATATAATTACACAAAGGACATCAAGTGGGAGAACTACATATGGATTGATCCATCTTCAGAGTATTGGTATGTAGGTAGTGTGCCCACACATAGGGTGTAAAGCATGTCCTATGCATATTAAACACACTAACGTCCCCCCCCCCTCTTGCTCAAAATTGGTCAAAACATAATGGAAGATATGGTTTGAAGAAATAATACTCTCTATAGGGAGTTATAAAGACTTATATCTACTAAAAATCTATAGACATGGTCACATAGATATAGAAAATAACACCCAAAAAACTTAGATCCTCAGGACAATAGTGGTAGAGGCGGAATATAACACCCATGCCACTACTATTCAGTTTTAGTGCTCCTATCTATAAAATATTTTTGATATCAATATGAATTTAAATAAGAAAAATCCAAACTCAAATCATAAACTACTCAATAGGAAAGAATTATAAAGCAAATTAGAATGATAATGATCCTACCAAATTATCTTGCCCTATGTTACCTCCTTCCAAGATTTTCAAATAGATGATTTAGACTCAAATTGACCAAGTGATGACTTGATTTTGGATGATTGATGGATGTTTGATGACTTGATTATGGATATGTAATAGGAATTTTAGAATGATTTTGGCATAGTTTGTCTACACGTTTTCTAGATGGCTTCCATGGAGGAAGACCTTTGGTTTTATAGATGGAAAGAGGGAAGATCAAGGTCTAGGATTTGAAATTGGGTTAAGATAGATCAATGGATAGGAATTAATTTAGGAATATTAAATTAATTTGGGGGAAACCTCTAAAAATATAGGTTTCTAAAGATTGGAGGAAAATTTAGAAATATTTTTAAATTAGTAGAAGTCTCTAAAATTAGAGACTTATAGAGAGTTAGAGAAGCATCTCCAATTCTAGAGATTTTTAAATAGGTTTTAAGAGATAATGATGGAGGTTAGTTAGTGAATAATGAATATTAGGGCTCATAGGGCTGTATAAATAGCTAAAATGAAAGTATAGCTAGGGTGTTAGGTGAATAAATAGGATTTTTAAATTATCTAGTAGGATTAGGGAGTGGGTTAGTAGGTGATGGGGGTTTATTAATGGTTAAATTATAATTAGGATTTCTAGGGATGTAGGAATAGATAGGGAATAGGTTAGTAGGTGGGGTTATAGGAATTTTAAATTCCTATATATTAGATAAGTCAAATTAGACTAGGATAATGGGATATTAGGAAGAATTAATGAAGGGATGGGATGAATAAAGGTTAATGGATGTAGAATATTAGAAGAGAGACATTATATGAATAGTTAAAAAAAGGATTAATTAGCAAAATAAAATAGTTAAGTAGAATTAGTGTTGACTAATAGGAATATTAGTCAACTATAATAGAGTGAGTAATTTTAGGTGCATAAATTTTACTCCTCTTTGAAAGGGCATTGTGAGTGGAACAAAGTGGAAGGAGTAATGGTATTTAAAATAAAAACCATGTCATGGATGAATTTTAGTATATGATATTAGGGGATATGATGCCCCCTCGAGGGGACATGTAGGGAAGAATGAGCTAGATGGACACTCAAAATAAAAAATAATGGGGGGGATGCAATGGATAGATGAGGGGATGAGATGTCAGATGTGGGATAGAATATGAATAAGATGAGTGATTTGAATTGAGAAATGAGCTATAAATTTATAATTATGCCCTTGGTAAGGACACATGCATAGGGAATAAAGATGATGGGTGTTACAATTGTAGACACATCCCAAATAATGACACATGCATGTAAATCAACCATAACATGATGATGATAGGATAAAAGTCCACTAAATTTAGACATATGATGAGAAAGGATGCATACAATGGAGAGATATAGGATAGGATAAGCTGATTTGATAAGATATGATAGGTGTAGCTCAAAGCTAAAGTTTATTGATATGATGTATGTGATGATAAAGAATAAATGATATCATTGAGTGACCAAAAATATTTGGGGATGAGGATAGATGATAGATATAGTGGCCAAGCTATCTTTGGTCACTGAAACATGGCCAAGTGCTACCTACATAGTCTGAAAAGACCTCAAGCCAAAGTAGTTCTGACTAGGAGATTATTATTATTATTATTATTATTATTATTATTATTATTATTATTATTATTATTATTATTATTATTATTATTATTATTATTATTATTATTATTATTATTAATGATTATAAAAATGATTATGATAAGGATGATTAGTCTTTTAAGTGATTAAAGGATATGATGTAGAGGATGAGACAAGGATGAAAGATTGAATGCTAGTTGGATGGATTGAGAGGATTATATTAGTGATGGGGACAAGGATGATGAGATGATTAGAGGAATAATGAGGGTGGGTGTGACCAAGCCATCACAATGTCATAAATCTCATCATATTCTAATGAATCCAATAAAATATAGCACTTGGAAATATGCCCCATGATATAAGCATGACCAAGAGGACATTATGCTAAAGTGCATTGGCAAGTATCTAACTCTACATCCTTGAAGGAAATTTTGGTGTCCTCTAGCATCCATGTCCATTGCCCAAAACATAAAAAGAGACACAACAAACATGAGACATACATGATATATACATTCATAAAAACAAGATAAACAACAAACAAGCAACACATACAAAAGTATCTACATGTAGTGTCATAATGTCTTGTCTAATGATAGGATGAGTGATTGTCTGATGGGTTGGTTGATCATGAGGTGATTTTGTACATAAGATAGACTTAGATTGGATGATACAGATAGACTAGATGTTACCCCTAGTTTAGGAGGGAAGGATGGATGATATGATAAGGGTGATAAAGTCTTTTCATACTAATTTGGTCTTAAAATCAGATTGAAAAGTGGCCAAGGATGGTTATTAGATAAGTGATGACCAAGGATTACTAATATACAAGGCTCTGTAAGGATCGAATCTAGCAAGGAGACTAAGATATGATGATAGGATCAAATACCTTTCATGCTAGTAAAAGTGATTGGATGGGTGATAGACATGAAGAGGAAATGATAAGGATAGTGATGGGATCAAGTACCTTTGATAATATACAATGGTAGTTAGATGGGTGCCAAATATGAAAAGACTTTGATAGGAATTTATGGGTGCCAAATTAAAGTCTTAACAAGGTGGTGTATGTTGACAATACTTAGCCAACAAGATGATGAAGATATGATGGGTGACCACTTAGAAGTGGCTCCAAGACTAAATGTAGTATCCAAAGCATGGGATAGATGTGAAGATAGGAGATGGATGGATATGGATATGACTAGGGGATTGGTGATAAGACAAGACACAATGAACTTATTTTTGGGTTTTTCAAATTTTATGATTTTTTAAGGGTTTTTGACATTTTTGAATTTTTAGGTATTTTTAAGATATGTATATACAATATACAAGTAGGGTTACTAAAAAATGGAATACCAAGCCTATAAACCAAGATAAGGATGGAGGGATGATGGATGGGATGACAAAGGATAGTGGATGAGCTATCCTCGGGCATAGAAATGTGATCAAGTGCTACCTACATAGTCTAAAAGACCTCAGGTGAATGTAGTTTTGGCTAATAGATTATGATGATGATGATGAGGATTAATGGTTAGAAAGTGATGATGATGATGATGATGATGATGATGATGATGATGATGATGATGATGATGATGATGATGATGATGATGATGATGATGATGATGATGATGATGATGATGATGATGATGATGATGATGATGATGATGATGATGGTGATGGTGAATAAGAAAATAGATGATAATGATGTAGTGATAGATAACTGATTTTAGGTGATATAGGAATGTATTACATATGATATATGGACAAGGTTCAAATCATAAAGCCTAAAATAAATGGGTTTGGACTATTTCATGAGGAATCAAAATCATAGTAACCCCATTGTTATGTTGACATTTTCTAGTGATAGTGGGAGTGGATGGTTGCATAGATGGCAAAGATTCAACATGATGTGGTTTGGGATAAGAGGAGACATATCTATCATAGGAATATTGTCTAAAAGAGTGGGTAGAGATACATGGAGTGATAAAGGATATTAGGGATATGGATAATGTATCCTAGGATAGGTAGATGATTTGGAAAGGTCCCTCCAATAACTATCCTAGAGGTATCCCTTGTTGCTTTTGTAATGAATATGTTAATTCCTTGTTGTATGTTCCTACTTATTGAGACCAAGTCTAGGATATCCTTACCATTGCATCAGGAACTAGTTTTCACCATGGTACTTTCCTAAGGCACCAGTGAGCTAGTTTTCACCATTGAATGAATTTATTTATTTATATCTATAGATGGATTGGATGGATGGGTCCTATATATGGAGGATAAAGGGACTAGGCATATAAAAAATTGAGATACATGATGTTAATAGGATCTTCCAATTCTTTTCCCTCAATCATGGCCAATTTATATGCCCTTGAGCCAAATTTGGCAATAATGATGTATGGGCCCAATCAATTAGATTCAAATTTTCCCTTCTTGTCTCTTTCTATATCAGTGTTCTTCTAATTTTCCTTGAGGACCAAGTCACCTATTTTAAAAAATTTCAAGCCTAAATATTCTTATGGAATTGATTCTTAAGCTTATTTTGATATGCCCTAAAGTGATTTAGGGCATGTTATCATTTTTCATCAAGGAGTTCCAACTCTTGTAGGTGTTCTTGTTGGTGATTGTGGTAAATAATTATGCCTCATAATGAGAGACAAAGAGAAATGAGTTATACTTCTATGAGTAATATTTCTCCATTTTTGTATACCAAGGCATAGGGGGTGGCCCCTATGGGTGTGTGAAAATTAGTGCGATAGGCCCATTATGCTGGATATAATTGAATATGCCAATCATGCCTAGCTTGATTGATTATCTTCTTCAAGATTTTGATTAGGGTCTTATTTGTTGCTTCTAATTTTATGTTGTCTTGGGGATAATATGGGGAAGATAAATGTTGTGCCATGTGGTACTTTTGACAAAGGACCTCAACATCCTAATTCTCTAAAGACTTCTTGTTATCTGAGATAATATTGATAGGGATTCTAAAGTGGTAGATGATTTGATTGAGGATGAATTTAAATATTTAGAGGCTAGTTGCATAAGTCAGTGACATTGCCTCTACCCATTTTATTAAATATTTTGTAGCTATGATAATAAATTTGTGCCCATATGAGAAATTAGGATTAATCTTGCCAATTAGATCAATCCCCTATATAGATAAAGGCCATGGGATCATGATAGGATGTAGTTCTCATGTTAGTGCAGGGATAAGGTTTCCATGCCTTTGATAGGCTTCACATTTTTGCACATATTGACAAGCATCATGTTCCATGGTTGGCCAATAGTATCTGATTCAAAGGATCTTCTTGGCTAAGGCTATCTCACTAATTTTCCCTCCACAAATGCCAACATGGACTTCCTTAACTACTTGAGTTTCCTCATATGAGTTTAGACACCTTAACAGGGTTCCATCATAACCCCTTTTTATAGAGTGTGCTACCTAGGATGGTATAATGGGTGACTTGTTAGAGAAAGTATTTTTTTTTATGGTGAGTAAGATTAGGAAGTAGGGTATTATCATGGAGGTATTGGTAGATGGCATGATACCAAGGGAGACTAGGATTATTAATGGTGAAAATTTTTACAAGAGCTAAAGAGTGATGAGCTGGGGTGATCAATTGTTCAATAAAAAAAATTCCTCTAAGATATCTTTAGGAAGATCAATGAAGGATCCCAGAGTAGACATAGAGTCAGCTACCCATATATTGGATCGTAGCAATTGCTCAAATGTGATACATTCAAAAATGGTTTTTAATTAGTCAACTAGTTATTCATATGGGAGTAACTTCTCATCCTTTGTTTGAAACTCTTCATTGACCTATTTTATGATTAGTTGAGAGTCCTTGAATACATGAAAATGATGGATGTTCCATTGTATGGCAATATGAACTCCTGATATGAGGGCCTCATATTCTAAGTATAGGGGAATGTGAGATGAAATTCTTTGGGAATCAGATCACCTTTTAGGGTGGCCAGTAGGATTCCTACCCCTAACCCATGAGTGGTAAAGGAGCCATCAAAATATAACTTGTAATTTTTTTCCTATGAGGTGCTCATAATGGATTGATTAGGAAAGGGAGAGGTAAGTAGCTCAATCAATTCTAGTGAATCTTCTACCAGTTGATCTACTATGACCTATCCTTTTATTTATTTCTCATGGACATATTTAATATCTAACTCACTAAGAAACATGATCCACTTGGCCACATCACCTATTAATGTTGCTTTAGATAAGAGATACTTTAAAGGATCTATTTTTGTAATTAAATGTACTTAATTATTGAGCATATAATGCCAATGTTTTTGGGAGGCAAAGATGACAAATAAACATGCCCATTCAACTAGTCTATAGTTTAACTCATATATTATTAAGGTATAACTAAGATAATAAATGACTCACTCCTTTCCCTAATCATTATGTTGTGAGAGTAAGGATCTAATGGCATAGGGAGTGGTGGATATATATAGCAATAATGGTTTGCCTAGAACTAGTAGAGACAAGATAGGTGGATTTTCCAAGTATTGCTTAAGATTATCGAAAGCATTCAAATAATTTTCATCCCATTGAAAGGTTGCACTTTTCTTAAGCAAGTTAGTGAATGGATGATACTTATCGATGAACTATGAGGTAAAACACCTAATATCTTGGATCTTACCTTGAAGACTATGAAACTACTTAGGTGTTTGGGGAGGTGTCATCTCAGTGATTGATTGAACTTTTTCTAGATCTACCTCAATACCTCTCTTAGAGACAATGAACCCTAGAAAATTTCCTGATATTACACTAAAGACACACTTTTTGGGTTTCAAGTGCACCTTATATTCTTATAGTTTTTCAAAGATCTTACGAAGGACTGTAGGATGCTCAAATCATGAGTGAGACTTTCCTAGGATATCATCAACATAATCTTCCACAATATCATGAATCATGTCATGGAAGATAATAGTCATCATGCTTTGATATGTTGTTTTGTGCTAGTCTTTAGGAGTGGTTTTGATTTGGTTATATCCTAAAAATCCATCCATGAGAGACATCTCATAACTAGCAATTGAGTCTACAATCATATCAATGTTGGGAAGTAAAAAATAATCTTTGGTTCATGGCTTATTGATGTCATGAAAATTGGTACATATCCAAATCCCACCATATGGTTTCAAGATAGGGACTATATTAGATATCTTTCCAGAATAGTCAATAAGATGGATGAATCCTACGTTCAAGAATTTTTGTATTTCTTACATAACTAGCAATGCCACCTTTGGATACATCTTTCATTATTTTTTTTGACTAGTTTAGCATTAGGATGGACATCAAGATGTTGGAATACTAGTGAAAGATCCAACCTAGGCATATCTTTGTAACTCTAGGCAAAGACATCAATAAATTATGTGAGCAAGGTAGTGAGAATTTCATGATTTAATTGCATAAGAGATGCCCCCAATTTCATGATCTTGGGTTTTTATTCAGTTCCAATATTTATTTCAATGACTTCTTAAATGAGTGAGGGAGATTTTATAATAGATAAGGGGGATATTTTATTTCCATCATGTCAGAGGTGGTAATTCTTGGTAGCTCAGTATCAACATCTAGATAATATTCTAATTGAATGGGACTTTCTAGAATGTCATTAGGTTATATAGAAGATTCCCATTTTGCTTTAGATGTTTCATCATCAATTTGGGCACTTAGTGACTCTTGTTCTCCAAAATATGGTGATTCACATAGATTGATTAAGAATCCTTTCTTGTGGTCTCCTGATGGCATGAAAGTCCTTACCCCTAGGTACTCAATAATAGCCTCATCATTTTGAAATGTGTTAAAGGTGGGATCTTTTTTTTCATCCCAATTTATGAGGGAAGGATAATAGAGGGAGATGTTAATGGTGAAGATGGAGGTGTTAGAAAAGAGGTTTGTGACATCTAGCTCTTTGAATTGACTACAAACAAATCCTATTTTAGTATCCTCATAGGGGAGAGTTTGCTCTGTAGTCAAGATAGAATCCATAATGACATCGAGAGGGTCATCACCATATGGTTTATACCCTATAATATAATATGACAAGTTATATTGAATATCAATAGGCTCTATCTAACCCTACTCCTACATGCCTAGTCCTTTTCCTTTATAGTTCATGTTTTCTTTCATTTGGTAGACAATAGGATATTTTTGCTAGGGTGAGATGAAGGTATCATCATTAGGTAAGAGCCATGAATAATCACCATCTTTAATGTGTTCATCTGATAAAAATATTACACTTTCAAAAGCTATGGGCCCAAATTTATACTTTATGTTCTAGACTTCCTTCATCTTGGGTGACCCATAGCTTCAGGGAGATAATGGGATATTTCCAATGCAAAGGGTTTTGTACTCATATTCACCACAACCTATAGATGTGATTTTTAACTTGGTAAGGTCTATTACTAGGGTATATGTACTGGATAAATGATTAGGAGAGGCATATTTGGTAGTTGTAGGACTGAGGATGGAATTTTTAGTGCCTTGTGATAATGATGGAGAAGGGTTTTGATCCATTTGATAGTTGTGATGGTCAATAATCCCTAGGATGGTGACTTCCATCCATGAATGGGTGAATTTAAGGCACTAATGAAGAGTAGATGGGATGGCTTGCATTTCAAGAATCTAAAGTCTCCCAAGAATAATATTATACAACAAGTCTACATTGACCACATGCACCAATATTTGATGGATTACGAGCCCCATAACAATGGGAAGATAAATAGACCCAATGAATGGTCATTCGTTATCATCTACATTTTGATCATGATGAGATTGGGCCCTAAAAATGATTAAAAGTACCATAGCTTCTTCAATAAACATAGGTTAAGCATAGATCCTCCGTTTATAAGGACATGGGAGACATAGTGATGGGAAATGGAAACTTTAATGTATAGTTGGTAGTTATGATGAGGGCCAGCTGGTGGTAGATCTCAAGTATTTAAGGTGAGTTGTGATGAGGGGGATAAATGAGCCACTAGTGATTGAAATTGATTGGTGTTTAAGTTACTAGGTACTTATAGTTCATTAAGCACTTGATTTAATATTTACCTATGCAAAGTGGATGTTTTTAGAAGATTCATAAGAGAAATCTAAGTAGGGGTCTTTTCTAGCTACTGAATAATGTAATAGGACTTATCAAGCCTATTTTTTTATAGGTATTTCCCATTGTTATAGCGTAATAAGTGGATGGTTGTAGGTGCTACTAGGATGGTGATTTTGTTACACCTGGTAGTAACGATATAATGAGATTTGGCCAAATTTATTTTTAAAACTAGAGAGGGAGGCTCCATGGATGTAGGGATGTGGAAAATCTTAATGGTATTAATATAATGATATGGAAAATTATGATAATTAGGAATATTATAAGAGGATGCCTATCCTTGGTCTCTTGGTGGTCTCTGATTTCTTTGCTCATGCTTAGGAAAAGGATCTTTATAAATTTCCAACTATCCATTTCCTGATTGGGTATGAGTAGGATCCGCTTCCAACTTGATGTCACATCTTTCAATAAATTCTTATTGTAGACACCGAAATCATGTCTACTCCTCGATCGACTCCCTCTTGGTCCCTTTCAAACATTACAATGCCTAACCTATGTTTTATTAATATAAAATATCTATTTTAAATTAATAATTCTACCCTTGCCACCTCACCCATGACACCTCACCTCTCCTTGGATACCTCTCCTTGGATACCTCCATCACCCCATGCCAAATCTTTATTGCTTAGACCCCATTTCATCCCTTTCACTAGCCTCTCACACTCATTTAACCCACCTTCGACTGTTTTCCCATGACCAGCTAACCTCGACAGATGGAAGAATAGACAAATAACTATTTTTAGCCCTTTTTCCTATTCTTTGGCTGCCGACATCAGTTAGTAGTTAGCTGACGTCAGTGGCATTGCCAACGTCAGTTGCCTTAAAATTGCATTCTGCACCCAGAATGTTGGTCCTCTCATCTTCCAACCCTTCAGTCCCCTAATCTTAGATCTTCTGCTAATAGTCTTCCCCCTGGCCCCTACGAAGGTGAACCCTATTGCATCCACCAAGCATCACTGGCATCACACACACACTAAGCATCATAGGCTACATGAGCTCACATTACAGGAAGTCTTCTACATCAGTCGCATCAGCAATCAGTCTTCTACACTCCTTCAGCAAACAAGAGGTAAGTATTCTTCCTTTATATTTCAGTATTCATTTTAAAATGCATCAGTAATATCACCACCCAGACCCAACCTGTTCTTCCCAGAGAACCTGAAAAGCCTTCTCTCATCCTTATCTCTCTATCACCCCTATCCTCTATCAGTCATACTCCCTGTCCTGCATCACCTTGCACAAGCCATTAAATAGACCTAGACTCCTTCCAGACTCCTATGTCGACCATAGACCTGTCCAAAACCTATCCAAGACCTATCCTAGGCCATTGCCCTGATTGACATCAGCCATTACCCCAACCAATGTCGGTAGAATAACTGACGTTGGCAGCTTGACCAACTGATGTTGGCAGCATAACTGATGTCGATGACTATGGAAGACCGACAACAACATTCAAGTATGCAATACCTTTGTTTTTTTTGTTCAGTCTTTCATCATTTCTCTTTCTAGCAACATTCTTTTATCAACTAGTGGATGTCATCCCTTAAGGAAGTCTTTGCACTTTTGGGACCAAGCTTTTGCTTGGCAATCCACCATCTATCTATCTAACACTTTCTTTGTCTAAGTCTCTCTTATCTATAGGTGTCATCCTCCACAGCCAAAGAGGGGTACCTTCAATGTTTGGATATGGTGCGCTAACTTCATTCAGGTATCATCTAACCCTAGACCATCATCTCTAAGTTTCTTACTATCTTCTAAATGTAGAAAGTAAAAACAGTTGGAAACATTCTGGCACGCCTGGTGGGACCCTAGGGTCTTCCTTGGGTTCATTCCTTACTTTTTCATATAGGTTCATTAGGTCTCTTCTTGCATCTTTTTCCTTTATCTCTTCCAAAAAGACACTATTAGCAAAGTTAAAAAGAATCCTTCTTTTTCTTTCTTTCCTGCATTAGAGTAGTGAAATTCATACTCTTCAACCTTTTCTCCACTTGTCTGCATCTGAACAAACATTTCAATTTGGGCTTAAAATCTATTACATCTCATTTTCTGCTTGAAATGCATATTTAGTCCACACATCTAGTAATTAAAATGCATTATGAATAAAGCGTAGTCCACTTATGTTACACATCTAAACCACATTCACAAAATCAAATATCTAAACATACTTGAGACAAGGCCCAACTAGGATTTCATCACCTAGATAATACCTTACCCTTCTTGGCAATCTCACTTGGACTTCACTACCAAGGGGAGAGCCCACTCTGTTCTCTAGTAGAGTATAAACTCTAGGGGAAATATATACTGGCTGAGCAACCCAGCTTATCTTTGGGCTCGTGAAGTGAGGGGAGCTTATCCTTAGCACCAGGCCACGTATGAAACCTAACACAGACTCTTAAGCACCAAAACTAACCTAAAACCAACCTTCAGACTGCTTCTTCTAGGACCCATTCTAAAAGCCAACTTCCCAAACACACTCTAAGGCATATGACAACATGACTCTAAAAACTTATTCTTAAGAATTTAATGTTTAGGGTCTGCTTGTCTTCATCTTCTTTTCCATTTTTATCTAGTTTTTTGAGCTAGTAAGGACATATCATCTTGCCTTGAATGGTTTTGACACGTAGTCAAACCAAGACTCTTATTGACCATGCAAGGCAACAACCACTTCCACCTTTGCCTTCCATTACTTGTCCTCTAATGGAGTATCATTCAGAGACTGAATGAACTCCTACCCAACCAACCCCGACTCAGACCCCTGTTGTCCCTGAAGGGGACTAAGACTTTGAAAGGTTCCTTGACCTCAATGTCAAGGCCCTTCAGCATTATCTCATGAGATGTCAAACGTGAGACTCTTTAGGCAACCTAGTTTATGGGATGCCAACATCCTTAGTTAAGACAACAATTTCCTCAACTAACAAGCCGACCATGACTAATCTCCAAAGTGTGGCCTCTCCTTCTATCTCTAAGCCCACTTTCATTAGGGCTTCGGTCCACCATCAACCGTAGAATATTCAACAAAGCTCAACCCCTTTCCAAAATCTAGTTGTCTCCATCCTGCCTACTCTTACACCCGTCAATGCAAGAGTGTCTACCTATCCTTTGGCTAGTGTTGCCACTATCCAACCACCTCTGGCAACATCAATCCTAGTCATGCCTTCTACCTTCATGACATAACCACCCCTGGCTTCAACATCGGTCCTAATGGCTAGTTATCAATATGTTGCGCCTATACAAGTGCAACCGATTACATCATATGCCCCTTCTAACACCTTCCAAGTGCCTTACAACCTAGGGGGTGCCCCACCTACAAATCTTTCAACTGACCTAATCAAAATGTTGATAGACAAAATGACTAATCTTGAGACCTCAATTTTGGGTTCAAGAAATGTCCTGTCATACGACCAGATTTGTAATGAACCCATCCATCCCTCCGTCCCAATCCGGCCGTATCCCAGTTAGTGGGGAATTCCTAAGTTTACTCACTTCCAGAGTAAGGAAGACCCACAACAACATCTATGAGCATTCAAACATGTTTATTACCTGATAGCACATGATGATGTGCTATTGCTAGGCACATTCCCCATGTTGCTTTCTAGTGCTACCCTCGATTGGTATAGCTCTCTCACCAGTCACTCTCTTTTCACATTCACCCAGCTAGCTCAACTTTTCCTTGACCACTTTTCTATCAATATCACCAAAAGGGTCTCCATTACAGACCTCTATTCTATCAGAAAATTTGACGATGAGTCAATTACCGATTTCATTGCCCGTTGGAGAGGCTTAATCAACCAAATATCCTTCTCTTTGCCTCAACTCGAGCTCATTGAGCTCTTTTCATAGGTGTGTGCCAACCATATTTCATATACCTTATGGGTCCAAACATTTTGCACCTTTGATGAAGCTTTCACCATGGCTAGGAAGCTCAAACTTCGTGCTATCAAGGAGGACAAGGTCAAATTGCGTAATAATAATGCAAAATCCAATAACCCTTCTTCATCTAAACCTTCTCCTGCATACTCCAAGTTTAAAGGAGTCACAAATACTATGGTCGCTAGACCATCATCTTCAATGGCAATCAACCAATCTCAACCCTCTACATCAAACTATATCAAAAGACAATTTCAACACCAGCATGTACAATGTCAATATACTCCAATAAGAGAATCATACACTTTCGTGCAGGATAAACTCATCAAGCAGGGAGTCCTCAATCTCCCTCAAATCTGACCACCTCAATTCGATCCCTCGCAAGCCATCCCTACCTAGTATAGGGAAAATGACTTCTATCATTATCACCGTACCAAAGGCCATGACATAAACAACTGCAAAACTTTCAAAAACATCATCCAAGACATGTTAGATAAGGGGGACCTTGTTTTGGATAACCCAAATGCACCCCCTAATCAAAACTTATACATCTTTAGATAACCTTTTTCTAATCATCCCCCTAACAAAAATAACATTCAGACCATAACCAATGACCTTCAAGAGCGTGACATATGCATGGTCAACACGGTCTCTCCTTTCATCCCAAACCAACCTCTTCCACAGACTGAAGAGGTTAGTCAACCTATCCCTCCACCACAAGTAGAAGAGCCTTCTTCTCTTATTTCACCACCATAGGTAGAAGAGCCTTCTTCTCCTATTAATCCTTCATCCACCTCACTTTCACATGTGGGAGAGTCTACCTTGACCTCTCCCATATTGGAGGATGCTTTAATGACACCAACACCGACAGTCTCGCCTTCATCTTTCTTATCATCAATAGATGATCATACCTTCCCAACTCATCGACCACACGCAGAAGCCATGACTATTCCTGAACTCTTTCCAACTAAAGAGCCCAAATCTCCAATCCCTTCTCCATCAAGAGAAGAACTGTCCATATCTAAGCCTAAACCATCACAAGTGACCACCAAGCCAAAACCAACTAAGACTCTTAGTGTTCGCCCCATATTGAACCTCACTCACCCACAAGTGAAGGTCAACTTAAAACTTGCCTCACACAATAGTGGCCCTCGCCCCAAACAAAAGAAGGCTACTAAACCACATCAGAGAATTCCTCTCCCACCATCAACATTGTCCTCCATTTTGGGCCCTCATCCTTCTGCCATAATAGGAGTGCTCCCTACTCCAACCCCTATCAACAAAAAATCACCTATCAAAAACATGCCTCCTCCAAAACATCCAACACCTCTCAACAACAAAGTACCATCTACATGTGCGGCCACACCACCAAACAAAAAGGTGACACGAAACTCTCCCTCATTAGCTTCTAAACAAAAGTTGACCTTTATTGCAACAAAATGCGTAAACCCATTAGCAGGTTCCTATACTTTGTTGTTACACCAATTTTTGCAATCATCTAGCATCAGTCTCCTGCCTCTTAAACCATACCAACCTCTCAGACCAAAACCCGCTTGGTTTGATGACACTCAAATCTGTGCATATCATCGTACACCTGGACACGACACTGAGCGTTGTTGCGCTCTTAAAGCTGTCATTCATCATCACTTGACAAAGGACACCCTTTTCATTAAGGATCCTCTTAACCACTCTTTCAACAAACCATCGACGTCATCCCATACCTCTCAAACATCCTCACCAAAATCGGGATCCCATCATCAGACTATGGTCCCTCTACCACCTTGTCCCCCTTTACTTGACATTAACACCATCAATGTGACCACCAAACCACCAATCAGGAAGGATAAAGGAAAAGATAAAGTTTCTATTCCTTGGACATATCCATCCATCAAGCCCTCTTCATCACCAAAACCCAAGATCTCAACCTTGGAAGCATCTCAACCAACACCTTTGAAACCAATCCGTGACTCCATGGTGAAATAACTTCACCAACCCTCTGTGAAGACATATTTGTATGACCTCATTCAAATCTCTTCACAACATCAGCATGCCTCGATCAAAGCCTTACAAGTAGTGGTGGTCCAAACTGAAGACCCCCAACCACTGGCTGCTTTGGTCAAATCATTACCTACCATTGCCTCTGTCAACAACTCTAAGATTCCTATCTTTGACCTGGAAGATCAGGATCTCATCTTCTTAAACTAAGCCTCTGAGGAGATTTGCAAGATACATCCTTGCATTGCACTCCCTATCAAAGAGGAACTTCATCATCTTCTCCCCATCCCTATCATAAAGCAACTAGGGGAATTTGCCTTTCTACTGATTATCATCAATCAAACCTTGACCAGACATTGACCAGACCTCGACCAGACATTGACCAGACATCGACCAAGCATCAACCAACACGTGACCAATATGGAAAAAAGCAAATGATGTAAGTTTGCTCCTAATTGGCTCGAACCTTACATCATAACACACAAGTATGGGTCAGGGACTTATCGTCTGTCTTCTCTTGAAGGCTGACTAGAACTTGAGCCTCTCAATGCCTTGCATCTGTGACCATTCTATTGTTAGTCGAGTACTCGTTCACTTGAAATTTAACTTGAGATCATCCCTTGAGCAATCCCTGTCCTCTTAATCCTTATTCCTTTCAACCCTATTCCCCTAAAATAAACCCTATGTGACCCTTTTATAAAGTATGAATGCTTTGTCCTAATAGAAGGGAGCCCTTAAACTTCTATAGTCTTGTCCATGACTACAAATTCTATCAAAAATAAATTGGGAAGTCAAAATATCAAAAGGTCATAAACTCTAAAGGCAGACTGCTCCCTCAAAGGATAGCTATACTATCATTGTTGTAGCTAATAGACTTCTCCCTCGAAGGACAGCTATTCAAAGCCCTCATATGGACTTGACTTGTAGTCGTCTCAGGGTCTCCTATAAAAAGGGGCAAAGTTTTCCCTACTAAAAAGGTTTACCCTATCCTCCCATATGACATCACCTACTCAAGGGATTTCGATCTCATTTTAATGTCAAAGTGATTCGATTACCTCTCTAACACAACCAATGGTGAACGACGTAATGCATGAATGGGGATTTTGGTTCTAACAACCCCTATCTGTGCTATCACTATGGTCCTTGTCAATGAAAGAGAAAGTATGCCTTTCACTTCCCCCATACCTTTGGTCACATTCAACCAAATCATTTGCCACATCGACCCAATCCAACCCTTTTTTAGACCACTAACATTCTCATAACCTATTCACACTAGTTTCTATGGAAACCAATACACATAGAAACTATCGACCACACAATTTATGTCAAGCATAAACAATTACTTACTGAAGCATAAATAGACTCATTTTATTTTTAGCGTATGTCCATCACCAATATGGATACTTGCTAGGGATGAAAAACCAATGTTATAAAATACACCATCACACAATATGGAAAAGGCTGTAACATCATCTTCCCCTCATCATTTTAAGCATGTACCATCAGACATATGGGAAGTGCTAAACCATATCCATGACCAAATCAACCTATCGACCTCTTTGACTCTATGTTTGAACTACATTGGTCTGAGGCCCTAATAATAGGGGCTATGTAGGCAGCACTCAGATGACATGGGGTCCTCTAGGGTTAGCTCGACCACACCCGTTTGTTCATCTATCTAATGGACAAACCCTTTTTTTTCACCATGACTTAACTTAGTCAAAAACCAATCCATGACCAAACCAACTTCTTTTCCACTTTGACCCTTTCCTCCCTTTTGGGAGAACTACATTGGCCTGAGGCCCTTACAACAAGGGCTATGTAGGCAGCACTCAGTCTTCTAGGGTTAGCTCGGCCATTCCTTCATCTGTCCATCTGCCTGTTCATCTCCCTAAAGACGTCGGCCTTTCATTCATTCCTCTACCTGATGGATGAACCATATCATCTTTCATCATGACCAATCAACCAGCCCTGACAATGTCAAAGTCACTTTTGACTCCTCATGGGGTACATTGGAGATCACATACATCTCCTTGACCACATCAAACTACCATTGAGATCACTTATATCTCAACCCGACTTGACCAATGACCATGGATATCACAACTATCTCCTCCAACCATGACCACTTTCGAGACAACTCTATCTTGGTTTTGATTGCATGTATGCTACCTCATGAATAGATAGCAAAATTGTCTGCAAACCACATTTTGACCCTCACAAGTATTGGATCATGAGCAAGTTGATGCCCACTACTTGTGACATTTTCATGTTTTCCAAGAGCACTTCCTGAGCCTGGGATACTTAGAACACGATGACCATTGGAGCTTCAGCTTAGATTGAATAACCCGATCAGCTACGACCAAATGCTGGGGCCCAGTTATTTTAATTTTGGCACTCCTTGTCTTTTGACCTGTGACAATTTGACCTACCTATCACGTGAAGTGGTATGCACGCAATCACAACTATTGCAGCATTTACACTCACTCTTCACCATATTCATCCACTCTCTATCAAATCAGCACCTGATATTGGGTTCCCTTCCCTCGACTCCCGCTTTGAAGGGGAATACCTCATCCATACCTTGGGGCAATCACCTCTTATTTTTGTCTTGCAGTTCATTCAAACAACCAACAGGACAAAATCAACCTCGTCCCATACCTCAGGGCAATCAACTCCTTTTTTTGTCTTGCAGTTCATCTAGAACAACCAACAAGACAAAAATGGGCAAATGTAGACACCAAAATCATATCTACTCCTTGGTCGACTCCCTCTTGGTCCCTTTCAAACATCACCATGCCTAACCTATGTTTTATTAATTTAAAATATCTTTTTTAAATTAATAATTCTTCCCTTGGCACCTCACCCATGACACCTCACCTCTCCTTGGATACCTCTCCTTGGATACCTCCATCACCCCATCCCAAATCTTTATTGCTTAGACCCCATTTCATCCCTTCCACTAGCCTCTCGCACTCATTTAACCCACCTTCGATTGTTTTCCCATGACCAGCTGACCTCGACAGATGGAAGAATAGACAAAAGGTTATTTTTAGCCTTTTTTCTTATTCTTTGGTTATCGACATCAGTCAATAGTCAGCCGACATCAGCAGCATCATCGACGTTGGTTGCCTTAAAACTGCATTCTATGCTCAGAGTGCTGGTCCTCTCATCCTCCAGCCCTTCAGTCCCCCAATCTTGGATCTTCTGCTAATCTTCTTCCCCTCGGCCCCTACGAAGGTGATCCCTATTGCATCCACCAAGCATCACTGGCATCACACACAGACACACCAAGCATCACAGGCTATAGGAGCTCACATTGCAGGAAGTCTTCTACATCAGCTGCATTAGCAATCAGTCTTCTACACTCCTTCAGCAAATAAGAGGTAAGTATTCTTCCTTTATATTTTAGTATTCATTTTAAAATGCATCAGTAATATCACCACCCAGACCCAACCTATTCTTCCTAAAGAGGCTGAAAAGCCTTCTCTCATCCTTATCTCTCTGTCACCCCTGTCCTCTATCAGTCATACTCCCTATCCTGCATCACCTTGCACAAGCCATTAAATAGACCCAAACTCCTTCCAGACTCCTCTATCGACCATAAACCTATCCAAAACCCATCCAAGACCTATCCTAGGCCATTGCCCTGACTGACATTGGCCATTGCCCCAACTGACATCGATAGAATAACCGACGTCTACATCTTGACCAACTGATGCCAATAGCATAACTGATGTCAGTGACTATGGAAGACCGACAGCAGCATTCAGGTATGCATTACCTTTGTTTCTTTTGTTTAGTCTTTCATCATTTCTCTTTCTAGCAACATTATTTTATCAACTAGTGGATTGTCATCCCTTAAGGAAGTCTTTGCACTTCTGGGACCGAGCTTTTGCTTGGCAATCCACCATCTATCTATCTAACACTTTCTTTGTCTAAGTCTCTCTTATCTACAGGTGTCATCCTCCATAGCCAAAGAGGGGTACCTTCAACGTCTGGATACGGTACGCTAACTTCATCCGAGTATCATATAACCCTAGACCATCATCTCTAAGTTTCTTACTGTCTTCTGAATGTAGAAAGCAAAAACGGTTGGAAACACTTACATATAGTGTTTTCATTACATACAATTCTTGGTATCATTGCCATTTACCCTATGAAATTTACACTATTCATTATCATGATACCAATCTAGTTTGGGTTGATGATCATTGATAGGTTAAATCTAAATTTAATTAATCATGTTGGCTAAAACCGATTTCTCTAATATTGTCACCAAATGGATACCCAAACTTGTAAGAGGTCACCTACCTATATGGGGTTTTGGCTTTCCCCTAAGAACCTTGATAGAATAGACTTGTGGTTGTGGTAGGGGCCATTTTCTCTAGATATTTTGGACATGTTATGCTTGTGGTTTAGAATCTATCACTTTATCTCCAACACCATTCTTATTTTTTTTGAAGACCTTTGGCTTATTTGAAAAGGAATTTCCTAAATTTTTAGTGTGCTCTTTATGATAGAATGGATTGATGATTCTTTTTTCATGAGGCCTTTTTCAATTTGCATCCCCTTTTCTATAATCTCATCAAAAGTCTTCACATACTGTAATTTTAACTGATATTTCAATTCTATATTAAAATTGTCCTCAAATATTTTTACCATCTCTTTTTTAGGTATGGTGCATCTCAATTGGCTTGCCAATCCATGCTACCATTGTAAGAAATAAACTAGATTTTCACCAGCTCTTTGTTTTGTGTTATAGAGGTCAATAATAAACACATCATGCTATATGTTAAAGGATAAATGCCTAAAAAGTTATTATAAAAATTCTTAAAAGATATAAATTGACCCCTTGGGAAGGTGTATGAACCACTCTAATGTTGGTCCTATTAATATTTTAGGAAAAAATATTAATAGGTGGGCATCCTCCTGAGATACTTCATGAATAACAATGAAAAATTCTTGCACATGATCCCTCAAGTCTTCTTTTTCCCTATATTTTTCAAACTTTGGAATTTAAAAATGTGAAGGGAATGGAATCTATTAAATGCTGATATCCAAAGGTGATGAAAAAAATCCTCATATTTGTATTTAAGGTCATATGATCTAGGGTCTACCTATTGGAGGGTTTCTTTCATCATCTTCCATTCTTGGGCAAAGGTAAGATCCCCAAGAGGATTGATAGTTTGGTTTTGACTTCCTTTTGAAATATGGGTATGGTGGATGTTATGAGTGGTATGATTAGTATTGTGGACATTATTGGTATTGCCTCAGGGTGGGAATGATGTATGTTGATTCTAGAGGAGGAGATTAAGTTGGTGTGTAAGCTAGTCTAAGTGATCCTCAATGGCATATTGTCTCCTTTTAGCCTCAGTATTTCAATTAATGAGGTGTGGTTATTGGTCATCTTCAATTAGGAATCCATGGTCCACTTCTTGGTGATCCATATGTCACAGGGTTGATGGACGGTCAATGTTCTTTATGTGGGTGCCCCTAATTTCCATATTCTAGTTTTGTTGTATATATTATTCCAAGAGTTGTTGGAGACCCTCATTATTAAGGAGGTTATTGAGAAGGTTATCATTATCATTTTCCTCTCGAGATGTAGGTATGTCACTATGGAAATCCTCATATTCCTAAGTGGGGTCCATGAGTTGCCCCCTAGTATGGTCTTCTTGATTGGAACCTTGTCCGTAGTGGAATTGGGATTGGGTTTGGATAACCATGATGAAAGAAGATGAGGTTCTATTAAAGGTATTTTGACTAGTAAGTTTTAGTCCAAAAGATGAGACTACTAGTGGTCAAGAGAAAAGTTTGATGGATAGGATAACTAGAAATTGTGAAGAGAACAATAGTTCTTTTAAGAGATCAAACTAGAAAGGATAAAAAAGGGGGATGATAGGATTAAATAATTTTTTCAACTATAAAGTGGACAAGATGATGGGTTCTAGAGACAAAAGACACTTGATAAGGATAAAAGGTAATGATGAGTGTTAGCTTTATGTCTTATAAGGCTATGTTCAATAATAATTTCAAGTTGGGATATGATGATGTGTAGAAAGGAAATTACCACCTATAATTTGATCTTTGTCCTCAACCAATATTCAAAACAGGGATGAGGATAAAATGGGTGATGATGGGATGTGATTAAAAATGTGTATAGACAAGGACCACTAATCAAGATAAATGGATGAGGGTGATGCCAATATTATGACAACTCTTAATAAGGGGTTGGGGGAATAACAGGTAGACACAAGTGATTTTTACAAATGGGAAACATAGGATGCATAAATGAGGCTGATTCTAATATATTAAAAGGATGACTCTTGATCCAAAATTGGACACGGACAAGGGATGATTAACAATAAGGGATAATTATAATATATGGGATATGATTTTACCATATGGAATATGGCCTAGGTGTTAAGGTAATGATATAAGAAATTGATGAAAAACAAGAGTGGATGATGAAAGATACTCCAAAAAGATGGATGATATTCACAAGGAGGGGAATGGACCTCTATAGGTGATATACAAGTGGTACTAAGATGTGTAATATGTTGAGGTATTTATGATGACTATGTGTGTGATGTGGATATCTAAGTACAAGGGGTGATGTCAATAAAAATGATATGGGAATGATCAAGACTATGGTGTGATTAATGGATAAGTCAAGGTAAAAGTGAGGTGTGATTGATTATGGATGAGGTGGTCTTATGACAAGGTGTGAATAATTTAAGATAGGAGAGAGGATAATGAAAAGGATATACAAGGAAAGGGTGACAAAGATATACAAGATGATGGTTAGGCAAGGATGTACAAGATGATGGGGTATGACTAGGATGGGATGAAGACAAGATAGTATGGGATATGTAAAAGGATGTACAAAAAGATGATGATATATATACAAGGGGATGATTCAATATGAGGATAATATAGGTGGATGATTTTTATGAAATATGGAATATGTGGATAAAAGAATTACAAGAAGATAATAAATAATGAATGATAGATGTGAAGGATGGACTATATGGATATAATAAAAGTAAGGATGGATTGTATGGAAAAAGGATGATATAAGGATAACATGGATGGAGGGATGAGTAATAGATGTGAGAAATGGACTATGAGGATAAATGGATTATAATGAAATATGATGACTTAAGAATACAATGGGTAGATTAATGGATATAGATGTGAGAAATGGACTATGAGAATAGAAAAAGTGAGGGGATGAGATGATATAAGTATAATATGGGTGGATAAGTGGATGATTGGTCTAAAAGATGGATTATGGAGATAAAATAATTACAATAAGATGTGATGGAAGGTGGATATGACATAAAGTGAGATGTTCTTAACTATTCTATAAAAATAGGAAAGATGATAATTATATGAGGCTATGGATGGAGGTAAATACTAGGTGGATATAGGTATGAGATGAAAATGTAAAGGAAATAAATGATAAAGAGAATGGATAGAAAGTGGATAATCACTATATGTGGGATGCTATGAGATATAAATAGGATGGTCAATATAAGGCAAATGGGGAAGGAATGTGTTATGAAGTGAATAAGATGTGGTCAAATATGCAAGGATATGAAATGGAATTGGATATTAAATACTATGGAATGGATATAGATGAGAGAATGCTTGTAGGATGGATGGAAGTATGATAAGGATTTAATTAAAATTCATAAGGAAGGATGTGAAAAGATGATGTTGCTAAGTGAGATGGATCCTATGAGGTGTGGGTAGGATAAGAAAGTGACAATGATATGGATAGAAGGATATGGGGAAGTGTGATGGTCAAAAGGGATATGACAAAAGGCGGTGGATGCTAAGTGTTATGGGATGGATTTAGACACAAGAGGCACTATTAAATAAGTGTAGAATGATGCAATCATATAGTGTGATTATGGGGGTAGTGGGGTATATGATGGTCAAAATATTAGTCAAAATATACAAATTATTAAGGAAGAAGGATGATATTAGGATGAGTGTGGAAAGTGATAGGAAATGAAAATAATGTGGACTAAGGTAAATATTATGGAGTGAAAAAGAGAGAGGATGTGATATGGATAGTCAAGATGAGATGATGATGGGATGAAGGAATGAGATGAAGAAATAATAATGGGATAATGTAAGTGATCTTATAGGCTTTTTAAGGTATTCACACAAAATTTTCAAGGGTGTGACCGACTCGGCTAATAAACAAATCATGCACATATACAGCCCTATTTAGTAAACCATATGGGAGTGTAACTCGATGTCCACACCATCTAATATCTACACAAGTGAGGCTCTAGGATGGTGACACATTACAGAATTGACTGAACCCTCTTGACCTTGCTTGCTCCTAATGGTCACTTGGGCACTGATATTGATGCCGATAGTGGAACACTTGTTACAACTATAGGCTCCTATTCTAAGGTTTACAAAAAGATCTAAGGGATTCCCCTATATATGAAAAGGCATGATGGGGCCCAAATCCATATAAGAGGCTATATGATTACCCTGGGTATATAGACTTAATTGTCCTCACTCCATAAAACCCTTTATGGGGAATCCCACTTAGGCTATAATGATAATGCTCTCCTGATTTTTAAACTCCATCGAAACATGGAGTGTGGTTAGCATGTAGTGGTGAAATCCATTATACTAATCCCTAAAGACTAAGCCTCATGCATGGTGATGAAATCCATGTCATGTGATATCCTAAGGGAAGGCTTATATAAATAGGCAAGCTCATGATATAGTTAATTAACCTTTCTAATTACCTATGCATGTTTTATCATGATACGACAATTATCTACAAGTTAACACACATACAAGTATATACAAGGAAAAATCTCATAAAGATATTTGCACACAATAAAATGATTAAAAACAATATATACAAGACAAAAATGATCCAAAAATGAGCCAAAAATGATTCTAAGAGTTCCAAATAGATCTTTGACTAGCATCCTATAAGTGCACATGTTAGTAGTTTTGGTGGAACTCAAAAAGAGATAACATGTGAGGCAAAAATGTTAGTAGTTTTTGATGATTTGCCTTTGACAATCATGTTACATGCAGGTTAGAATCTTGACAAAATAAATATTTAATTGATATACTTATAAAAAGGCCAAACGTAAAGTTTATTTTATTTTTATTTATGATTTATTTTAGTTTTTAGTTTTTTAGTTTTTTTATTTTTATAAAATTATGTTCAAAAATATTAAAACAATAATAACTTTTCCAATATTTAATGAAATTCAAAACTACAAAATGTTTTGAAATGTTGAAAGTGAGACCTTAATAACCCATAAATTTTTTAATAAAATTATTTATGAGTGATAAGCAATTTTATAAAACACAATACATTTTTATTTTTTATTTTTATTTATTTATTTATTTATTATTATTTTTGTTTTTAATAAATATCCATGAATGTTGAAAATTCCCACCCCTTTTATGTAACTGTTGTTGAATGTTACAAGAATAATTACTACAAATTTTATTTAACATAACTAAATCATTAGATTATAAATATCAACAAAAGGATTAATTTAAAGGGTGATATTATTTAATCATGTAAGATATCTACTATAACCACTTAGAGGTATTTGATGACATTCTAAAAGTCTTAGATTATTTATTCACAACAGCAAAATGGTTACCAAAACTTGGAAAAGATATGAAATAATTTAATGAAACACAAGCTTCTAAAATTTAAATAATAAGAAGAATTACTGAGAGTGATAGCCAAATATACACTATTTAAATATTCAACCTCATGCCTTGCAACATACCACAAGTCAAGATCATTAAATGCGTACAGCTTGAGGTGGATCCCCTTTCAAAATTTGTCTTAATTGTAGCTGGTTGTCAAATCGATTCTTAATTGCATCTGTCGATGTAGGTGTCTGGTTAATTTTGCTAAGCTTATGTATTCCTATAAATGTTTAAGGTGTCTGGTCAACCAAGCCAATGCATTCAGTAGCGTTTTTAACAAGGTATGGTCAATGATTTCGATCAATTATCAAAAGCATTAATAGATATATATGCCAAATGTGGAATTATCTACAAACACTTCCTCAAAGAAAATGATTATATGCCAATAAATTTGATCAATTAGTTTATCTATCACAATGATTTTTTTTGTTTTTTTTGGTCAATCATAATGGCTCAAGTTAATCTTTTTTTTGGGATGATAATAGGGTTTTAAAGAGAGATAGATATTTTGATGATGTTTGCAGCTAATGCTTATCTCAACACATAGAAAATGATTTTTAGATGGAGCACTATGTTGTGTGTGTATATTTTCTTAGTACATGGCTCCAAAGCTTAAATCCAAAGTATTGGGTGAAAATATGGATAGCTTACGTGGTGGATACTTCAAATGTGCATATGTTACTTTCCTTGCTAGAAATGGGGACTACATTAAAGGTGTGGTTGGGCTTATGAAGAGCCTATGGAAGGTGGGCAACGTGTATTCTTTTATTGTGATAGTTTTACAAGATGTTCCAGTTGAATGCAGACAACTCCTGACTTCTAGCCGATGCACATTTGAATTTTAGAAAAGTACTGCAAGATTTCAGAGAACCTCAAGATATAATTTTATGTTATCAATCGAGCAGTTCAGTTACGCCCTGATTTTTTATATATTAAATCATTGAGTAGAGCATAAACAAAGAAGACATAATTTTGGAAAATAACACATGCATAAAGAAAATTAATAATATTTTGTTGAGTAATGGGTTTAAATCAAAAAGTTTAAATTCAATCTACAATAGACTGTCTATAATGAAAAGACTTGCCACAAAAGTTAATATTAATAAAAAATTATAGATTATTTCAAAGACATAGTATTTTAGATTATTGATAGAAATAAAATTATAAATGAAAAATATGAATTGGAGCCACCACTTTTATCCCAAATCTTGCCTATTAGTACCATTGTCACACTTCACATTCATAAGATTAATTTAAACAAGGCCTCTAATCCCATTGTGGTCAACAATATATAGAATATTTTTGAGCTCACTATAAATTTAAACAAGATAAATCCAAACTCAAAACATAAACTACTCAATAGGAAAGATTTACAAAGCAAATCAGAATGATAATGAGCTTACCAAATTCTCTTGCTCTATGTTACCTCCTCCTAAGATTTTCAAATAGATGATTTAGACTCGGATTGACCAAGTGATGGCTTGATTTTGGATGGTTGATGGATGTATGATGACTTGATTATGGATATACAATAGGATTTTTATAATGATTTTGGCATAGTTTGTCTACAAGTTTTCTAGATGGCTTCCATAGACGAAGACCTTTGGTTTTATAGATGGAGGGAGGGAAGATCAAGGGCTAGAATTTGAACTTGGGTTAAGATAGATCAATATCTAAGAATTATTTTAGGAATATTAAATTCCTTTGGGGGAAACCTCTAGAAATAGAGGTTTCTAAAGATTAGAGGCAAATTTAGAAATATTTTTAAATCAGTAGAAGTCTCTAGAATTGGAGACTTCTAGAGAGTTGGAGAAGTCTCTCCAATTATAGAGATTTATAAATAGGTTTTAAGAGATAATGAGGGAGGTTAGTTAGTGATTAATGAAGCTTAGGGTTCATAGGGTTATAGGAATAGCTAAGATGATAGGATAGCTAGGGTGTTAGGTGAATAAATATGATTTTTAAATTGGTGAATCAGTCGACTATAATAGAGTGAGTTATTTTAGGTGCATACACTATCCAATCATAAAATGAAGTTTAGATCTTAGTTTGTGATAGTGTCTCAATATTGCACACTAAATTCTAACATCTGTCTCAATCAAATCAATCAATTTCCAATTAAGTTTTATTTTATTCTCCTTATTACTATTTTTAGAAAAGTTTGAATTACAATTAATTTACACAAATCAGTAGCTTAATTATTTTATATTTATTTACTAATTTTACTAATCAGACCCTTTAATTAAATTAGGAATAATATATCAATATTCACAAAATTGTTAAATCAGTGCCCAATTGATGAATTAATGAGTAGAGTAGATTAATGACTATGTGTATGACCTTTAGGTTATATTTATTATGTTATAAAAGTGCTCTTGTAGTTTAATGATATGCGAAGATCTTTGAGTGTGTATATGAGGATAGTTTGAGTGAAGAAGGAGAGACATTGTGGCATGCCTATGTGAGAGGCCTATATGAGATAGAGAGAGTTTATGATGGGCTTAGATAAATAAAGATCCATCACCATGTGTTGAATACAAAAATTCTAAGGTGGAGGTGTTCACTTTAGGAGGGTTTAAATGTTTTGATCTTCCTTAAGGTTAGTTGCTCCTTGTCAAACAAGTGTTTCACTAAATTCCTTTGTTTAGGAGGATATGATTAAGGTTTTCTAATCTAAAGGAATTGACCAATATCTTATATGCAATTTCTTATAGGACATTATTCCATGTGTTGTAGGCTTGAGAGTCTATTTTATTCCCCATGAGGGTTCCCCATAAGTACTATGTGCTATGTGTTTGATATTGTATACACATTGAATGAATGAGCTCTCTTGTTAATGTTTCTTAATAAATTTTATATATGATAACTATTTTGGAATTGAAATTTAAATATCTAGGCTCTGATTCACCCCCCTCTCAATGATTTTACCTCTAAAAATTGGTATCAGAGCAGGTCCTTCTTGTAATTTTAATAACTAAAAGGTGATCAAAAGTACAATGGTTGACAAAGAGGCTATGTCTTGTCTTCAAGAGAGACTAGTATGTACTTTATAAAATGTCAATTCAAATATGGATGTTGTGAAGATGTAAGTAAAAGATCTAGAAGCAACAACCAAGAATCTATAGGTCATGATGGGTAATGGTTTCAACCAAAGGAAGGAATAATTTGAATATAAATTCATGAATTACTTAGAAGTGCTCTTATCCAAGGAGAAAAGGTATGTTACCTCCACAAAAATCATCAAGAATGAATATTCATGGATAGAAGTTATAGGTAAGGAACATGTAAGTATCACAAATAACATTTGAATTAAAAATTAATAGATATATTTAATCATGATGATCAAGACAAAAATAAATAACCGCCTCATCCTCAGTAATTTGGTCAGTCCTTGGCTATGGGTAATGATCAAGAGAAAAGTAAGTAAAATTTGAATGACATCTTCAATGGGTACTGCTTCTCCTACAATCAATTTGGCCATATATATAGGGATTTTTATTTCTCTCTAGAGATAAAAGTAATCTTATATGCTAAAATTGTAACAAAAAAGTCATATATCCAAAAAATACAAAAGATATTTTTGTAAAAATGATATACAAGTCATTGACACCATCAAATGGTTCAAGAAGTCCAAGTCTAAGATTGAAGAAGAAAAGAAGTAAAATTCAAGTGCTCCACTAAAGGAAGATTTAATTTTTATTTAAGTATCCTTGCACACTCAATAATATGGGAACAAGAGATGGTTCATACATAGTGGATGCTCAAATCATATGATAGGAGACAAGAGCAAGTTTATCTCTCTCAGTAAGACCAACCCTGGTTTAGTGAGATTTGGTGACAATAAATCTGCTAACATAGTTGGAAAATGTACTATGAGTTTGGATAATGGTCATTCTATGACTGAGAATGTCTTATATGTTGAATATTTGAAACATAATATTTTAAGTGTGAACCAAATGTGTAAGCAAGGAAATGTTGTAACTGTTCATGATGATGTTTGTGAAGTAAGAAAGGCTAGAAAATTAGTTTCAAATGTTTATAAAATAGATAAAAACATGCATATATTACATAAATCCAAGGAGGAGTGATTCATGAGTCAATTGGAATAAAGTTATCTTTAACATAGAAGGATTGGACATATAAATTTTGATAACATGGTAAAGATCAATTCAAAGGGGTTGGTAAGACATATGCCCAAGATTTCTCAGATTCCTAATTCTCTTTGTAAGGCATGTATTCATGGGAAGTAAACCAAAAGAAGATAAAAATCCAAGGAGTTATCCACTACAAGACATTAAAGTTAATCCACACTGATCTATGTGGACCTATGAGAACCTAAATTATTTAAGGTAATAACTACTTCATGCTTATCATTGATGATTTTACTAATAAAGAATCAAATATCAAGTGTGTAAGATCAAAAAGAGGAGGTGGGTATTGGTCTCATGAGTTTGATGATTTTTGTAAAAAATAATGGATAAAGAGATAATATTCTACTACTGGAACACCACGATAGAATGGTGTTGTTGAAATGAAGAATATGACTATTCAAAAGATGAGTAGAATGATGCTTCAAGATTACAAACTATTAGATGGTTATTGGGAAGAGGTAGCCAACACTTCAATTTACAATCTAAACAAGTGTAAAATTAAAGAAAATAGTGATAAGACTCCTTATGAGTTATAGAAGAATAGAGCAGCTAATGTCAAACATTTTAGAGTGTTTGGGAGTAGGTGCTTCATCAAAAGAGATGAAGAGAATCTTGGAAAATTTGATTCAAGGTTTTATGAGGGAATCTTATTAGATTACTCTTTTATCATTATTGCCTATAGGTTTTTTAACAAGAGACTTCACAAGATTGTTGAAAGTTTAAATGTAAGGGTAAATGCGACTTGTATAGTCAACAAGCCAAAATTACAAGTAAGTGACTAAATTCAAAATGTTGTTGCAAACAATGATGATTTATTTGTTCAAATAGATCATGAATATGAAGAAGAGAAATTAAAAAAATATTATAAATCTCAATCTAGAATAATTTATAAAGATCATCCAATCTCTTAGATTATTGTAAATGTTGGTATATGGTTGCAAACTAGAAGGAGAATGTTGATCAATCAGAATCAACAATATTTAGCTCTATTGTCCATGATTAAACCCAAAAAATTCATGGAAGATATCAAAGATGAAATTTGGAATGATGTAATGGATGAATAAATTGATCACATAGAAAGGAATGAAACAAGGGAATTAGTTCCTAGACCAAAAATAAAAATGTGATAGGTACCAAGTGCATTCTCAGAAACAAGATGAATGAGAAAGAATAAGTCACAAGGAAAAAGGCTAGATTAGTGTGTAAAGGATATTCTTAGGTTGAAGGAATAGATTTTTATGAGTCATTTTCTCCTATGACAAGAATGGAAGCAATTACACTCTTCTTGTTATATGCAAGATTCAAGGGTTTTAAGGTATATCAAATACACGTAAAATCTGCATTCTTGAATGAAAACTTAGAAGAAGAAGTCTACATTGAGTTACTTGAAGGATAATTCATGTCAAGTAATAAATATTTTGTGTGTAAAGTAAAGAAGGCTTTGTATGGTCTTAAACAAACTCCTAGATCTTGGTATGATAGGTTGGATAAGTATCTTTTAATTCAAGGTTTTAAAGGGTGTAGGTGATAGTAATTTGTACATTAAGATAGAAGGAAATCATTAATTGGTAATTGTTGTATATGTGGATGACATATTTTTTAGATATGACAATGATAAAATGAGTAGAAAATTTACATATATTATGAAGACTGTGTGAAATGTCAATGTTGGGAGAACTATCTTTCTTCTTAGGATTACAGATTAATAAACTTGATGGAGGCACATTCAATTTAAAAGATAAATATATCAAGGATATGCTAAGAAAGTTTGAAATGGTGGATTTTAAGCCAATGGGTACTCCAACAATCATAGGGTATAAGTTAAGTAAACTGGATGACTCACCAAAATTTGGTCAAATTTTGTATAGATCCATGATTTGAAGTCTTTTGTACTCTATTGCTTCTAGGCCTAATATTATACAAGAATTGGGTCTTGTAGGATGGTTTAAAGATGATCCTAGAGAATCTTAGTTAAAATTAGTTAAAATGATCTTGATATATCTTAAAGGCACCATAGAGTATGGTGTATGGTATCCCAGGAGTAAATAATTCTTTTTGAAATCTTATACTGATGCAGATTAGGTAGGATGTGTGGATGATAAGAGAAGTACCAATGGTGGGGTCTTATTTATGGGAGAATGTTTGTTATCTTTTCTAAGCAATAATAAAGCCTTGATGTCTCTATCAACTACAAAACATGAATATATATTAGTTGTTTCTTGTTTCATGCAAGTCATGTGGATGAAACAAACTTTGGAAGATTATAAGGTAAGACAAAATGGACTTTATCATATATATTGTGATAATACTAGTGTAATTAGTATCTCAAATAATCTTGTTATGCACTAAAAAAATAAGCACATTCATATTAGATATTATTTATTTATAGAACAAGTTAATAATCAAAGTGTTAAGTTGGATTAAGTGCTTAAAAAAGAGCAGCTTATAGATATTATGACCAAACTATTGTCAAAAGATACTTTTGAGTATCTAATACAAAGCGTGGGTGTCATTTATTTCTCTATGAATAAATATAAGGTTTTTGTTCAATTAGGAGAAACAAGTTAATGAGTTTATTTTAGAGGTTTGTAAAGAAGCTATAGTGTAGATGCAGAGTTGGTGGTCATGGAAGTGTCTTAAAATAAAAAGCTAGTAATTTTGTATGATGGTTCTTTATGATGTATGGATATTTAAAGATGATCAAGATGTGAAATTTATTGGAGATATTAAGGGTAATCCATCATAAATGTCTCTTGGTGAGTTCCATTAGATTTCAGTGTTTTTGTGTGTTCTTTCTTCATTGATTTTAGTGCTTGGTTCAAGAGAGTGTTGGCTTAGAGAAAGAAGAAAGTTGTCAAAGCAAGAAGATGTAGGCTCAACATAAGGGGGAGTTCATATAATATTTATAAGTTTGTCCTCTCCTATTTATGGTATTTTTAGGTCCTTAGGATCACTTGGTGCCCACTTTGTCATTGTGTTAAAGGTGGAGAAAGTTCCTATTTTAAGACTGCTTAAAGTGTGAGAAGAAACATAAGTTGTATATTGATATATGATGTGTGTTGACATCAATGAAAAATGAGAAGTTTTTGGAAAATTTTAAATTATTTCATGATGATGTCATAGAGGTGTCTTGGTGAGTGGATGAAGTGTTTTTATATCCTTAATAATAATGACAAAGTGCGCTTTGCTTTTCAAAGTGTGATTTAAGTTGGCTTGGTTGATATTCAATTTTGGCTTGGTTGGAGATGTTCAAGGATGAGTGTGGTGATTTGAGCATGAGAAAATGGTCCTATTAGAAGTAAATAATTGTTTGAGTGCTCGTGTGCATGAGTATAAATCACCTAGTTCATCTTTTTTCTCATCTAAACATTTTGGATCTAATGGCATAAAATATGAGTAGGTAGTTTGATGACATCACCATTTCCATGTGTGGATGAGTCAAGGGGAGTTGGTCATATGTTTGTGATCAAATTAGTGCCTAATTATTATGACCTAAATCTTAGCTTATGCACCTAATTATGATAAAATATATGCAATTGCAAATTTGGGCTCCTAGGCAGTTTAACATTGTTTTTTCATACTTAGCCAAATTTGCATGAGGCAAGAAAGAGTTGAGTGAGTAAGAAGTTTGGTGATGGCATATATCTCACATGTGTATGTTTTAGAACAATATGATCATATGGGTTTGTTCTTTTTATTCCTATTTGATATGTGCTAAACTTTAGATCATGCACTGAAGTGCATCATAAGATATGCATGCATAAAGTTGGCCTTCCAGGAAATTCTTGACATTGTTGGGTCTGTGGTAGAAAAATTAGAGTGAGATGATTAATGGTGTTATATATTGCACATGCAAAGGTTTCAAGTGTATTTTGAAACATGCTTGGATTCTCTTATAGGAGGAGATAATATGATCCAAATTTTAGAACATGCACTTGATTGAAGCAAAATATATGGAGGTGTAAAGTTGACCTTATAGACAGATTATAAAGGTTCTCATAATTAGTCATTTTTTAAAAAGTTAAAGTTTCAGTAAAATCCATGGAGTGCATTGCTCCAAGAATTCAAAAAGCAACGAGATGGTTCCAAGTGTTCAATGTTTAACACTATGAAAAGATAAAGATCAATCTTCTTCCAAAGATCAATAGTGAGTGGGTGATCATATACATAGAGATAAATTGTGCACATTAAATTTAAGAGGATAAAGTGACAAATATTTATCATTGTTAAATACTGAGCTACTTATAGAAGATTGATGGAACACATTATGTCAAAGTTTCCATATTACACGAGATGAGGTCAGCTATTCAAATATTAACATTTGGGAATTGGTGAACTATGCATTAAAGTTAAAATAAGATAGATGGTGTGAGATCATGAGAAGTGAGCATATTTTCTAAAGTTTAACTATGATCATTTGCATTTGAATATTTGAATTTGTGAAAGTAAAACTAGTGCTCTGTATTTTATCCATTACTTTTAATCTAGGATGAATTCAAAGGTACTATAACAACAAAATTTGTATATGACTCCAAGGCATGTCTATAAATATAAATTTTAAGATCTTAAAGTGTGTACATTCAAAGTGATGAAGGTTCAAAGTTGATTGTGCATTGGTGTATGCTTTGCAAGTAACCCAAGAAGGGTAATTAAGCTTGTATGATGTTGTTTTAATGTTTCATGATTTATTAACTATTGGAGAGTTTTGTAGACTACATAAGGATGCTCTATGTGGATTTTTGAGGTGTTTAAAATTATATGAAGTATGAAAAAAGGTTTACAAGTGAACTATGTATTCATTCATGGTGAGTGTGTGCACAAAATGTTGCTTGAGTGAATTGTGCTTATGCTGAAGGCTAATATGATGATTATTAGCACATTAAGAGGATGTATATATCATGTGGAATGGGTCCATGAATTTTGAAAGTGTTCTTATGTTCTTAATTTTCTTGGAGAAGTGTCAAATAGCTAAATGGGTCTCCATAGGACCTAATAGTGACTTAGGCCTATTTAAAAGTGGATTGTGCTTAAGTATGACCCATGTGAGATGCCTTTAGGATGAAGGCATGTAATACGGTTGAAAAATAAATATTTTTATCTTGTTAATTCATGATTGATCTATTAATGGTTAAACCAAATGTGTAGGTTTCTAGACTTATGGAATACTTGAGAGAGAGACAAGTGCAAGGTGTAATTGAGAATTATGGAGTGAAGGAGAGGTAGAGTACCCAATCAATGAATTGATGAGAATAACATATTGATGACTATTTGTATGAATTTTAGGTCATATTTTTGATGTTATAAAAGTGCTCTTTTAATTTAATGATATACAAATAGGTCTGAGTGTGCATATGAGGATAGTTTTAGTGAAGAAGGAGAGAGATTGTGGCATGCCTATGTGAGAGGCCTATATGACATGGAGAGTGAATTTGTGTAAAGATTAGATAAATAGAGATCCATCATCAGGTGTTAAAGACATTAGTTCTAATGTTGATGTGTTCACTTCAATGAGGGTCTGAAGGACTTGATATTCCTTTGGGGTAGTTACTCCTTGTGAACATGTGTTTCACTAAATGCCTTTGGTTAGGAGGATATGATCAAGGTTTGTTGGTCTAAAGGAGTGGACCAGTCTCTTGTTTGTAATTTATTATAGGATATTAGTCCATGTGTTGTAGGATTGAGAGTGGGTTTTATTCCCCATGAGGGTTTCCCACATGAAGTATGTGTTATGTTTGTAATATTGTGTATGCATTAAATGAATGAGATATCTTGTTAATGTTGTTTGATCAAGTTTATGGTGACTATTCTAGAATTTAAATTTAAACATCTGAGCTCACTAATCCCCCCCATTCTTAGTGATTGTACATCTAATAGTTTCTTCTTCATAGCTCACTCATTTCATCTTACCACCTATAAATACCATCTCACAAGGTATATACAAAGCATTACAATATGATTTACAATTTTTATATTGACCTATATTTATTCATGTTGCTTCTCAAAGATTTCACTTAGGTTGACATTAGAACTTTCTTCAAATAGTGTTCTTTCATCACTACTTTTATATAGCAACAACACTCATAGTGTTGGTCTAAATCACTAATCTTCATATAAAAAAAATACTAACTAAGCTAGCAATAGAATTTTTTCATATACATACCTCAAGACTTACTTGACCAAGCATTTGCACAAGAACCTTTGACATCAATGACAAAAATAAATATCAAATCTCAACACTCAACACTCAATGATAATGTTCAACACCCACACCTATCTCATAACCATAGAAAATAATTAATCCAACATAATTATAGCTTCACACTCATAGATAACACCTTATCTCATAGAGGCTATGATAAAAATCTATTGTCATGTATAAATTTAGAATAAGCTACCTTAACTATCAAGTAGGTATATTATGGCATTTATGGCTAACACAATAGTAGAATGGCCCTTACTAAGGAACTTATAAAAACATGATATTATTGTCCTAAAATGGATGTATAATCCTATTATTAAGCCAAAAAAAATCAAAATTAAGGGGATGTTTTAGATTAAGGTAAAAGCACGTTTTGAAGGGACCTCGAAACCCTATAACAGAAATAGAAAGATGAAGCAATAACATCCATCAAGAAGAGCATTTCTAAATCCTACTGAAGATCAGCATCAAAATCAGGTTTTACAGGGACCTGAAACCACAAACCAAAACCATAAAAAAGAGCCCAGGTTTTACAGAGACCTAGAAACTCAAAATATGTTTAAAAACTAAGAACCAAGTTTCAGAACCAGTTATAACATCTAGCAAAAGGGACCAAAACAAAAACAATATTAAAAAAGAAGACCCTAGTCTTCTAATTCCATAATCATCTTCATAACCTCCTTTCCAATCGTAGTAGTATCCTGTATGGATATTGCAGTCGAAGTAGCAGCATCTTGCAGGGCTTTCTTCCTCAAACTCTACCTAGTCCTCTTACTTAGACCCTCTAAGGATTTAATTTCTTCATTTTCTCATTTTCCAAGGCTAGCTACAATAACACATATGCTTGAAGTCACATGCTCCATCTTTGTTTTACTTTCCTTGATGAGCCTTCTAAGATTATTCTCATAATCTTTAAGTTTAATTGGAATATCTCTCATTTGCATCTCCAAATTATTGATTTTGGTCTAATCAGCTTCCTGGTTGTGTTGCATTACTTCCACTTTCTTCTTTAGCCCCATTATTTCCTTATACATCCATGAATCAACTTGGAGAATAACATCAGCTTTGAATTTGGCCAAATTCATGAAGGATAGCTTAGTGTCCCTCTGCCGAGCATCACAACTGTCTTCTTCATTCTCATGTGGAGAGGGATCATCCTTTTCAATTTGTTCCTCCCTTTCCATCATTTTCTCCTCTTTAGTCTAGAATATTTGTTCCTCCCTTAAAATTAAGGGGATGTTATTCATTCTCCATCTCAATATTTTTAGCCTAGAATAACTCCTTGGCCCTTTTCTACATTGGGGCTTAATCGTATTACTCCATCACAAGATTTTTATCCTATAACAACTATTTTTAGCCCTTTTATACATGGGGGATTCATCATATGTGTAAAATGAACCCTAGTTATTATAATGGTCATAAACACATAATCACCACCAATGAGTACTTCACCAAATATGTGGAAGTAATCCAAATCACCTAAATAACTAGAAAAAAAATCTATAATTTTATCTTAAACCATATCATTTTTCATTACAACATCCCATCGAAAATCATTACTAACAATGGTAAGCCTTATAAATTTTTTTTTGTTAAATCCATTTACAATTAATTTCATATATGACATAAATGGTCCACAACATACTATCCTCAATGAAATGGCCAAATAGAGGCATCTGAACAAACATCCTTAAAATCCTCAAGTAGGTTTTCAATGATGATAGTGGTGACTAGAATTTGAAAATTTATCCCACCTTATGGGATTACCACCCTAATATAAATACACCTATAGTTGATAACCCTTATTCACTTGTATATGCAACTGAGTTTGTTTTACCAATTGTTATTGATTTATTATTGTTATATATTTCCTTACATAGTGTAATAGATGATTAGGACTACAAAGCTTCATGGTTGTATGAGATAAACATTATAGATGAAAAAATACCCCATGCACTTGATCACCTAAAAACATATCGTAATCATCTTTGCCATAGTTATAATAAAAAAGTAGATCTAGCTAATTTGATATGGAAGATATTGTTTTGAAATACATTTAAAGGAATACCAATGATTAATAAGAAAAGAAATGTAAATTTGACCTTAACTAGTTGAGTCCTTATATTTTTATATCCAAGTATGAATCATGTTATTAAAAATTATATATGAATATGGTGAATAATTTCATGAGCCCAAGAACAACTTTAATATCAAGCTATTTTATGACTAATGGTTCTAGTGTTGATGTCAAAAAAAAAGCACATGAGAAAGAGAAATAAATTATCCAAATGTGAAAACCATTCTTATGGTTCTTTGGGTAATTACAATGGTGAAAAATAACCTATCACCATTTTTAGTATATATTTTATATAAGTATCCATTTTTCTTGGGGGCATCCTTAACCAATATCATCTTATCCTTAATTTATCCAATTGTACAAATCTCATCTTACTAAGTCCATCCTATCATTGTTAAACTCCCATTTGTTCATCTATTTTTTATATTGACAAATATAGTAATGAAGTTCTGGCTCATGTTTCATAGAAATCTTGGTACATCTACATCTACACACACATTGTCATATTACCACATACTCGCATATTATCTTGGTATAATAAATATTTCATACATGAATTCCAATTTGACCAATCATTTGAAATCCATTATTCCATCAATAAAAATCACCCACCCACTTCGATTCATATTTATAGAAATGGTTTTACCTTGTTGTATATTATGGTCATTATCCCAAAATTTCCATAAAATCTAAAAAACATTATTGTGCAAAAATTCAAAAAGCATTTTGGCATGGAGACATATTTAAAAAATATTGATGGCTAGAAATTTTATTCTTCGGCAACATGTTCCTTGGACATACCATACCCTTTCACCCTTTCATCCCTATCACTTCCATACCCTAGGATAACACTAGTCTCCCCTATGCTTATAAACCTAAAAAAAAGTCTAAAATATCCAAAAATTCTTTAAAAAAAAATACACAAAATTTATAAAAAATTATAAAATTCATAACAATCACCAAATGAAAAGTAATGTATGACATGCTTTTTTAATTTATTTTATATGTGTTCTTATTTTTGCTTGTTTTTTTTCTTGTTTTTTTTAGTCTTGCATTTATCCTTATGCGTATTACAATGGTGTCATCGTGGTCTTCTATATCATGGTCCATCCTATCATGAACTTATATTTGAGTCATTTATTATTAATATAACAATAATGTCATCATGGTATTTCATATCATGATGTATCCTATCATGAAATATATCAAAAATAAAGTTGATCAAAGCATTCTCATATCTATGAAAGATTATCATTAATTCAATAATTTTAATTTACAAATACACATATCATTTCATCCACATCCCATTCATAATAAACTATCCACTCCATCACTACCCAAGTGCACCTCACTTCATCCTCACATTATTTCTCATTCAACTTGTCAATATATTTTAAATCTCTTTTAACTACCTATTATGATTGTCAATCCAAATCAACCACTATCCCATCACCACATCTCCCTTTTTGCACATCCCAAAACACAACTTTATTTTCTTATTCCCTTGGACTAATAAACCTCCCATATCTTCCAACTTGTCATTTATAAGGTGACCATTTAATTTGTGACATTGCTTATCATCTTTATCATAATCAATTCTCTTTTCAATGTTTTATTGATAATTATACCACCATTTTCATACACTCTCTTGTCCTCCTTCACCACCATATTTCCATTCTTTTGTTTGGACATATCCCTTTCTTCCATGTCCTTCCTTATCCCTCATTACCATTTCATTTCCATATTCTCCTTGATATAATTTAGAAGTCTTTTAAGCACGTTCACCCTCTCCCACATACCTCATCATCCCATTCCCATGTAAAATAGTTCATTATCCATCCTATAGTGGATTGGCATTCTCTCCTAACTGGTTTCATCACCCCCAATCTATGATTTTTTGACTACCACCCTTTTAACCTCAACTTCTTCATTTTTATTCACTCTTGTAGGGATTATAGTAGTTAAAACCATGATGGATTAAAGAGTTATATTACATTTATCTATTCCATTTTAATTTCATTTCTCCCACCTCCCACATTTATGCATTTGATCTCCTCTCCACAATTACATAGAATTCCTTCTTCCCACTAGAAGTTCCTTTACAAACCTTTATACTTTGAGAATCCTTCCATAATTTCCCTTTTATTCTTATCTAAGTAAGCACTTGTAATCAAAACTAATTGTGCATCCCATATTCCACACAAACACTAACATGTCCTTATTCCTCATCATCCTAATTATATTATATGTCCTTTTTATCCTCATCTTATGGTCTTTAATCATTATTCCTCAAACTCAACATCAAAATCAACCTTCATACAAACACATTATCCATCCACTAATGTTTTTACATATAATTCCTCTAATCTCATTAATAATAAGGGTGTAATCACCAAATTATATAGTCCTCACTTCATCTCAATGTTTATTCACATTCATATGATAATCATGTTAGTTTCTTGATGCATTCCCTCCTTTACATGCATTTCAATGTTTTAACCTTATAGTTTAATTCATATCTATTATACATTTGGATATCTTATCCTTGATATCTTCCCACACCATCATAAATTCCATTATTAATGATTTTTTAGCATTATATCTCTCTTATCGACCTTGAAATTAACAAGCAGAATGGATATTAGAGTCATCAAATAATTTTTGAGATCCACTATCTATTCCACAACACCCATAAGATATGTTTCCCTCATTTACAAAAAATCAATAGAAATTCATTATTTAGTTTGATGCAGGTGTACCTAGATAGATGATTCAATTTTTATTTTTTTAATCTTATAGGGGTCTAAGAGTTCATGTTTGGTCAATAAGAAATGATGTCCAAGTTTCATTTGTCATTTTGAGGTCATTTAGAGGTATTTCTATGTTTCTCACCAAAATTAGAAATTTAGAAATTTGAATTTATTATTAAGAGTATTGAAGGTTTTGGTGTATTTTGAAAGTCTTGGTCCTTTGGTAAGGGGTATTAAGGGTCTAAATATCTATAGTATGTGTCCTTAAACCATTAACTTAATGTAAACATGTCTTAAACCCAATCAGGGTATATGAAACACAGGAGGATGTAAAAATTAGGCATGATTGATAAGTATTAAGGTTATTGAGAGATAATTTTTTCATGAAACAATAAAAATCCTAAGATTAGGCATCAAGTAAAAAACTGATAATCTTTTAACCATGACAAGAAGAATCAGGCTGTTGTGTAGAGTTAGTGATATTGTACAAGGGTTTGTAAATCAGTTTTAGAAGACATATGAATAAAATGATATTTTGTCATTATTTATGAAATTATTAATATAGAATTAAATTCTATTTATTAATTTTGATATGTATTCACACTTTTATGCTGATTTGTTAAATTACATGGATCTACAAACATAGTTTAAGGGATACAACCTTGAGAAGTACATCTACAGTCAATAAAAATTATCCTTGTATCACTTTATGGATTTTTCAAGGTGTATAAGTGATTTATAGAGGAGGATAATGGTGGTTAACACCACCTTAATGTGATAAATTTTAAAAAGATATCCCAAACATCCAAATTATCCATTTTTGAGAGGTTTCAACCTACACACAAAAATAAGGGTTTTGGGAGTACTAAAAACTTAATAATTTGAAAAACAATGCTTAAAATCTTATGAAAACTAATAGATATATGTACAGTCATTTTTATGAGGTTTTAAAACTAGTTTCAAGTGTTTCATAGGTATTTAAATGAATATATTGATAAAATATAGTCAGTAAATTTGAAGGTGAGTGTTTTAGAGGGGTTTAGGAAGACTAAAAAGTGCATAAATTTTAAATTAATGATTCAAATGAGTTAAAAAAATTTAGGCATGTTTAATAGGATTTTTATGACATATAAAATTTTATTTAAATTTCAATAAAATAGTATATATAAATATATCGGTAAAACATAGACTATATTCCTGTAAAGAAGGTAAAACATTCGATTTTAGCAGTAAAAAACCCTCAATATCTCAACACCTAATCATGTAAATGTCCTAAATTTTTTTGTATATGTTGGTTAAATTTTTATAAATAATTAAAAGAGGTTTAGTTTTTATATATATAGAGAGAGAGAGAGTTATGATCAAAACTCAGACTTGTAGTCCTAGAACAAGGTCTAAAACCCCTATTTGTAGCACTAAAATCACTATTATATGAAAATGACTTTGACAAATGATTTTAAAGTTTCTATGGAGGTATAATGGATTTTTTTTTTATGGTTTAGGACTTATTATAGATATAAAATACTCATAAAATAGTGTCATTGAAATTCTCTCTATGGGTCTGTTTACAAGTTTAAAGACTGTGTTTGGCTTTCTTGATAAAAATTATATATCCATTTCCATATCATGGAAAAATATTATATATATATATAATTTGAAATTACACTATGCATAAAATTTGGATCATTCTTTTTCATCATATGGACATCCAATAAATAATATTATTGCTACATTTACATGTACATCAACACAATATCCTATGATCACATTCAATTATAGTGAGATCATTGATGATAATTTAGATAGACACGTTGACTTATATAATTAAAATAATTATACACACTATAATGATCAATGATGGATCAAGTTAAAATGCATGTACAATGACACTTCTTCTCACTCTAGGTATATAAACTATGACTCACAAGCTACACCAAAATTACTCAAAGAATATGATGAAAATATACATAATACTCTTAGAATATAGTGATACCTCTTCAGGTAGGCTTTGTGTACAAATAATATTATTAAAAACTATATCATTTACTAACACTTTCTCTCCTGTAATAACTTATTGAGTTTCAATATTTATGACTGCATACCTTAAAAGGTGCACTTGGAAATGGGTGAGAAGACCATTTGTGCTTCATAAGATTGTTGTTTAACCATATCATTATTACTATTAGTATATCTTTCTTAGAGTGTCTATCCATTTACCTTCGATGATGCCTCCTTGAAATCTTGAAACCCTTAAATATAGATAAGTTTTAAATATTAAAATCTTAAAATATGGTTAAGTCTGAAATCTAATAAGACCCTCAAAAACCTAGAATTTGCATTATAGCTCGTAAAGGTCCAAAACCACTCTCAAACATCTTTAAAGTATATATATATATATATATATATATATATATATATATATATATATATATATAATCATAAATTATAAAAAAAAGTATATAATCATATACTTAAATGTGTATGTATACACACACACACACATTTTTTAATATCCCCTAACTAGGTGGGCCATGTTTCCTAAAAATTCATCTTGGTTGACCTTTTCACCCATTTTTATTACTAAGGCAACCTAGCTGACTCTATTTCAAAAAAAAATCATATGTTATGGAACTAATTTGGCATGTCTGACTTAGTTCCAAGTTTAACAATAAATTTATCCAAATCAAAGTCAAGATGGATGGATTTGTAAATTAAACTTATGGAAGGGTTATGACCTATCCATTCATATAAATACAACCATCACTTCAATCTAATAGAGAGGAACATTTATTTTTGCATTATTTTATCTCATAATTCTTAAATATCTACATTTGAATGAGTCATTTCTTAGGTTTTAACTTGGAAGGAAGATAACTTAAATTTTGGGAAGTCTTAGATGTAAATTAGGAGTTTTTTAGCCTACAACTTTGTAGACACCAAAATTTCACCATTCAGTGTCAAAATTCACTTTGACATGAAAACCTTTCTCTTTCACTAATTCAAATTCAAATTCAAATTATTTCCCTCCAAATTTTGAATAAGTGATTAATTTTTAATTAATTAATAATGCACATTATTTTCCTTCAAAACTAATTAAAACTATGGATTTTTCACCTCACCTAAACAACCTCCATGTTTGTCTCAACCATTTGTTGACTCATTCAACCACCTTACTCAACTTCCTCAACCACCTTGAAAAATTTCAGCCTCTTTGATGACTCAAGAAACTAACTTGACCCATTATTGTTGACTCACTCAACCAACTCATTTTTCTTCTCAACCAATGGAATTTGTCATCATCCTCATGGATGAGGGCTAATTCCTAACCATTGATTATTTTAATAATTCTAGAAATTAAACTAATCCTCAACCATCTGATTAACCAATCATAAACTTATAAATTAACATAAAATCCATCACTTTCATCATCAAAATTTATGTTAAGGAAGTGATATCAAATTATCAAGAAAATCTAAGCCATCAAAAATCCATTTGCATACCAAATCGCTGCCTAATTCACTTTGATTTGAAAAGTGTTGAGCATTCACATCTATTGCCCTTGAAGACCAAAGCACATTCAATCATAATTGAGGAGGCTTATTTCAGTTTTATTTTATGTGTGTTTTAGTTTTCTTGTTTAATTTGATTCTCTATCATTTAAGTCTAGGTTTTAATTTTAGTTTATATTTTCACTTTAGTTTGATTTCTTAGTTGCATTCTAGATTTAGAACCTATACATTCTTGTACACTCGGTAGGACCTTGTCCCTAATTATTTATTCATATGTGTATTTATAAGTCATTTTAGTTATTATTGAATGGTATGTTTTATGTGCATACATTTAACACTTGTTTTGGAGTTTTCTATTTATTGTTCTAGGTCATTTTATCTGAGTTTTTAGATTACTATCTATTTACCTATAGAATAGATAACTCATCCCACAAAATAATGAATTCATTATGTAGAAAAACAAATTTGTGTCAAACATCAAATTCATTTTTTTGTTATTTTTCTATATTTTTTCATAATATTTAAGTTTTATAATATTTTATGAGTGTTTTACTCTATTTAACCTTTTACTATTTCAACCCTGCTTGGCTTTTTACTTTATTTTTTTTGTTTTAACCTTTTTTTAGAATATCAAAATCAACCAATATTAGTAATGGAATTCTTTTAAATTTTAATGAAATCATTCTGAATTCAAGGGAAATCATTTAAAAATCCAATTACTTTGTTCCAAACTCTAACAAAGTCATTTTAAACAATGATAAAATCATCTAGAACTTTAGAAAAACCATTAGAAACAATGAAATCATTATGTAAGTCTTTATTTTCTATTTTTTTGTCTTTACTGACTTTTAATGAATTCATTATTTTCTTTGACTGTGTAATAATTAAATCATTATATACACTTAATTCACTATGTTTTATGTTGATTTTACTAAAGTTTTTATAGGTTTGTTTGATTTCTATCCATACAGAAGACTCTTAATAGTTTATTTGCATGCTGCAAGTGAAATACAATCCAATAAAGATTAGACAACTCACATTTCATCTTTTTCATTTCACTAGTAAATAGAAAATGTTTCATTTTTTGATTTAATTAATATTTCTTTCCATAAATTTATGTGTTTTGCTTTTATTGGGTATGTTATTTTACATGGCATTACATTAGTGATGATACTCAAAAAATTAGAAACAACACTTGAAAATTTTGTTACCCAAGACCTACTTGCATGCATGATATTATCTTGGCATTACATTGGTGGTGATACTTGAGAAACAAAAGTATGTGTTATTATTATTATTTTATCTTATTAGGTGATCTATAAACCATAGATTTTGTCACTATGTAATAGGCCAAACCCCATGTATTGGTAGGGTATATAAATTGAGTTAGAGATGGTGTTATTTCCTATGTGATTTTTTGTTTTAAGCACACCTTGAAGTGATGGGATTTCATCCTCCAATCCCCAGGTCTTAGACAACATGACTCAAAGTTTAGTTTTTTTATGTTAACACATTAAAATATTATGATTATGTTGGGTATAATGATACTAGACCCATTTATGTGCATCTATGAAATCAGATTTTTCCATGGTTTTTGGCCTCATCATACTAAAATATATATAAAGGAATCCCATTGATAATCTCATTTATACCTTAATCTTAGGAAATCCATTCTTACCATTTAATTCATAGTGCCTCAGTTAGATATTAGCATCAAGAAGCTACTTTTCACACACCCTTGAAACCTAGCTTAGTGAGTTATGGGAATGATAGGATCCTTGATGGTTAGTGCCTTGAAATATTAGGCTACAGCTAATGTAACAGACAAGTAAGTGACATGTAAAGTCTATGGTTTATTTAGTCCCTTTGCCTATATTTTATCATTTTTGTGCAACTACATATTTGTTTATAATATAACTTGTTTGATTTTTTCCTTGTGATATACCACTTGTTGAAATCCTTGATTGAAAACAAAAGATTTTTTAATTCTTAAACTAGGTCATAATAAAAAAAGATTTAAAATCACAAGTTTTAATACAAACTCAAAAAAAACTTTGATGTCAATCAACTTTTAGACACTTTGGTCTTTTACATTTATTAAAGTCTAGTGTCAAGTATTTTATTTATTTGTTGAGTCAATTATTTCCCTTATCAATTTTGCCTATAAAAAGGCACATGAATATGTTAAATAATCCTAGGGTGAGGGATGAGCCTTTTAGTAATGACCCCTTCCAATTCGGTAGTCAAGACAACCAAGGTCATCATGTTGAAACACATGAAATCCATGACCATGAAGAATAAGAGGAAGGATATTATCAAGATGAAGGTATTCCAAAGTCCATTTTTCCTCATTTTTAATTAAAATAATACATAATTTTTAATAATAATGAGATTTTGCTTCAAGATTTAAGCTTGGTGACCAAACTTTCACCCGATTTTTATGTTTGAAATATGCAACATTTAATTTCAAGTAAATAGTCCTTGTCATCCACTCAAGACCAATATATATTTGAAGTCTATTTAGAGGCTATCAATTCTCTCATTGGTTCCTCCAATCCCAATCCCCAAGTCTACCAAGACAAATAAAAGGCAATCCTTAATGAGGAATCATACTTAGTGAGTAATGGGTTTTTTATAGAATACCATACTCATAAAATCACCCAATAGATTGTAAATCTCCAAGTTAATAAACCAAAAAATAGTTTGGTTGACCCAAGTTCTAATCCCAATCTAATTTTGATTTTGAACCCAAATTAACCCTCATTCAAACAACCAAACCCCAAATTGAATACTCATTCAAGTTTGTCAAAAATTAACCAACCCAATCCAAAATGTATTAATTATTCATGTTTTTCAAACATCAACCAACTCAAAACCAACTTGAATACTAATTCAAGTTTTTCAAATATCATCCCATCCAATCCAAACCTAAATATTAATTCAAGTTTAGCAATAATAAATCCCAACCAATCTAGACTTGAATATTCATTAAAGTTTAAAAATCATAAACCAATCTTATCCAAACTTGAATATTCATTCATGTTAAATAATAAGTAATCAATCAAATATGAACTTAAATAGTTATTTGATTTCTTTAATCAATCCAAATTTGAATCTTCATGGTTCATCAATCAACAACATCAATCCAAATCAAAATATAAACTTGAATAATTATTCTATTTCACCCATCAACCAATCAACTTCAAATCAGAACATTAATGTGATTTAAATTTTACCTATCAATCAAATAGTTGCACTAAGAAGTGTACGAAATCAGTTTTCAAATCCAAGTTCTTTTGTATGATTAGTTATGTTACATTCAAATAAAAAATTAACTAATACCAATCGATTCAACACTAATCTAAATTTTAACCAACCATTTAACCTTAACAACTATTCATATCAAATTTTTGGTTTTGATCATTTTCCAAGTCCAAAATTGAACCAAACTAACCCAAATCCATCACATCAAACTAACCCTAATTCATTCAACTTCACAAATCCTAACTTCAAAACCAATTTGAAAAAAAACAAATCATAACTTCTACACTAATCCAAACCAAATGAATCCTATTTTTTCCACCAATCCAAAAACCTTTTCACAATAACAACACGTTAATCCCCCTTTAACACATTTCTTAATCATTTCACTAACAATCCACCCATTAACCAATATTCATTTTCATAAGCTAACACCAATTCAAACCCATTCATGGGTCAAACATCCAACTTGTTTACCTCTTCAAGTCAACATATTCAATTATCACCACACTCCATTCAAGATTTAAAAAATATGAAGGATAAAGTCCAAGGATTGAAAGATGGTACATTTTTAAGGAATAAATAATATATGTTGGAGGAAACTTTCCCTTATCCATATGATGTTAATAATAAGGCTACACCTTTTACAAAACATTTTTAACTCTTTAAATTTGATAAGTAAAAATGTAAGGGTGATCCTAGGGAACATCTTAAAGAGTTATATATGGCATGTGTCAATGTTTCCTATAGTAATGAGTACATGTTGAGAATATTGCCATGTAGTCTAGGGGGTCAAGCCATAGAATTATTCTCATGTTTACCCAAATGATCAATATTAAACTTTGAAGACCTATCCAAAAAGTTTATTCATAATGTTTTATATAATGTTGAAAATAAATTGACCACACTCAACTTATATAACACTAAACAACATAATGGTGAAACCTTTACATATTTCTTACAAAAATGGCAATCATAGACAAGATATTTTCCATGGACATTTCCTAAAAATTTCTTATTTTTATCTTCATGAACAACCTTAACTCAGAATTGAGTCATCACTTACAACTTATTTGTCCAATTTCCTATGAAAAAATCATATAAAATTAATGTCAAATTGAAAGAACATTATTAACAAAGGTGTTATAATTTTTTTCAAACATGACAATAATTCCTTGAACCAAATAGACAAGCCTAAGTTTTTTGACAAAAATAATGTTGTGGGTGATGGTGTGATTGATGTCAAAAAAATATAGAATCCACCAAAACAACATCACCATATCTAACCATCAAAAAGGACAACAAAACTAAAATTTTAAGTTTACCCAATTGGGATAATATTATGAATTAGGTATTTGAAAGTTGGCACAATCAAACATGATCATTTATCATAACAACAAACCCTTTGAAGGTAATGCTCCCAACCCTAACTTGTACTCTAAAGATGAATATTATGAGTACCATGGGATTAAGGACACTCAACCAATATGTGTACAAGGCTCAAACATTATGTCCAAGATCTTATAAATCATGGGGACATATCCATCCAAATTCAACCTACCACCTTATTGAATAACTAAAATTTAGGAATATATAAAGATCTATTCCCTAAATATGAGTAAGGATATATAAATTAAAAATAAGAGAAACCTCAATAAGGTAATTCCAATCAAACCAACCACCCTTTTGATGTTATATTAAATGGTTTTTATTACACCAACCATCATGTTTTTATCATTAATTTACAAGACTAATATTTTTTCATTACCACAAGAAATGTCAATATTACCATTTCTAATTATTCCTCATACAATATTTAGAATAAGTATAATATTATGGACCATCTTGAGAAGATGCATGATAACATATCCATTATAAAGATTATAAATATTCCCCTATATATAAATATATCTTGTACAAATACATCCAATATTTAAGAGTCCTCCAAGACATCAATCCATATAATTTTCAAGTTTTCATTTAAAATTAATCAAATAGCAATCATGTTATGTTTGACCCTTCTAATGTCTCTCCCATGGGATCTATGCATAATCTAATTTTGTATATATAAGTCATTATCTCTAGACATAAATTAAAAATGGTGTTTATAGACAATGGCTCAACCTTAAAATTATGTACATTAAGATTAATCAAACACTTAGGGTACCCTACAACAACATCAGAATTAAATATCATTACAATTAAGGCATACACCGATAATTAGTGTGAGTTTATAGGTACTATATGTATTCCTTTGATGGTGGAACCTATCATTAAAGAGACATTAGTTTATGTGATTGACTTATATTTACTTTATAATTTTCTTCTTAAACATCCATGGATCTATTAAATGAATGTTATGCACTCCATCTTACACCAATGTTTAACATTTTATCATGATGGCATGAAAGTAACTATCCTAGGTGATCATCAACCCCTTCATTACTAAAAATGAATGGAATGGAATTATAAATAATCAAATTATCTCCCCATTATTTAAGACACATATACTACTTTTGAGTAATCACCTAAGATTGAAAACTATATCCATCTTGATACTTTGTTTTAAACACATCCCATTGGTGGTAGGTTGAGTACACCATCCACATCCACTTTCACAGATACTCCATCTACAAGTCAAACATCCAATCATCCATCCACTTCTAAAACCATGGCATCTCCTCTATCCTAATTAAAAGTTACTAATGAAGGCATGGGTGAGTATGAAATAAAATATGCTAATTACTTACGTAAAATTCACATGTCTCCAAATAATAATGATAGGTCCCATTATAAAAAAATAAACTCAAATGGTTTGTAACTTTTGAAAAGCATAATTTATATAAGGTGGTCTTATTTATTCTAATGAACTAACTAATTACTTCCTTAGTGACATATATCCCATAGCCAAATCCATCATGTGTAAAATAAGTAATTATAAAGGAAAGGGCCTTGGCCTCCATGAAAAAAACTAATAGAACCTATCTATCTTTAATATAATGAGGCTTTCCATTGTATAGTATTTAACCCACTTAATGTGAGTATAACACTTTTCTAAAGTGACTCTTCTAGTGAGTCTAAGGAAAGGTCTTTGGACACAGAAATGGGTTATATATATAGCCACTTTTAAGATATATCTATGAGAAATATATTCCATGAAAATGTCATCTTAACACTTGACATAACATATCCAAATCTAAGCTAGTTGGACAAAAAATCAACACCTACACTTGATCACTTTCAAAATGATGAATCCATTTTGGAATTTTTGAGCATAAGAGACCAAATTATTGTATGATATCATAAGAAGGTTTTTTCCATCTAGTTATATGATCATGCATATTTTTGGGAACTATTATCACATCATCAAATAAGTAACACAATAACATCAAAATAATAAGATCTTGAGTAGGAATTTAAGTTTCCTCCACCAACCTCAAAATATCAAGAAGAATCTACTATCCTAGTTAAAGACACTATTGTAGTTAACATTAGGATAGAGAAAATTCCAAACATAGTCAATATTGCCACATAATTAACTTGATAATAATAGGAAACATTCACCTTTTTTATTAAAAAATATTTAATATGTTTTCATGGTATTATGAAAACATGCTAGAGCTAGATCCTTCACTTGTTGTTCATCATCATGTGGTTTATCCACATACAAAACTTATTAAGTAAAAAAATAGAAATATTCATCTAAAAGTTGAAATTTTGGTTAATGAAGAAATAAAAAATCAATTAGAGCTTGGCATCATCTATCCCATAGATTATTTAGATTCAATATCTAATGTTGTACCAATATCAAAGAAACCAACTAGAATCAAGGTATGTACAAACTTCATGGATACAAACAAGGACATATCCTAAAGATGTCTTTCCATTATCAAACTTAGATATTATTGTAGAGTCTACTATTGGTCATGAAATATCACCTTTAATAGATGTTTTCTTAGGTTATAACTAAATATAAATAGCCCCTGAGGACCAACATGAGACAATATTTATAATACCTTATGGCACGTTTTACTATCAAGTAATGACATTTTGTCTTAAGAACATTGGATCCATATACTAGAGAGAAATGATAGATATCTTTCATGATATGCTTTTTGACATCATGGAGGACTATTTTTATGACATTCTTGATAAATCCAAATCAAGAGTATATAATCCTAAGATACTTCATAGAATCTTTGACAGAATGAGAGAGTATAAGTTCTAGTTGAATCCAAAGAAATGTGTTTTTATGGTGAAATCCATAAAGTTATTGGGATTCATAGTTTCACACCATGACATATAGGTTGATCCTTAAAAAAATTTAGCTATCATGAATATTACTCCACCTAAAAATCTCAAGCATCTCTATAGTTTGCAATGCAAAATTTAGGCAATCTAATGGTTCATATCTTAATTTGTAGACATATGTCATTTGTTCACGTATTTTCTTAATAAAAACACTTTGTTCACTTGGATTGAATATTGTAACAAGGAATTTATAAATATTAAATAATATCTATCCAATCCACTAGTTTTAGTTCCACCTACTAAAGGGAAGTTTTTCCTTTTATATATAGCCTTTACATAATATGCATTGGGGGCATTGTTGGCACAACATGATGACAGTGGATCAGAATATGTAGTGTATTACCTATGCAAAACATTACTATCATATGAGATTAATTACTCTCCAATGTAAAAATCATGTCTCATGGTTAATTTTTTCTTCCTAAAAACTTCACCACTAATTCTTAATAATAGAAATAAAATCATTACCAAAATTGATCCTCTTAAATATCTCTTATCCAAAACAACATTGATGAGTAGAATGGTTAAGTGGGTCATGATTCTTAATGAGTTTGATCTTGAGTATACAAATCAAAAATAAATCAAAGGACAAGTACAAGTAGATGTACTAGCATAGGTTCATTTAGAAGATCACATGCCTATCAACAAAGATTTATCAAATGAGGAAATCATGCCAATTTGTGAAACCCTAGTTTGGTAGTTGTATTTTTATGCCTCTTTCATGAATGATGGTTCAGGGGTAGTTATATTACTAGTTAATCCTAATGGGTATTTAATTATAAAATATTCATGTATTTTATTTCCTTGTATAAACAACATAGCATAATATGAAGCCCTCATAGCTGGTCTGAAACTTGTAATATAATGGGGTATCCAAAATCTTCATATATTTGGTGGTTTAAAACTCATCATAATTGACGTAGGGGCATCAAATAAGTTTACATTTTTTAGTGTTTTTGGGTCTTGTCAAGTGGTATAAGTCCTCTAAGGACCTTAAGAGTGTAATATATTCATTAGTTGTCATTGTAATAGGTATTCTTGGCTTGGGAAGAGTTTCCTACCAAAACACAAGTTTGAATTTTTGAAATGTATTTAGTGTCATTTAGAGTGTTTGGATAAATGTCAAATAATGTAAAGTTGTTATAGAGTCTTATAGTGGGTATAGGTGTGTTATGAAAGTGTCCTTCCATATATATATTTAGTTAGGTGGAAATAAAACCAAGAACATTGAATGTAGGGCCTTTGAAGGCAATAACCAAGTGAGTGGGTAGTTAGAAATGTAGTTCTTGTTTGTAATGATTTTTGGTTTCTATTAGTCTTGTAAAAGGAGAGTAAGTAGTGGTAGGAATCAGTTAGGAGTAGGGAAAGATAGAGATGTGGAGTTGGGAGAGTCAAGAAGGAGGTTTAAAAAACAATTAATCTATCCTCAAGATAGAGTGGGAATGTAAATAAGAAAGTTAATAAAAGCTGAGAATGAAATTAGAATGTTGATTGAATATTTGTGTTGTCAATTACATAAAGGATGTACTCTGAAGTATTTAAATCCACAGAACCCATGGAAATAGTGTGTTGAAATGTAAGTGGATAAATAGACAACTTTGTAGGCTGGATTTTATAATACTATATTGGTGCCAAGAATTCTATGTGGCAAATGCATGGAAGTGATATCTGTAAATCTTTGTATTAACAAATTTTATAGATGTGATTGATATTTTGGAATTTTTATACCCTCAATAAGAGTATCCTATCATGTAGGTGAAAAAGGTTTTGTGTTTGTGGGACTGTCTATATATATACCACTATTCCTATTTTTTATATGTCTTGAGATCACATTCAAAATTATTAAAAATTTAGACAGGTTCTTGTGCAACTGTTCTAAGATCTTTTATATATATATATATATATATATATAATTTTGGAATATTTATACCCTCAATAAGAGTATCCTATCATGTAGGTGAAAAAGGTTTTGTGTTTGTAGGACTGTATATATATATATATATATATATATATATATATATATATATATATATATATATATATATATATATATATATATATATATAACAGTTGCCCAAGAACCTGTCTAAATTTTTAATAATTTTGAATGTGATCTCAAGACATATAAAAAATAGGAATAATGGTTTTACATTCAAAAAGGTTTTGCTAATCTCCAATAGATGCCCAAAGTTCATATTGACACCTATGTGGAGTGCCCTATTCAATAGTTGTAGTCAATCAACCCGGGTATAATCTTTATATTGATCTTAATATGAAAGGACATTATATAAGCATGGAGATGGTAATGCCATAAATCATGGAATATTTAAAGACCATGGAGAAACACATTCAACCCTGCAAGTAAGTTAAAAATGCTTAAACCCTATATTGATGAGTTATAGTCCATCTGTGTATCTCCTATTGCAAGACACAGTCATGGAGTTCTGTGTATTGAAATTATTTACAATGGATAACAAACATGATGAAAGTTGAATAATGTTAACAAGATCAAGGAAGGAAACATGGTGAAATAAAATATTTGATTAATGGCTAAGATGGTTAGGTAAGTTGTTTAATATTCTAAACCTTGCTTACTGTATATGAATATACTATGAAAATAATATTTCAAACATGGTAAGGTATCAAGAAAGAGTATTCACAAATTGCTAAAGGTATAAAAAGTGTAGACAAATATTATACAGGTTTATTGGATTTTAAAACATTGATGAATCCCTTAAAGGCATTTTTGAGCCCTCTTAGGCCTGAATAGAGGTAGGAAATCCTAAAATAGGGTTAAAACACAAAAAGAGGAATATCTCATGATTGAACCCTTGGAAAGTGATGAAATTTGGTAGTTTGAAGGATTTTAACATGGAAAAGGGAATTTTGGATATTTTAGAGTGGTATGAACCCTTACCATACATCAACATTTGATTGAGAGTGTTAGGCCTTAAGAGACCTAATTAGGCCTATCTAGGTATTGGAAATAGTGTTTGAAAAGATAGTTAGGGCTTGAAAATGCATCAAAATATAAAGGAAGATAAAGGATGACAAAATAAGTACATATTTTACTAAATCAAGAAGGTACAATTCTTTACTAAATCAATTTGTCATAAATAAAGGCTACTAAAAGTATAATTTGGTTGAGGTGTTGATATGACCAGTGAATGATTATTGTTTGGATGTATCAAAGTCTAGGTTATAGGTAAAGTATAAAATGATGCTCTACATCATTTGGTATCAAATCCTAGAAAGGTCATGGGAAGAGAGAAAGAGAGTAGCAAGCAGCCAAGATATATTGTTTTATTTTGTTTTTAATTTGAGTTTTGATGTATTGATGAGATAGTGTGAAGTGTGCATGAAGGTAGATTGTGGTAGTAATCCCTAAGACAATTAAGGATTGATGAATGAGTGATATATCTATTGATTAATCTCATGATAGGATCCAATAGGTGAGATTGAGGAGAGAGTGTCCTAGAAAAAGGATAAGACTGACCTAGGTGAGGTCATAGTGCATGAGATAAACACAGTGAGAGGTCAAGATGTGGTAATTTAGAGAAGTCTTTTCAGAAAGAGGTATACGTCTAGATGATGCCAAAGAGTTGTTAGAAATATTCAAGGAGATATGAAAAGATAGAGGTAAGAAGAAATAGGGAAATTTTTATGAGAGAAGATACCACAAGAAGAATTTGGTGGAAGATGACATTAAGAAGAGAGAGATGGTTGAAATGAGGTAGTAGATGGATAAGTTATTGTTCATGCTAGAGGAGGTGAGAGAAATAAGAAACCCATTATGTGGATGGGTGATGAGGAAAAACCTAGTCAAGTGTTTAATCAAGTAACAGATAAAGAAAATGAATAAGGAAGCCATGAAAGAGGAAATGAGGGAGAAGAGGTTATTATACAAGTAACTCAAGAATGAAATGAAGAGATACAAGATGAGGATGCAAGAATATGAAGAGTAGCACCTTAAAGAGGAGGTCATGAAGTTGAGTGAGTATAATAAACATAGTTGCATCTAGCTAGGTGAAGAGAATGATAAAGAAGAAATAGATTAGTTTGAAGGCCTATTGGAAGGCTTGGAAGATGAGATGAAAATGGTCAAACAAGGTAAGCAATCTGATTACCAGTTTATGTATAAAAGCCAATAACAACTAGAGGTAGAATTAGAAGCTAGAGAAAAGGATTTTCAAGGTAAAGTGATGGTGAATGAAGAGGAATAATATGCTTCAATAGTTTAGAAGCATGTAATGGAGGACTAAGGACATGAAGAGAGAGAAATGTTGGCAACAATATAGTAGTAGCTTGAAGCAAGTAAGCAAGACATTGTTTTTGTTTTTGTTACAAGTATAAATATTATGTTAGGAACATGTGAGATAGTATTATATTGGGACATATATATCCCACATGATAGAGGCAAAGATCAAAGGTTGAATGCACATGAAGTACAAGTTGATGTAAGAGATGGAAGTAAGAAGTTAGACTTGTTTATGACAGAGGCAAGCACAAGCACAAGAAAAAGTAGTTGAAGAAAGGAGTAGTAGTAGAAGTCAAAGATGATCCAAAGAACCTAAAATTGAAGACAAGGAAGAAGAAGCAAACACTAGATCATTGTAGTTCCATTCTTTCCTACCCTGGGAATATGATGCAGGGGCATCAAATAAGTTTACATATTTTAGTGTGTTGTGGTCTAGTCAAGTGGTAAAAGTCCTATAAGGACCTTAGGAGTGTAATAGAGTCATTATTTTTCATTGTAGTAGGTGTTCTTAGCTTATTAAGAGTTTCTTGCCAAAACATAAGTTTAAATTTTTAAAATGTATTTAGTATTATTAGGAGTCTTTATATAAGTGTCAAAAAATGTAAAGTTGTTATAGAGTCTTATAATGGGTCTAGGTGTGTTATGAAAGTGTCTTTTCATACATATATTTATTAAGGTGGTAATAAACCCAATAACATTCAATTTAGGGCCTTTAAAGGTAATTACCAAGTGATTGGGTAGTTAGAAAGGTAGTTCTTATTTGTAATGATTATTGGCTTTTTATAGAGTCTCATAGAATGAGAGTAAGTAGTGGTAGGAGTCAGTTAGTAATATGTAAATATAGAGATGTAGAGTTGGGAGAGTCAGGAAGGAGGTTTAAAAAAATATATAATCTATTCTAAAGATAGAGTGGTGATTTAAATAAGAAAGTTAATAAAAGATACAAATAAAATTGGAATGTTTCTTGAATATTTGTGTTATCAATGACTCAAAGGATGTAAGTTGAAGTATTGAAATACATAGAACCCTTGGAAATAGTGTGTTGTAATGCAAGTGGAAAAATTGACAACTCTATAGGTTGGAGTTTAGAATATTATGTTGGTGATAAGAATTCTGACTATTAGTTGATTCACAATCAGATATAATTCTCTTGACAAAAATGAAAAAGGAGAGTTACCATAGACTTGTATCTTATACTTCATTTAAATGTCAACCCGAGGATGTAAACTTGATAGAATGGCATCACTATATGTACACACTCAATCTTCTAATTTGACCTTCTATTGATTTTAATCTAAGATGATAAAACCATGCAGTAAATGGAATGCTGAAATTGAACATGAACATAATACTTTGAATTAAATTTTTACACTATTGGAAGCTTCCTTAAAAAAATCTATGTAATATTTTAAATCACACGATTCATAAATAAAGCACACAACACATAAAGAAACTAAATAACATGATTAGTTATTTAACATGTTGGATTGTTGCTGTAAGACTTATGAAAGGGGCCCTTCTTCCTTCTGACTCCAACTTCACTCTTTCCTCTTATAATAATGAAATGAACTCAAAAATGATTGTTCATATTAATCAAAATACAACAATGAATTGTTGTAGGAAATTATAATAATAGTTGCTTGACAAAATGTACTAACATTTCTCTAATTGATATCTATTACTTCTCAACCCTATTATTATTATTATTATTATTATTATTATTATTATTATTATTATTATTATTACTATTATTATTATTATTATAGGATAAATTGTTTTATATAAAACAATATATATTCTAATCTAAGAAACATTTAACTTAAGATAACACAAATTGGCTCCTTATTCTAAAGTCACCATTCATGTGAATCCTACAATATTACCTTAGGACAAATAAAGATATTTAATTCTTAAAACACATCCTTATTGTGATCCATGGAGATTATATTCATTTCTATGAGTTGGTTGAATTGCAAATCAAATTCTATTCATCCATGGATTTGGTCATGTAGTAGCTGTAAGATGTGTCCATGTGTTGAGATTCCTTTACTATAGGATGTTATGTGATATATAATTATTAATTCAAAACATATTTAAAACACATTATAAGAAAACATCTTATAGTAAATGATAATTATTATATACTTGATTTCAATACACAGTTATAATTATTCAAAGAATATGGGAGCATAATGCTATTTACAGGATTATGGTAATTTGAGGATGGAAATTATGGGAAACTAACTCAAAAGAATGGTAAACAAGAAGGATGAGTGTGATAGATGAGGAAAAAAAGATGAAATTTTTGAGGCTCATCACACCCCCCAACTTAAGACCTTGCTCATCCATAAGCAACAAACTTGTTCATTTTAATTTCACAAATAGTTCTGAAATCCATAGGGTCTATGATACCACTTGTAAGGCAAGAATAAAATCCACATAGTTATTAAAACAACTACCAATTTTTGACCTTATTGGCTTCATCTAATGGAGTTTTATCCTACCAATCTAGAATAGGATCCCAAAATAGAGGGGGATGGAATTTAGTGCTCAATAATTGAGATCCCATTTCACCTACAAGCAAAATATATCTCATGACTCTATTAAATGTTGCCTTTAAGTTAAAAGGGGAATATTAATCTCTCATTCTTATATTGGGATTGAGATCATTCAATATTTCAATGTAGGATTCTTTTGTTGTAGGTCTAACATAATTTCTCAATCCCAAGTAGAAATCTTGGGCTTCATCATAATTTTTTTCAAACCATGTTCTGACTTCCTCCCTTAGCATGATGTTATCTCATTTTTCCAACACAATATAAGGTGAAATTGATTCTCTTCTAATAAGAAATTGAATTTCCCTTTATTTCTTCCTATATTTATCCATCTCCCTTCCTCTTCTTTTCTCATTCAAAAAATATGATGAAAATGCATTTAGAAGGACATCTCCAACATATATGTTAGAATTTCATTCCCTATCATAAGGCACAAAATAATTATAAAGATAGAAATCAAACAATTGTGATTTTTCTTCATGTTAACTCTGTTTATAGATTTGAAAGAAGGAAAGGGGTTTGATTAATTCATAAGGCATGTCATAGTAAATTCTTATGAATTTAAACTTGTGCCATTGCTCTTCAAGATAAATTGAATATACCCTTGCAAGAGGTTTGTAGTCAATGAGATCTTGAGTAAAATAACTCATATATTCAATTCTGTATTATAGTTTGGAGATTATTTATTATTTAAAATTGACCTATTCTTTAAATTTATTATTCTATTTTTTTAATGTCTTAAGACTTTTAGACTGATTGTCTATCCATTTCTTCAATTTAGAAGACACCATAGATGAAGAATTATACCTGATAGCTTGGGTAGTTGTAAGTTTTTCCTTTTGATTTTTTGATATAGAAGGTTTTGAAAAAATGGTTATAGGATGGTTTTTATAGAGGGTTACAACTGAGAAGTTACTACAGTAAAGACATCTAGTTCTCCTCCTAATTGATCCTATAACTTCTTCCTTAATCACTCTATTTTCTATAGGGATTACTCTAGAGTAGGAAATTCCACTAAATGGTGAGTTTATCTATTTTTTCTACTTCTTCCTGCATTGGTTCTTCTTGAAATTCTTTAGGACTATGTTATACTTTCTCTACCTCCTCATTTTCTTCTTGAGAACATTATTCCTTGTTAGTATGAAAACTAAATGCCTCTAGTGATTCATTATTGTTGGTAGTTTGTTTTTCTCTACATTTATCATTAATTTATATATTAGAAAAAGGTTTAGTTCTTGGTTTAAATTTCATCTTCCTTATTCATTTTTTAGATCTATGAGGATTAGATTTGACCTTAGCCATTTTAGGAGAAGGTGGAAGTTCTTCCTTAGATTCCTTGGAGTCAGGATGGAGAATGAGTTTCTTCTTTCTTCTTCTAGATTCATTACTTTTGGAAGCCCCTTCTTTGATATTTGTCCTTATTTTAGTTTATTATGTGCCAATAATATCTTCTTATGTAAATTATTGTGTGGCTATAGGAAGGTCTTCTTATATAAGTTATTATGGAGTTGCAGGAAGGTCTTCTTTTGTAGGTTCTTGTGGAGCTATAAAAAGGTCTTGTACTTCCATTTCATCTTCTACTTCATTTTCATCACTATTAATTTTTACATTTATAGGTATTTGGAGAAAATCTTCCCAACTTATATTGGGTTTAGTCCTTTTTAAGAAGTCTTGAACAATCAATTGGATTAAATAATGATGAGAAAGAGCTTCAGAATTACCTCTTTGAAATGCCTCCACCATTTTTGTGATTATGTTAAGAAAGAAGTTGGGGACATTTTTCTCAATAACATTTCTCAAATTATTCATGAATTTTAAGTGAATGTTATGCATCATGGAATACCTTCCTTCATAGGTGAAATATCTATAGATGAACTCAACAACTATGGCCCATCTTCCCGATAAAGATAACCGTGTAGTGCCCTATTTTGATGTTTTCAAGCTTTTGTTTCCTCTAATGAATTTTTGTCTTTTTTCCTCAGCATAAAAATTTTCCCACCATGATTATCCTATTAATGTAAATCCATTTACTATACTAATGATGGTTTCCATTAGCTTTATTTTCATTCCTCTTACTATTTCTAGTTTGTTATATAATGAGCTAGTGAATTCTTCTATAATTCCTTGATCCAAAGCATGTATCCTCTCAAAATATTATGCCCATCCTACATTCTAAAATAGGACTAGGATGTCCAAGATATTTTATATATGAGTGATATCAAGTGATTCATGTTTAATCAAACCCCCTCCCATATTATAGGGTAGAATTTTAGTTATAGGGTATGTGCTCTTGCCAGAAGGGTTTTATAGCTTTGGGTGGAATGTTTGAAATTTTTTATTTGGGAGTGAGATAATCCATTTAAATTATGTTAATTCCACCCAAAATAAAATATTTATTTTCCTCAAGAGATGCAACTAACATACACAAATGGATCATGGAAATAATAAGGGATGATGATAGCAACACGTCAATGGTCATGTCAATCGATGGAGGAGAAGATATCTCAAGATGGAATGATAAAGGGAAGATATGGAAACATTTAAATGTCATTAAGACCCATCATCTTATTAATAATTAAAACTCATGACATGAAATAAATATAAGATAATTACCTTAGCACTTATAGGAATACTTTTCATTAATGCATAAATTATGATTTGAAGTGGTAGAGTGAGGTGTACTAGCATGTGTTGTCATTTGATTGGGAGAAATAAAATTCTTTTAAAGAATGTAATATATGATGGACTGATAAGAATTAATTATATAGTGAGAAATGTTTTAGATTAAGGTAAAAACAGGTTTTGAAGGGGCCCCGAAACCCTATACATCAGAAGATAGATAAACCTTAAGCATTCCAGAATACACAAAAGCTAGGAAACTGCTTAAGCAAAACTAGTTAACCAAGAAACTGAAAACAACAAAAAAAGTGCTTAACAAACAATAAAAATTATTTTTTACAAGACCGAAGCTTCATATCTAGAGGGGGGACCAAGGGCTTAGACTTCTTCCTCATAACAGTAGTCCAACCATCCTCTACCTTAGCTGCCTCAGCAACCCAATCCTCAGAAGGCCTAGATCCATAAAGTCCAGGGGGTGTCGAAACCTTAGCAAAATCCTTATGAGAACAAGCCAGCCTCCAGATCCTAAGAGAAACCTTCAAAATAGGTGGAGGAACCACCACCTCCTCTGTAATCGATTCAGAGAGATCACAAACTCCAATCTCCGCAGTACCTTCACCAGGATCCATCTCCAGTAGAGACTCCTTATCCGTCGATTCAGAATGGCTACTCTCATACTCTGAATTAGTCAAATCTTCACCAGGTTGTTTAGCAAAATAGTGTTCATGATCAGCTTTAGACCACCAAGAAGGTAAACTTCTAGGTTTGGATTTCCCTGCAGTACACCGCGCTGCTACATGCCCCGTCTGGTGACACTTTCTACATCGAAAGGGTAAACCTTCAAAATCTAACCTTTGCATCCAATAACCCCTAGGGGAGTCCAGACAAATCACCTCAGGAAGGCCCTTTGAAACATCCACCTCAACCATGAGGCAAGCACAGGTCGAGCGGTAAATCCTCTTAGTTTCATCATCCTCAAATAAAAACTCCCCAATAGCATTTTCGATGGTTTTAAACACCGCTTCTTGTCATAAATGTATTGGTAAATTAGGGAGCCGAACCCAGACCAGGATCTTATTGAAGGTTTCCGTGAGAGGATTGAAGTCCTTATGCCACCGTTTAGCCATAAGAGGGAATTTACCCTACAATAAGAGGTTGCTATTGGACAGAATAGTCTGCCTGTCATTAGAGATTTGGAATAATGCTATGAAAAAAACCTTTAACACAAGGGTATATTTCAACATTTCCATCGATATAGTGAGAAATGTTTCATACTATAATAAAAAGTGTTATGCAACAATAATAAATATCTTGTAGTAGTAAGAGCTCCATCTTGTAGTAAAGAGAAAATTGTATTTCTATTCCAAGGGGATGAATTTGTAAGAAAATAGATGAAAAAAAAGTTTTATTATTATAGTGTTTCTCTTTTTTTTAATAAATTTTTATCAGCTAGTGACCCATTTTTCTAAGACAACATCCATCAAAAATGCTTGAAGGTTTTCATTGCTGAATTTTCTAATTTTTTTTAGATTTTTTGGTCCCAACTCAACTAGAATTGTATAAGTCTAGGAGGTAGGATTTTTTTCAACTTGAACCAAGCCATTAAAAATGGATTGTTCAAGGTTGAAGTAAGATTTACTAATCTTGGAAAATATTAAAGAAGGGTTGATAGAAATACCATTCAGTTTTAAGAATAGGCTGATTTACTTCATGAAGAAGAGATGGAAGTTGTTCTTCAAGAAGTTGACAAGTGAGAGTTTCCTTGGAAAATGGTTTCTTATATATCTTGATACTATGGCCATTAACAAGAAGTCAAAACTAAATGCCATTTCATAAATTATCTATTAATTTGAAGTGAACACCATGCATATGAAATACCTTCCTTCACAAGTTAAATATCTACATTATAAATCAACAGCTCTGGTCCATGTTCTTGGTAAAGATAACCGTCCAGTTCCCTATTTTGAATTTTGCAATATTTTATTCTCTCTAATGATTTTTTTCCTCTCTACCTCAACATCAAACTTTTCCTACCATGCTTCCCCTATTTGTGGCAATCTAGTTACTCTACTAATTATGGTTTCCATTAGATTTATTTCCATTTCTCTTGCTATTACCAGGTTGTTATATAATAAGCCAATGAATTATTCTATAATTATTTGATCTAGAGCATGTATCCTCTCAAAATATTGTCCCCATCCTACAATCTAAAATAGGACTAAGATGTCTAAGTTATTGGTTAGAGGAGTGATATCAAGTGGTTTGTGTTTAAGCAAGCCCCCTCCCATATTTTAGGGTAAAATTTTAGTTGTATGGCATGTGCTCTTGTAATAAGGGTTTTATATCTTTGAGTGTAATGTTTGTGATTTTTTATTTGGGAGTGAGATAATCCATTTGAATTATATGAAACCCCACCACAACTTAAACCATCACTTATCTTCAAGAGATGCAACTGACATGCACAAATGACTCATGGAAATAATAAGGGATGATGACAACAAGTCAATGGTCACATTAATTGGTGGAGGAGAAGATATTTCGAGATGGTGTGATAAATTTAAGATATCATGGTATTTTAATATCATTAATACCCATCATCTTATTTATTATTTAAACTCATGATAGGAAATAAATATAAGATAAGTACCTTAACACTTATAGGAATACTTTTCATTAATGCATAAATTATGATTTGAACTAGTAGAGTGAGGTGTACTGGCATGTGTTGTCATTTGATTTTGAGAAAAAGTGATTTGTGATAATGTAATGTATGATGGAATGACAAGAATTCATTCAAAAGTGAGAAATGTTTCCTATATAAAAAAAAGTGTTATGCAACAATAATAAATATCTTTTAGTAGAAAGAGTTACATTCTATAGCAAAGAGGAAAGTGTATTTCTATTCCAAGGGAATGAATCTACAAGAAAAAATAGATGATTTTTTAATTTTTGTAGTGCTTCTCTTTTTTTAGTGAATGTTGATCAGCTAGTGACCTAGTTTTCTAAGATAACATTTGTCAACAATGCTCAAAGGTATTCATTACTAAATTTTTTGATTTTATTATTATATTTTTTGGTCTCAACTCAACTAGAATTTTAGAAATCTAGGAGGTAGGATTTTATTCAGCCTGAACCAAGCCATTATGAATGGCTTGTTCAAGGTTAAAGGAAGCTTTACTTCTCTTGGAAAATACTAGAGAAGGGTTGATAGAAATACCTTTTGGTTGTAATAATAGGCTGATTTACTTCATAAAGAAGAGATGAATGTTATTCTTCTAGAAGTTTCCAAGTGAGAGTTTCCTTAGAAAATGGTTTCTTATATAGGTTGAGCTTATGGCCATTAACAATCAATTCAAACTAAACAGAGTCAATGGTCATGAGTTTTACAGCTCCATTTTCAAAAAAATTATCAATCTCATAAGGCCCAATCCATCTAGACTGAAGCTTTCCTTTATTATCCTTTTATTTATAGTAACAAAGGAGTGCCTAGTCACCAACTTGGAAAATTTTAGTCTTGATTTTACTTTCATGCCAACCCACATGTTATCTTTTCATTATTTCAATGTGATTAAGTGCTTCCTTTCTTAGTTCATCAAGTGCATTTCGTTGCATGATCCTATGTTTTTGAGCTTGGGAAAGATCCAAGCCCAAATCAAGTTTTGTCCTTATTGTTTTATGCTCAAACTCAATGGGAAGAACATGATTCTTACCATAAACTAGTTCATATGGGGTGAAACTAGCTGTGGTTTTCTAGATGATTTTATAAGCCCAAACTGATTCTAAAAGATGAGTTGACCAATCTTTTGTATATAGGCTAATAGTCTCAGTGACGATATTTTAAAATTATTTGTTTGTAACTTCCACCTAACCATTTGATTGAGGATGGTAAGGGGTATAATTTTTATGTCTAATTTCATATTATTTTACCAAGGTGGATATGAGGTTTGATGGGAACTATGGGCCTTGGTCTATGACTATTTCTCTTTATACTCCATAGTGGGTGAATATTTCTTTATACAAGAACTCAGCTACTTTCTCATCTCAAGCATGGGTTAATGACTTAACCTTGGCCAATTTTATAACATAATTATTGCATACTAGTATATATTATTTGTTGTTGGATTTAGGATCAATGATACCTAAAAAAACTAGTCCCCATTTTTCAAAAGGTTCTAGAACTAGTTGTGGGTGTAATGACATTTCATCAGAGTGAGTGTGTTTCCCCATATGCTAAAATTGATCACATCCATGAGTATACATCATGTCATACTTAGGCAAAGAATGCCAATAATATCTAACAATAAGTACTTTCATAATAGTCCATCTAGAATATAAATGACCCTCACAAGGTTTATCATGGTAGGCTTTGATAATGGTGTAAGCTTCATCTTCTCATAATTTAATCTAGTCTAGTGATAAAGAGATATCCTACAATCTAGGAATAATGTCTACTCTTTTAGATTAAATGTTGATTTTTACCTAGGTGATAAATGTTGTGGTAGTGATCCTAGAGTAAGATATCTAGCAATATATATGAATTAAGGAGATTGAATAGTTATTGAAAATAAATGATCATTAGGAAAGGAATCATCAACAATAGGATTGTTCTCATCATTTTTCAATTGAGATAGAAAATATGATACTACATTATCTTTACCTGGTCTATCCATAATGGTAATATCAAATTCATATAACAAAAGTAACCATTGAATTACCTTACCTATTACATTAGGTTTGTTCATTAAATACTTGACTACTAAATGATCTATGTGGATGAATACTTGGTAACCCATAATGTAGTGTTGAAATTTGTTGATGACATAGATGATGGAAATAAATTTATTCTTTATTAAAGTGTATTTGGTTTCAAACCCTTGAATATTATTATTGATAAAATAGATTTTATAACTCAAAGATTCATCATTTTGGCCAAGGATAAATCCTAAAGTGGTGTCAGATGCATCAAAGTCGATGTGAAAAGGCTTCTTCCAATTAAGACCTCTTAGAATAGGAGTTATTATGAGAAGGTATTTGAGTTACTAAAAGATAATTTTATAATAATTAGTCTAAGTAAATTAATAAACCTTACTAAGCAATCCAAACAATGAGGTGGCAATTTTACTAAAGTCTTTGATGAATCGTCTATAATAATCAACATGTCCTAAAAAGATTCTAACATCTTTCTATTTATTTAGTGTGGTTAAGTCCTTAATGATACTTATATTAACTAGGTTAACTTGAATTATAGTAGGGGATATGTGATGCCCCAACACAATCCCTTCAGTCATAAGCATATAACACTTTTCATTTCTTAAAGACAATTGGTGGTCTTGGTAGTGTTGAATAAATTTCTCCATGTTGGTAAGCATTTCTTCAAATGAATTCCCATAAATAGTGAAATCATTCATGTATATTTAAACAAAGTCATGGGAGAGATCAGAAAATATTCTCAAAATAGCCCTTTGAAAAGTAGCTAGACATTACAAAGACCAAATGGCAAGATGACATAAGCATAGGTTCCCCACAGGCAAGTAAAAGTGGTTTTATCCTAATTTTCTAGAGAAATTCATATCTAATTATAGCCACTATATCCATATAGGAAGGAAAAATACTTTTTCCCTATTAATGTATCCAACACTTTATCAATTAATGGAAGGGGAAAGTGATCCTTATTGGTAGTAGTTTTCAACTCTCGATAGTAAACACAAATTCACCATTTTCCCCCTTTCTTAGGTATAATAAATAGGGGAGAGACCCACTAGCTATCCAAAATAATATAAACAAATATTTCATCCAAGAGTTTTTGTAACTCAATTTTCACAATGTCTTTAATTGCAAGATTCACTCATCATTGGGGTTGGTGAATTTTTTTGCATTCTTCTTTAATGTAAATGTGATGCATGCATAAATCTGAGGGTATTCATCTCATGTCATGGTAATCCTAGGAAAATGATATTATGTGTTTTCTCAACATTATAAGTAGTTATATTTCTTATTGGGGTGTTAAGGAGGTGTTGATGTTGAGAGGTTATTAGGCAAAATGTCTACTTACTTTGTTAAAGAAATTATGGTTTATATGTTGGTGATTAAAGGAGCATAATTGCATTGATGGGGAAGTAATTGATAGAATGTCCAAATGTCTCTGATATTCTTAGTAAGATCATTCTTAGGAAAATTATGCTGAAGGTGGAATGGTATATGTTCCAACATATTTGTGGCTTAATATCTTATCAATAGGTATTTTGCAGGATACCAGTAAGGATAGTGTCTTCTTATTCTTGCAAAGCTGATCTATAGTTAATTATGTAGAGATTTTATAAGGAGATAACTTCCTCAAAGTAATCAATCCAAGTTTTTGGCCATAATTCTAGGAAGGTTGGGCTCACAAATAAAGAACTAGTTTCTTGGTGTCATTTTCATTGGAAATTAACATTTTTCGTAATCTACAACCAATAAAAGCATCAATGGTGGCTAACCGTGGGTGGCCAAGGATGAGAGGATAACCTCCAAAGTTTCCTTTTGGCTATAAGAAAATAAAGTTGTATAGATATTTATAGGATTCCATAGTGATAACTAGGTCCTCAACAATCCCCTTAGGCTTAACAATTGACCTATTGGCCATTTAGAGGACTGTGGGTATTGGATGAAGAGTTGTAAGTTTTAGTTAATAAATGGTATCCATGTTCATCATGTTTATGGTTACACCCAAGTTAATTAAATTTATAGAGATGGGTTTGCCATGGATGCTAACATTAATTACAAGACTTTAAGGATCAAGATATTTTGGGAGAACTATATTTGCAAACATAATATCCACTAGTTGCCCAATAACTTGGATTATTTTAGGATACTTCTTCTTTATTTTAGTTTTTTAAAACATAGCTATTTAACAACCTTATATATATAGGAACATAATTTATTACTTGAAAGAGTGGGTTTTTTATGCACACATTCATGAGTTGTCCTAAGATATCAAATTTGGTCTCGGGTTTAGGACATGATATGTTCAATCTCTTTAGAAAAAGAGGATTATAAGATTATTTTTTAGTTTATAGTGGACTTGGCTCAAGATTGGCCATGGGTGGCTATGGATTAGTATGGAGTGGAGTTATTTTTCCAAAGTGTTATGTGATTATGGGTGAGGTGGGTTGTGGAAGAACACATACTAAGAAAAGTTGGATCTGATTAATATCCAAGGTATATGTTGGATATTACATTATTTCAATGGATTGTGTTTGTTAAACCAACTTATTGTAAGCATTAGGGATGGATTAGGTAGTTAATTCAGTGGTTATAACTATTTTTTGAGTTTTTGGCATAAGGCCTATTGTTTTTGTGGTTGTTGCATATGTTGGGGAAAGTCTTGATTACCTCTCCATTGTTATTACCATGGATTAGAGGGAAAGATTCATTACTAGTTTTGGAATTTCCTAGGTTGAGGTTGTTTTCCATTCTATTACATTCATAAGTGATTATGGGGTAATTGAAATTTTTTTGGGGCTAATTTTGATTGGATATATTCATCCAAGAACCATATTGAGGATTATTTGAGAATCGAGAATTTGTAAACATAATTTTTGATGGCATAGTTGATCTTTGTACCCATGGTTTCCATTGAGCTATGAAAAACACTTGATTCACATATTATCCTATGGCATGTAGATACAATATTATAGGATTATCCTTAGTTATGCTTGCTATCCAAACTTTCATATAATGGAATGTGCAATCCACCCTCTTTCTTATGCATTCAAGGCAATGGGTGGCTAAGGATTTTTTAGTTCTTGCTTCCTCCATGTATGTAATATATCAAGAAGAGTATCTAGGTGGCTAATAATTACCTCATTCATGTTTTGGAGTAGGTTTCTCACTTCATCTCTAGACATTCCTACTATAGATGTTGTAGGAAGGGTTCTACCCCTACTTTTGTTCATGGTTGATCTAGAGTAGTTGTACATAGAGCTATTAATTCATTAAACGGTAGTGTATAAACATCACCACTAGAAATTAATTATAGTTCCTCTAGACAATAATATCTAATTACTTTCATGAATACCATCTTGACCAATTCTCTCTCCATTGTAATATATTTGGACTTTTGCAAGTTGAACACAAATATTTGCATATATTCTTCTAATGACTCATCATCAACTTGTGTCATTCAAAATATATCATCTCTCCTATAGTTTTTTCACCCACAATAATCTTTTTATTCTATCATAAACCCCTCCATTTGTTTCCAAGTAGAAATGACATCCTTTTTGAGTCCCATGAACCATCTCAGTGATGCATCTTTGAGTGTTGCTAGAACTAATTTAATTTTATAAGAATCTTGATTATAATCATAGTTGTGGTATAAGATGTTGAACTCAAAAAGAAATGTGTTTGGATCCTCAAATTCTTTTCACCTAAAGGTAAGGAGGGCATAGTGAGGAATATTTTTTATGGGTACATTTATATCAAGAGTAAGGATAGAAAATTCAAAGGTAGTAGACTCATTGGTAGTATTTTCTTCATGAGGATCCTCCATGACTACTCTTTGTGTTGGTAGATTGGAATTTGTTACTACCCACCACTAAAATTCCTATCAATTCTTCTATTTTTTGGGGTATATAAGATGGAGACTATCTTTTTTCTTAGTAATATATGGCTTTCTATACAATGGGGATAGTGTAGAGGTTTCATAAGATTTAGATTGTGTCTCAACAAAGATTCTTTCTAAATTGGAAGATTCTATTGGCCTTATATTTCTTCTAGGAGCAAGAATAATATTGAATGTTTCCTTAGCAATAAATTTGGGTGAGGGAGGGAAGTAAACTTTGGATTCTTGAGTATGAGGTAATAAGGTGAGAATTATAAATGGTGGTACATGTGGGTATCTTCTATGGGTATGAACCTCTTCAAGGTCTCCATTTTTTGCTACCAATATAGTAAACAAATATTCCTTTTCTACTTCTTCTATTGACAACTATGAGTGATCTTTAGGAATTTCTTTGTGCTGCTTAGATACTACATGAATTTTTAGATATTATAGAAATGGTTGATGATTCATGAAAAAATCTTCCTATATAGTCCCATTCGATTTTCATGTATGTCAACCACTTTTCTATCTCTTTTTTTAATTTTATCCCACCCTACGCACATATGGTTAGTAATATGGGTTTTTTTTTAATTTCCACTATCCTACTCATAAGAAAGGAAATTTAAACTTTAAAATCAAGAAATATTCAATCTAAATAATAACAAGATCTATAAATAAAAATAATAAACATCCAAAAATAATCACTATCAAGGTTGAAGATTGTAAGTGTGTGACACCCTTCCTCGACAATGGTGCCAAAAATGACTAGCAGTTGATTCATAATCAGATATATTTATGTTGATCAAAATGAATAAGGATAGTTACCATAGACTTGTATCTTCTAATTAATTTAAATGTCAACCCAAGGATGTAAACTTGATAGGATGACATCACTGTATGCTCACACTCAATCTTCTAATTTGACCTTATATTACTTGTAATATAAGATGTTAAAGCCATGCAGTAAATGGAATGCTAGAATTGAACATGAACATAATACTATGAATTAATGTTTGCAATATTTGAAGATTATTTAAAACATCATATGCAAGATTGTAAATCAATTCAAAAATAAAACACATAACACATAAAGAAACTAAATAGCATGCTTAGCTATTTAACATGTTAGATATTTGTTGAAAGAATTTTTAAGGGGGTCCTTCCTGATTCTAATTCCATCTTCAATACTTCCTCTTAAAAAAATTAAATGGACTTAGAAAATATTATTCATATTAATCAAAATGAAATAATGAATTTTTTCAAGAAATTACAATAACAACTACTTCATAAAATGTACTTCTTATATTTCTCTAATTGATATCTACTACTTATCAACCCTATTGTTACTTATATATACAATAGGGGAGATTATTTTATATAAAAAATATAAATTCTAATTTAATAAACATTAAATTTAAGATAATATAAATTGGATCCTTCTGCTAAAGTCATCATTCATGTGAATCTTGCAATATTGTCTTAGGACAAACAAAGTTGTTTCATTCTTCAACTGTATCCTTATTGTTTTAGATTAAGGTAAAAATAGGTTTTGAAGGGGCCTCAAAACCCTATACAGATCAGGAAAGATAAAACGTTACAAACTACCAAGGAAGGCAAACCTACTGAAAAATAGTAACAAGACCAGGTTTTAAAAGGACCTAAAACCTCAACAAAACCAGGTTTAACAACATGAACCCATGCTAAAACAATATTACATTAGCAACCAACATAAACTGTGATAAAAGAACCCCATAAAACCATTGGATTCTCTATCACCAAGAAAGAAGAAGACACTGTCAGATCCAGCAATAGTGACGGCCATACCCAAGATCGACCCTTCAACCCCTGCAAAATGCACAACCAAAAACCCCTAGTCCCGTCACCACCACCACCCAACCCATCCACCCTAAAGTCTACAAAGATCACCCCCTACGCCTAGAGGAAATGCCACCATGGATATCTAAATATCTCTAAAAAAAACAATGATCCACTCAGAATAGGGTAATGGTCACCACGATAACCACAAAATGGAAGACCAAGGAAAAATATAGATCCACGCTATTTTCAATAGCAGGGCTCCTCCGCAGCAAAGGATATCTCCATTTACCCCAAACAGGGCACCACGTCTCAAAAACAAACCATAGAGGAATCAAAGATTCCCCCATCCAAAAACTATTTACTTTGAAAACTAGTTCGTGGTGGCCATCCAACTCAGAATAGAAAACCAGTCCAAGTTCCATCCACTAAATAGAGATCCGAAGCAAAATAAATAAAAAACCATGCAATAAGGGTAACACTTTTCCATGCCACGCTAAACACCTAGACTCCCTCTGCAGGGATCTGGTCTCCAAAGCTCGAGAGGCGGCCATGACGGTTAGGGTTTCAACATAGCCATCTCCATGGCCACACTCCCTCTTCCCTCTTCCCGCCTACGGCAACTGTATCCTTATTGTTATCCCTAGAGGTTATAGTCATTTATGTGAGTTAGTTTAACTAGGAATCAAATTTTATTCATCCACATATTTGGTCATGTAGTGTCTACAAGATTTGTCCACATGATGATATTACTTTTTTGTAGGCTGTTATGTGTTATACACCTATTACTTCAAAACATATTTAAAACACATTATAGAAAACACATCCTATAGTAGAAGATAAATATGATATACTTGATTTCAATATATAGTTATAACTATTCAAAGAGTATGGGAGCATAATGTTATTTATAAGATTATGGTTATTCAAGGATGGAAAATTTATGGGAAAGTAACTCAAAAACATGGTAAATAATAAGGATGAGTGTGATAGATGAGGACAAAAACATGACATTTCTAGGGCTCATCAAATTCTATAAGCCAAATGTATGGAAGTGATATTTGTAAATATTTGTATTAACAAATTTTATAGATGTGATTGATAGTTTGGAATCCTTATACCCTTAAGAAGAGTATCATATCTAGTAGGTGAAAAAGGTTCTATTTTTTCAAGATAATCCATATATATAACATTATACTGAGAATAGTTGCCCAAGAACTTGTCTAAAGTGTTAATATGCATTTGAATGTGATCTAAAGACATAAAAATATTAGGAATAGTGATTTTATATGCACAAAGGTTTTTTTGATCTCCAATAAAGGCCAAAATTTTAGATTGACAACTCTATGGAGTGCCCTATTCAACAGTTGTAGTCAGTCAGCCTGTGTATAATCTTTATATTGACATTAATCTAAAAGGACATTATAGAATCATGGAGATGGTAATTAAAGACATTGTGTAATATTTCAAGACCATGGAGAAACACATTCAACCCTAAAATTAAGTTAATAAGTGCTTAAACTATGTATTGATGAGTTATAGTTCAATTGTGTTTCTCCTATTGCAAGACACAGTCATGGAGTTCTATGTATAAAATTATTTACACTAGATAAAAAGCTTGATGCAAGTCAAATAATGTTTAAAATATCAAATAAGTCAATTTGGTGTAATATAATCTTGGATTAATCACTAAGATCATCAGGTAATTGTTAAATATTCTAAACCTTGCATATTGTATATGAATACACTATGAAAATCATATTTCAAATGTGGTAAGGTATGGTGAGAGAGTATTCACAAATTTGGAAAGGCAGAAAAAGTGTAGATAGACCTTCCAGATGTTTGTTGGAGTTTTTAAATGTTGAGGAATCCCTTAAAGGCATTTTTGAGCCCTCTCAAGCCTGAATAGAGGCAAGAAACCCTAAACTAGGGTTAAAACATAAAAGGAGGAATATCTCATGATTAAACCCTTGGAAAGTGATTACATTTGGTATTTAGTAGGGACTTAACATGTAAAATGGGATTGTGTATATTTTAGAGTGGTATGGAACCTTACGTTATGTATACTTTTGACTTAGAGTGTTAGAGGCCTTAAGAGACCTGATTAGGCCTATCTAGGTATTGGAAAAGGTGTCTAAGAAGGGAGTTGGAGCTTGAAACTTCATCAAAAAATAGAGGATGATAAAGGGTGATAATACAAGTGCATATTTTCCTAAATATATAAGGTACACTTTTGTACTAAAATAATTTATCAGAAACAAAGGCTACTAGAAGCATAATTTGGTTGGGGTGTTGATATGACCAGTGAATGATTATGGTTTGCATGTATCAAAGTTTGGGTTGTAATTAGAGTATAGAATGATTATCTGCATCAATAATTCAATTCAAAAATTAATTACAATCTCATGATGAAAAATTAATCCCACATTAGAGGATGCTGGATAGCCTCAATTTTTTATTTACATTTATACAATTCAAACAAGTGACATGGGTTAATAATAGATCAATTGGTGCCATGGTAACTATTGGTTCATTAATTAAACTCAAAACTAAGCATAAAAAATTAATTTTAGTGTATTTGATATGGTTTTTGAGGTGGTTACTCCTACTTCTCTTTGCTACACTGACATTTATAACTATCTCCATAATATCACCCTTCCATCTAACCTAGCCCATAATTGAAGTAAATGATTTATCTAAAAAACATCCAATTATAATATTCTTTCTCAAATTTTATATAAAAGAGGATGTGATGGAACCCTATTATGGTTTTTAAAATTCAAAGAGTCCACCTTAGCTATTAGTGAAGTTCATGAGGTAATTTATGGTGCTCATTCTAGTGGTATAGTCCTTGCTAAAAGGCTCTTATGGGTAGGTTATTATGGCCTAAAATGGAATCTAATTATTTTTATTATGTTAAGAAATGCATGAATTGTCACAAGCATGCTGAAATTATACATATTTATTTTCAATATTTACAACCCACCAAAACACATTGGCATTTTCACATGGGGTTTAGACCTCATTGATAAAATCAATCCAAATTATTTAGATAGCCACAAACATATTATTAGTATCATAGAATAATTTAACATGTGGGTTAAATCTATGCTAATAGCATGTGTCAATCATAGACAAATTTACAATTTTTTATTAAATCTTATTATCTTTCATTTTGTAATCCCATTTTCTATCATCTTGATAACAAGAAATAATTCAAGAACAAAGACATCAAGGCTCTTTGCACTACCTACCATATATAGAATAAGTTGTCCAATCCATATTACATGTAAGGTAAAACCCAAGTATAATATAAAAATAAAATCATCATGAAAATTATTAAACAAGTTGTCAACGTAGTTGGTCATGACTAGCATATGTAGATTTATCCCACCCACTTGGCATATTGCACTAATATCCACACACCCAAAGGGATAACCACTTACCAACTTGTTTACAATAGTAAGTCTACATTACCTATTGAATTAAAGATTCCATATTTACTCATATCCTTACAAAATAATATTGATGATGAATATTACTACATTTCATGCCTTAACTAACTCAACCTTCTAGATGAGAAACGTCTCAATGCCGTAAAAGGATTACAAGTTTACCAAAATTGCCTTCATTGTATCTATAATAAACTGATTAAACCATGAAATTTTAAATTGGAGATATTATTATTAAAAAAACCAATGTATTACCCATGTATAAATGTATAATAAAGGAAAATTTTAACCAAGTGGTTGGGCTCATATGTAATCATTACCAAGTGTGGATCTGGAGCTTAGAAATTGGCTACTGAAGATAGAGAGGATCTTGATGATCCTATGAACATAATTCATATCAAATGGTTCTATTAATAATTTTTTCAAATGATTTTGTATATAAATTAATTATAAAAAATAGAAAAATCAAAGAAATCAAGAAAAATAAAAAGAAAAATAGTACGTCCAAAAGTGAAAATTAGTTTATTAATGCTTTGGGAAAGTATGATGGTGAAAAATAGTTTTTGGAACCATGTTTAATACACTCTATATATCCACCCTATTTACTTGTGTAAATCCCATCACATTCATCAATTTTATACTCTTACTTAAGCACTTATTTCACCATCCATTTCATGACATGTTAGCTTAACATTTTCGCAATGCATTTTATCATGTCCTTGCTCATGTTTAGAAGAATATATTTTATATGACCATTATTATCATATATATATATATATATATATATATATATATATATATATATATATACACACACACACACACACACAACCACCCATGTTTATATAAAACATACTATAAAAAAATCACCTATCCATGTATACCAACCTACCTATCTTAAAAACAAATCATCATCACTCACTCACTAACTCATTTTTTTGGGATGGAAATCACTCATCTATCCATCCATACTTTAAAATTCATCATAAACACCTTTTACCATCAATTCCTATATTAAGATAGCTACATATGTCTTGATATCCCCACATGGATTTTATCCATGATGGATTATGTAGGAAGTTATTAGAGACATGGGGTCTCTAGGGTCAAGTCAACCACCACCACCATCATCTTATCATCCCAATCATGATTTTAATTTTTCATAACCCCATATAAAAACCAAATTTCCATCTGATGGATTATTCATTACTCATTTAATGTTGTCATGGATATCAACTACCAAAGGTTTTCACCCTAGCCTAGGATGTTCCTAACATCATTTTATAGGTTTAAGTGTCATTTAATTTATTTTGATTTCCCTTGTGTTTGGTCATCAATTGATTAAAATTTTTGCATCTTTTAATTTACTTGAATTTAATTTCTTTAAAATTTTACTTATCTTTTTGTATAAGCATTTTATTCTATTATGTGTTTATCACTTTTACATAGTGTATCTTCTTTTGACTCTTTATTTATTTCTTTATTTTATTATTTTATTATTATTTGAGTAAATATAATTTTGTGTATGGAAAATGGTGTGATTATGATATTCCATATCATGATGCATTTAGTCCTATACAAATGAATCATTTAGTCCTTATGCATATAACACAATAGTCATCATGGTTATTTCACATCATTGGTGCATATTGTTTTATGCTAAATTAAATAATAGTTTATCAACTCTTACTCAATAATTAATTATTGTTATAAATCAAAAATCAAATCAAAAAAATAATAGTATTTATCTAACCATCCATACATATATTTTCCATTACATTTTATACCATAATAAAAGCTGAAAGGATTAACATATGCTATAATAAACCAAAAGCAAGATATCAATTGCTATCCAAAACTATATCTATCCATATAATTATCTACCATAAATGAAAAAAACATAAATAATGTCTAACACATATCTATAACACAAGTATAAATCCAAAAATTAATCATGTATATATATATATATATTCAATGTGTCATAGTATATCACTACATTGATACATCTCAAAAATATGTATACATAGATACATCATCATCTCATGTCTCTCCCTAACCCTTAGATGGGGCATATATAGTTAGACTCAACTGATATATCATGGTATAATCATATGAGGACCAATGACATGATGAGATGCCTATATATCTAATCTTTGAGACTCCACTAGTTTCACTAATCTCCCTGATGCAGAACTCATGGTTGAGTACTCACTAAAAGATGGTGCTCATTATGCCCATGTTAATGCCTCATTATACAAACTCCTATATTATGTCACCTTATACCTTGATTTCATGACCTTTTTGAAGGAAAATAACTATCATAGTCCTCTCAAGAGCACTCTAGCCTCAACTAAATCAATCTATGTCATGTCTCTCTCTCCCCTATACCTTTGTATCAAAGTGATGTCATAAGGAGTCTTCATGGATACATATTGTGTAATTAAGCCTCCCCATAATACATTTCCCTTAGTTGTAATAATATTTATCTCATGTAACATTTCCATCTCTTAATGTAATTTCATAACCTCTTCGTGTCTATCTCTCCTACCCATAACTCCATGTAAACATGTTATCTCAATATCATGAGCCTTGATCTTCTCATGTAATATGTCAATCAACACCTAATCATATACAAACCTAATTATCTCTGATGTTCCAACTCCATCTATTGGCTTTGTGTGCATCTCTAAATAGGCTGCATCTCTATATCTCCTCTATCTCCCTCCACATCACTTTCTATATCGACAATAGGAGTCACCCCTCTCTCAACCTCTCTCATCTCCACATCCCGAGTCTGGTCACCTCTAACATATATTATCTCCATAGACATTATATCCTACCCCTAGGCTCCATATCCATTCCTTTTTATAATAGCCTATACTATATTTAATCTCATCATCCTCATTTTTAGGCCTCTAATATGAGGATGTGACCTCAATGTTGCATGTGTTCTCTACTCGGATGTCCTAGGTGGGACATAAGGATATATAATTATAATTGGTCTCTGTTGATCCCCTAATGATATGTAATTATATGTAACCTATGCATCTATCACACACTTATTATAATGGAATGTAATAGTTTATACCTACATCTAAATTTTCAACACCACTCTAGATTAATCCACACACCTTACTATTCTCTCTTCCACACTAACTGTGCAATAACATAAGGACTAACTAGTATCACATATCTAATCCTAAACTATATCATCACTATGTGGGGTTATTAAAACTCATAAATGTACTCATAATAACCAATAATATATAAATACATCACAACATAATAAAAATGTTTGGCATCCTCCCTCCACCATGGATCAAAGTCTCTATATGGCCAATATATAATCTAATATGCACCTAATTCATCTATACCCCACTTTTAAAAGTCCACGTCTCTTAGGTGTGTCCATTATCTCCCTAAATATACATGAAATATATAGAAAAAATAATCCTTAATATCCCTAATCCTCATTTAACTTGATAGGCACCCAATCACCATGTACTCTCATGCCCACACCTACAGTAGTGTAGATGAGCTAATAAAAACACAACCCATGTAAATTACATGATGTATATCCCTATATAGATGCACCAATAAACACGGTCCCCATTCAAATTGGGTGTAAATCTCTAGCACATCACCAATAATGTTTAACAAACACATTGATAATGGTATCCTACTATTTTTAAGTAGTATAATGCCACTGAAAATATCCATAAGTACCACCATCAAAGATCTATGTATAAACCCAATAAATTATTAATGTCAATCCTACCCCTCACCATAGGTATCCAATACTCCCCAAATATTCAATAAAAAATAACTACCTATGCACCCTCACTCTAGTACACATATGTCCCTTTAATTGATATTATTGTTAGCAAAGGTTCCTAGAAATACTCTAAAACATGCAAATTAAAAATATAGATTGTGTAATGGGGAGCAAACAAAAACCATAATTAACCAAACAAACTTACAATTCTTCATTTACATAAAAAATTATTAGTACATATTAGGAATAATACAAGTATAAAAAAGGTGAGAAATAATGGAAAAACATATGTTTAAATGATTAAAATAAAAGAAAGTACTTACTATGCACTAACCATATGAAAAAGATGATCAAGAAAACCATATCAAAACTAGTCTATTAATCTCTGTCAACACTTTTAAATCATATTCTATGACATCAAATAAATATATTTATATTTTTATAATCCTTTGTCTCTTCACATTCCAACCTTTTGAGATACAAAAGGAAAGACTCTTATTATTCTTATACTACTTGATTATGCTTATTAGTCCAAATACATAAAAAAATTTATACAAAAGACAAAACTATATACTTTACATATGTCATAATATTATGATTAGTAATTTTACCATGCCTTAATCCATACTTAACACTTTCATAGACTTAACTATTTGTCTCATCCTGATATAAAATGGCAACTTGTTATGAACTAGGTTGACAAGATGAGCCATAAATAAAAGTTACAGTAATCTGTCTAGGTGACCTTTATTGATTTTCACCCTTTGAAAACTACTTAGTTGTCCTTTCAATTTTTCAACTAAGTAAAATATTATCCTACCACCCTTTTAGGTTTTTAATATACTATAGTAACTAGATGGCCACCTTTTATGTGTTTTCAATCAGTTTATACCTACTTCTTTAGATTATCTTACAAAAATTCCAAAAAAAATTAAGTCATAAAATTAGAATGCATATTACATATTATTGTGGTGGTGGAGAAATTTGACTATGATATTATAGAGGTTATTGTATTTCTTCAATTTTTGATCCATTGGATATTTTCATACCCAATGGTGGAGGTGGTTGTTGAGATTGTACCTTTGCATCCAAAATTTTCTTCTATAGAACATGATGGAGCTGTTGTGAACGAATGAATTATAGTTTATCTATAATTTGGGTTATAGATTGATCGACTTGAGATAGATATTTACTTGAGATAGATATTGCTTAAGTGGTTTCCAATCTAGAAACACTTCTCAAACCATGAAAATCAAAATGTGTAGAGGAATCTAAATCACCATCATGTTTTGCACATATTCATCCTCTATAATGAAGAGTAGTGATTTAACATTAGATAGTTTGAGTTATAAATTCAATAAATTATCATACAATCTATCAACAATACTTTGGGATTGAATGGATACAAAGGTATTACACATTGTTTTACTATTCTAGACTTGTAGTTTATTTAGTGTAACATCCATAAAATCCATAAGTTGTTTGATTTCCCTTCCCATTTCCTTTGTAGTAGCAATATGTTCATCCATAACTGATTTAAATTTATCTGTAGTGGAAAACATAGGATTCATAGTAAACAAGGATGAATTGAGATGTTGTCTCCAATTTAACATATCTTAGGCTATTTATTTAACCTGTTACATAAATATCTCCAAAATCTATTCATATTATTCAATTAGTTCATAGATAGTTTCTATTTCATTATGGATAGTATGCCCTTGTGTGTGCAATGTAATCACTTACTATATGGTTATCCAATTATTTGTAATTTATGTAAAAATAGTAGTGAATTTATTATATTCAAACATTGCTTGATCACTTAGCACCTACGTAACTAAGGTAGGACAAGTGTTATATATTAACTAACATGCCTTGCCAACTGATTTTATGCTTCAACCTTTTCCTTTTGCAATGTTAAAACTTACTACTCAAAATTAGAAGCCTTTTGTGTAATCAAATCATGAAATTCAAATGTGCTTTCAATCCACTTTGATAGTGATATATGTGTCACATCAAAATATGTTTCCATCATGGTTGTCTTAAGTTTCATTGATGTGGTTTCTAGTGTCATAAGAACTGGTGTAAATTGACATTACCATTATTTTAGCTCAATGAATGTTTTTTGACATTTTGCTATCCATTCTAATTTTATATCCATGTGCAGTAGTTTTTCCATGGGTATAAATATAGCTATGTATCCTTTTATAAATTTATTTTAATATCCCACATTAACAAGAAATGTGTGCACTTTAGTATAATTAGTAGGATTTAACATCCCTATGATGATAAAAATCTTAGTTGGATCAGGAAAAATGCCATTTGTGCATATGACATGGCCCAATACAACAACAAAAGGTGTGAATAATAAGCATTTTTTTAGATTTACAGCAATGCACAATGCTCAACGCCATTCTATCCTGAGTCAAAGATTCAATAGATGTTATTTAAACAAATATAAAATAGTAAATCATCCAAATAAACTTTTAAAAAATCATGAATAAAATCTTTGAATGTGTTACTATGACTCTAGAAAAGACTGTGCATGCATAATTCAATCCAAAATGTATTACCTTATATACAAATTAAGCCCATTCAATTTCAAACTTAGTTTTGGATTGATCTTCTACTATGATTGGAATATAGTAGTATCCAATGAATCCATATTTAAAGGATTAAAATTCATGCCTTATGACTAATTCAAGGTCTTCATCCATGAATGGTATTGGAAAAGGATCATTCTGGTAGGCATCATTGAGTTCACAATAATCCCCAAAAATATGTATCTCACCATATTTATTTGGTTTTACCATAATAGGATTTACCCAATATTTTATACTATATATATATATATATATATATATATATATATATATATATATATATATATATATATATATATATATATATATATATATATATATATATATATATATATATATATCATCTTACATTTGAATCAACACAACTTTTACATTTATTTTCATGTTAGGATTTAATCTATATGGCTACTTATTAATGGGTCCAGTGCATTCTTTCAGTTCTATATGAATTTCTCTAAAATATGGATCTACACCTTTTACCTCTGATAAATTGGTTGGTAACATAGATTTATAGTCCCTTGGTAATTGTACGACCTCTAAAATATACTCTTATTCGCAATAGTCTCCCACCATCATGATCTTAGTAACTGATTATGTTTTAATGTTCCCTTCAATATTTCATAATGGATCTTGATATATTTTAATTAATACATTAGGTAGAGAATCTTGTAGAATTAAATTTTCTTCTCACTATGGAATTTTTATGTTGTGCATTCTTTCTTCTTATAATTAATTTGTTCTTTGAACTAGGTTTGATTCTATTTCCCATTTTGTCTCAAAGAAACCTTAAATATAAATCTATTTGTCACTATCATTGGAATTTGTTAGGTCATATTTTATTCTATTACATGGCTTAAAAAGAGTTTGTTCTTATTGGATAGCTTTATAATTGTGTAGTGCCACATTCAAATCATGTTTAGCCTCCTGGTATGATGATGATTTGGCTATAGTTGCTAAATCTTTTGTGCATCCATGATAGAGAATTTTTTTAATTTTTTGTAAGAAATTATGGAACAATGGATTATCATATTTGAATATAAAGGCTTGAATTAAATTTTTCTAAACTTTCACCCAATGCTTGGTTTCTCTTAGATGCTCTTGGTGCATATACCAGACTATTGGTAAATGTGCTAAGGTGTGTAGGAAAATGTGCACCCAATATCTTGGCTAAACTACCTATATGGTTCATATATCCATGAAATCATGAATGTTTAATTATATAAATTAACCTTCTTAGAAGAAATACCATTCTAATTTGATAGTATCTGGTAGATAGAACCTTGGATGTACGAATTTTCATGCCTATAATGAATTTATGGATTCCAATGGATGGCCCACCAAGTCATAATAGTTCCCTTTAGTGCATAGTTGAGGGCACTAACTCATTGTTCCATCTATGATACATAGTGTTTAAGACTTAATATAAACTAGATTGAGATATTTAATGAACACCATGTGCAATGGTCATAACTAATGTAACTCATGATAGCATGCGAGTGTCTAAGTTATCAATTAAAGATGATGTTGATTCATATGGTAGAACACCCTCGAGAGTAGGCTACATGTAATCCATCATTATGGCACCCATATTATATAAAAATTGAATTCAAAATTCATTTAAGATGGTAATGATAGAGAAAAATATTCATCTATATGATCCTCTTGAACTAAAGACTTTGTCATGACATGTTTATATACTAGTTGTTCTTCTTGATTTTTAGTGTGTGACTTGCTCGCTTGATAATCTGCAAATTTCAAATCATTTTTCCTTTCATCTTTACCAATTTTAAACCAACTATTATCCCCATATGCATGAGGGGACTCTAGTTATTTTTGGATAATGTATGGCTTTTGCCTAGACTCATTTAATGGTATGACCACTATTTTATCCCCTTGATGTGATTCTAGTTGGTTGCACATAGTATTGATAGTCATTTGTCCATCTTAAGCCCATTTCTTGCCAATTAAAGTAGGATAATGAGTCTTTATTGTCTTTGTGTTGTTGATATCAAAATATACTCATAGTTTGAGCTTAGATACTTTTATTTCAACATCCTTTAACCTTATAATGGGATTGACTTGACCATAATATATGAGACTAAGAGTAACTAAACTATAGCTTAAGGTGGGTTAGCCAAAGGTTTCCCAAATTTATCATGGAATCATATTAATTGTGCTCCCAAAATCAAATACATCATTTAGAATCTCATATTTAGCTAACTCAATATCCATATGAGAATCAACATCACAAGGTTTATTGGTTTTAACGAACCAGACTATCTTATCAGTCTTTTCTTGGCCTCATTATGTGCACTCTAAAATATTATGTAGGAGATTAATGATGTTTTGGGAGATATCCTTATTGTGTAGTGTGTTGAATAACTTCATTAGGTCTGTTAAAATAGTCACAACACCCTTTTATCTCATGACCTTGATAATTTTTCCATACATTTAGGCATCAAAAGTTGTGTTATCACCCTCATGAACTAGATGTTGTTGGATCTCTTGCAATACTTATGAAGATTGATACATTAAATTATTTTCCATAAAAAAAATAGGATATTTATCCTAGTGTACTTTTCTAATGCCCTAATCTTGAGGCACTTCCAAATGTGGTAAGCCTTGTTTGGCTCTTATTACTAAGTGACTAATTATACAAACACATTTTCCTTTGGTTATGCATTGATCATATTTATGTTATTAAATATCTTCTCCTTCCTTTGTTTGTTCAACAACAAACAATCTTCTATTTGGTGATGACCTTCTAATATGTAGTAGACTTGTCTCTACAGGTTAGTATGGAAATTCATATCATAATGGTTATATGTACAATATAGATAAAATTTCATAGGCATTATATCTTATTGATTGTAATTATTATGAATGCATTGATATCCTCATTTATATTCACCCTTATATCCCCCTCTATAGCCTCCTCTATTTTTTTGGTATCCCCAACCTTGTTTTTTTATCAATCATACCCTCCTTATTTGCTTGGCTATGCATCATACCCTTGATATTGATGTTGAAAGGAACTTGGGACCCAATTTGATTGATGTTGAATATTTGTGTTCATCCATGGTTGTGCATACTCACTAGAATATTGGTACAATGGAGATGATGTATTATTCTAGATTTTAGAGACCTATGGTTGATACTATAGTGATGAAGGCATATAATATTGAGGTGATGAAGGAATCCATCATGGAATACCTTGAATCAAACTGGTCATCTCCACTTCTAGTAACAAAATTTCATGCTTTATAGTTGGTACTTGTTTTGCTACAATTGTAAAGACATTCTTAGTAATATATTCCTTCAGCTTTTATAATGCTTAGCAATTAGTTTCATCATGATTCATAGATTTAAAAAAATTATAAAATAAACACTATGATTTTTTTATGTAGTGTTTTAACAGATGTCACATGGAAGTTACATGCCCTACTATTCTATATATCTCAAATAATTCATTATTAAGCTTAGGAAAATCATTTATATGATGTCCTTCTCATTTATACTCTGTGCACCATAGACCTAGTTTAGGCTTGTCTTTTTCATGAATCTCATCAATTCTTATCATGAATTCATATATCTTTGCTTTAACCTTAGATCTATTTAGGGAGGGATCCCCGTAGTCCTCTATTTTCTCAACTCACAAGGCAACAAATCAAGCATCAACTTTAGTCAGATACTAAGTATGACAAATGGCAAATCTAATTCTTAGTTAGAGTTATTCTACAAACCAAGAATCCTTATCTTTATATTTAAATCCAATTTTATTCATAATATTATAAAATATTCAATCATATTCAACAATTGATTCTCCTGATGTATGTTGAATCTACTTTAAATCTTAAATCATTTAGCTTGTGCATTTATTTAATTTAAATTCTACTATCCAAAAAAAAAATTACTTACATAAGGACTAGGGTGTTTACAACTCTCTTAAAAATGAACTCTAGATCTCATCTTGATCAGGTCCCTATGAGTTCACATTTCTTAACATTATCTACTATTATTCTTCTTACATTCTATTTAATTTCACAAGTTATTAGGTATTGGTCTAGGTCCATAGACCTATCATAGGGCATTAGAGAATTAAACCTTCTTGCAATCAATGCCATAAAGGAAAAAATTGATATGATAGGTTACTAAATGATATAAAATATGATTAAAGTTATCTACACATTGGTGACTATGACTTTATGTGACAATGTGCTATTGGTTGTGCATTGTTGACTTTATTTTAACTATGAACTAGACTTTTCAAGTGTCTTAAATAATAATTCTACTCCTAGTTTTTTCTATCTATTGTCTACTTTATTTTTGCACCTGACTTTCCAAACCTATCTATAAATGAATCAAACCAATCTATATCTACCTCATCACCTACACATTTTATTCTCTTAAGTAATAAATTAGGTTGGGGAATATTTACTCTTGAATTGAATGACTTCTATTTTAGAATTATACTAATTTCAAAATTGAACCTACCAAATTTATGCATTTGAATCTAACTTCTTCCCAAGAATTATTTTCTCCTAGTCCACATATAAACCCCTTCATTAACTATGATGTCCCCCTACTTTCTAACTATTCTACTAATATCCTACATTAGTACTCCTATTGTTTTATCTCCATATCTACATAATTTATATCTACATCTTCCTCTTCATAGGGCCTTTCTACATGATTTGTGCATCTTTTGGTTCTATTAATCTCCTCATCTCAAACATCTTCTTCCTACATCATTCTAGCTCTATCACCTTCTTCTTTACTTCTAATCTTATTTTTAGTTACTTTTGGGTTTCTTTCTTTATTACACCTTCTCTATTATCATACTTGCCTTGCTAATCCTAGAATTTGCTTCTCACTCTAAGTATTTATTCCTTCCATTTTTTGGGAAAAGCTTCAATTTTCTCTTACTCAACTTATTTTCATTCATTTCATTCCACATGCAACCCCATGGTTCCTAAAGTGACTAATCCATGTTGGATGGAGTAGGCACCATGGAATTTTCCAAAACCAACATCTTTATCAAAAAATATAGTCACTAGAAAATGTTTTTGTTGATTCCTTGAATGAATGTGTCTTGTGTAGTCTCACAAGCTATGTATCCTTACACTACAAACTCAATAAATCATAGTCTTCATCTAATAATCTACTGCTCGATACCAATATGTATCTAGGTTTCTCAATCAATCTAATTTTTATTCTATCCAAACTATAAGCTATATCGTACTTAGGTTGAATCAATAGTAGTCCAACCTAGATAGACACATGGCTAACAATATAGGTAACCCAAACTATAATATTTCATATATTTCACCATAAATGTGTTTTTAGATAATCTCTTTAACAATTTTTCCAAATTTACTTGTTTCTTCTTATGAAAAATTTTAGATTCTCTCATCCAACCATATCTCTATATCTCCCTATCTTGGAAGCCATCTTAGCATATTTCATCCAAATAGGTTCCACACTCACCACACCATTATTGCTAGATGTTCTTAAAAATACTCCAAAACATGTTAATCATAGAGATAGCTTATCCAGTGGGGAATAAACAAAAACCATAATGAACAAAACAAACTTATAATTCCTCATTCACCTACAAAATTAAACTTATAGATTAGGAGAATATAATTTGAAAAAAAGGTGAAACATAATGGCAAAACATATGTTTAATATATTAAAGTAAAATAGAGTACTTTCTATGCAATAACCATACATAAAATTCGATCAAGAAAACCATATTAGAACTAGTCTTTTAATCTCTATCAACACATCAAAACTATATTTATTATAGAAATAATGCATTACACACACACACACACACACACACACACACACACACACACACACACACACACACATTACAATCCATTATCTCTTTGTATTCTAGCCTTTTAAGATACAAAAGGAAAAACTCTTCACATTCTTCTACTACCCGATTAGGCTTATTTGTCTAAATACATATAAAAGTTTATATAAAATACAAAACTATATACTTTGCATGTGTATCCTTATATATTAATTTTAAATTTTACCATGATTTAATCCATGCTCAATAATCATCAGGGTCTTACATAAATCCTCAAGCATCACAGTCATCTCACTTATCAGCATGTGAAATGTGTTGGTCTTGTTATTCCAACACTCAACTAGTGTAGTCAAATATGCCTTATATTCTTATAGCTTAGGCATCTCCACAATTTAATCCAAGTTAGTTACCTCTAACACTCCCTCTTCATAGTCATATATTCTATCCATTAACTCTAGTGCCCTTGAGCATCTCTCTCATGTGTACAAAATCTATAATCTCTCCTACATTTGAATTTTATAAGTAAAATGTTAATCTGATTTAACTACCTCATCCTCTTGAAATTTAGCATCCATTAATTTTTCATCACTCTTAAGCATGTTACTTTTTAGTTATACAATTATAACAACTTATCCATTTTTAAGGATGAATTATCTATTATTCTGAATGAATTCACTGAAGTTGTTAACAAATTTGCTGCCATTTTCTATGAATTCACTAAATTTTTTGATGAATTCACTAGTATTTTTAATGAATTTGGTAATTTTCTGTGAATTAACCATAAAAAGGATAAATTTATTTTTTCTACCTATCACCTTAATTTTTGATGAATTCACTATTTACCTTGACAAATTCACCACAATCGATGCCGAATTCAACATCAGGTAAACATTGAATTCATTTTTCTCAACATTCCATCGCATTTAATGATAATATAACCAAAAAAACAAACTAAAAATTGTTACTTACCACATACCCTATCCCCTCTAGCCTCTAGTGCACTCGTATACACTTTTTATGTTTCCTATCTGCTGGAATATAATTTATTTTCCTCTCCAACCTAAGAGCAAAATTCACACAATCATAATTTCAAATAAATCACAAAGAATTGTATTACCACAAATTATTTTAAAAACACCACCACCCCTATTTGTAATCCACTACATCATTCAATTTTTTTTCCCTATAAACCATTACTTTCACATTTCACAACCAATTTTAGCCAAATTTTTAGTCCAACAATTGATCAAAGTCTTGAAATATTTATCTCTACTTGAAACTATGAATATTCTATACTTTTATCAAAACATTAGGTAATCTATATCTTTTATGACCTACATATTAACATCATTAGGATATATCATTTTGACATCTATTTGTGTAACCCCTGAGTCCTAATCACCATCCAAATATGTAATCTATGAACAACAAATATTATTTTCCTAGTTCAGTCTTTAACAATTATCTACTAGGGGTAAACCGTTTAACACACTTTTAATCTTGTAAGTCCTATATCAAATTTAGTACTTTGATTTATCAATGGTATTAAATATAACCACTTCATCATTTTCCCTTCAATAATTTTAAGCATTGATCCACTTTATCAAATAAAGACTTAAGGGGACATCTTCATGTTCTAGTTTATTAGGGAAAATTTCTTCTCGACAATCATCAATGCTCTATTTTATCTACTATTCTTCAAAAATGTATTGCTATGAAATAACCTTATAAAGATGGTAAATGTAGACACCTCAATTTCACCATATAGTGTTGAAATTAACTTGGACATGCTAACACTTCTCCTTGACTTACTCAAATTAAAATTCATATCATTTCCATCCAAATTTTGAATAATTTATTAATTCTTAATTAATTAATAATGCACATTATTTTCCTCTAAAACTAATTAATAGTCTAGATTTTCCACCTCACCAAGACATCCTCCACATTTGTCTCAACCATGTGTGGACTCATCCAACCACCTTATTCAACTTAATTAACTACCCTGCAATTTACTTTGGAACATTTCAACCTATTTGATGACTCAACCAACTAATTTGACCCATTATTTTTTACTCACTTATCCAACTCCTTTTTCCTCTAAACTAGTGGAATTGGTCATCATCCTCATGAATGAGGACTGATTCCTAATCATTGATTATTTTAATAATTCAATAAGTTCAAATAATCCTTAATTATCTGATTAACCTTTCATAAGCCTATAATTTGGAATATAATCCATCACTTTCATGATCCACATTTATATTAATGAAGTGTTATTGAATTATCAAGAAAATCAAAGAGAATCCAAGCCATCAAAAATCCATTTGCATACCAAACACTACCCAATTCACTTTGATTTGAAGAAGAGATAAGCATCCACATCCATTTTATTTGAATAAAAATTCATGTTTAATAAAAATAGAGGAGTCTTATTTCACTTTAATTTTGTAAGTGTGTGTTTTATTTATCTCGTGTCATTTGATGGTCTACCATTGAAGTCTAGGTTTCTAGTTTAGATTATATTTTTAGTCTAATTTGATTTATTAGTTGCATTTTAGATTTACAGCGTATACAAACTGATTTCTATAATGTGATATTTACAAATACATAATAAACTATTAAAATGCCATTAGTCGATGGAGATATTGGGACTTGAAAATTCATCAAAGGTAAGTATATTTAACTTTTGATACTTATTTTGATATATATATATATATATGTATATATATATATATATATAGTAGAAATTAAAAGGTTTTGATTTTATATCTTCTTGCTTAGATTATATCTATACTTAAGTTAGCATAGATATAGGTTATTCTTTGCTTTCTAGATTCAACCTTAGGTGATCTAGACTCCCATTTTCCTACCATGATTGTTTGATTGTTTGTCTGTGTTAAACAATCCCCATTTTTGCCACAATATTTTGTGAGCACTAAATTAGTTTTATTTCATGTATTAGAAGATTTCGATAGGGTTATTACATAGTTTAATTTGAATATATGATTTAAAAACCTCTCCTTTAGTTTTGTGTGATCATAGATCCCTTGGTTAGGTTTAGAGAATTGAATTTATCATGCCATTGATATAAAAGGTATCACAATAGATGTTAGTGGATTACCTTATCTGAGCTTGGATTTAATACGAAGGATAAGTTGTGTATATATCTTAATTTGTTTCATAAATTTTGGTGAAATTGACATGAATATAACCCTTGCAGTTAATTTTTATCATTTATTGTCAACTAGATCACATTATTCGACCTAGTCTAATTCTTTGTTTGTAGATTATGGATCTACAATCAACTAGGTGGCATTAGTCAACCCAATTTTTTAAATCTAATTATAGGTTTTTATCTACATATAGGTTTTCATCTATAGTTAATAAGGTCATGCAAGTCAACCCTATTCATTTCTACAATTTTTAGCTATCAACTAGATTGTGTTAGTCGAACCTATTCATTTCTATAATTTTTAGATTTCAACTAGGTTATTTTGGTTGACCCTATTTATTTATGTAACTTTGAAATTTTGACTAGGTTGTGCTTTTTGACCTTTTTCATTTCTATAAATTTTACTTTTTAACTTAGCTGTGCTAATCAAACCTATTCATTTCTATAACTTTTAGATTTCAACTCGGTCATGTTAGTCAACTCTGTTCATTTTATACAAATTTCAATTTTCATACTCAACCAACTAAGTTAACCTAGTTGACATTGTTTAAGTTCCTTCTAACTAGTTTAGTACTTTAATTTTTTCAATTGTATCAGCTTACTATTCTTGTTTTTAATATAATTAATTAGTAGTTCAATTTTCCATTTTATTCTTGTCAGTTTTTTAGTTCTACTAAAAGCGTATCATACAACCAACTACATTAACCTGGCTGACTTAGTTATGTGTCTATTTTTCCTACCAAAAAAAAAAGCTGGTTTGGTTGAACTAGTTTGTTTTTTTATGTTTTTGCCTTAGTTCATTAAATGATCAACATAGTTGAGTAGGTGGTTGACTTAGTTTAGCAAGTGGCTGACCTAGTTTATTTTGGAATACATTTTGCTCAATTCAATAGGTGGCTAAATTAGTTTATTAGGTGGATAAAATATTTTTTTGGCTATTTTTTCTGTAGTCTAATATGTGGTTAACTTAATTTAATAGGTGGATGACCTAGTTTATGTATTTTTACCCCAATTCAATAGTTAGTTGATTTTGTTTAGTAGTTGGATGACCTAGTCTATTTTTCCCATTTTTATTTCAATAAGTGGCTAACATAGTTTAGTAGGTGGATGACTTGGTTTAGTAGGTGGTTGACCTAGCTTATTTTGCCTTATTTTATTCCTAGTTTAATAGGTATTCCACCTAGTTTAATTTCATAATGATGTCATCTTTACATCATCTAATTAGTAAATAACACTACATAATGAAATTTTTAGATCAAATATTCACTTATATTTTCACTTAAAATTAAACTATCTAATTACTTCCTTCATGTATTCCTAATCCCAAACCAATTACTACATCTTGTAGCCTAAATTATGCATCTTCAAGGCAACCATAATATAATAGAGTCAAATAAGTCATGTTATTCATCCTCTTCTTGTTGGAACAATAATGACTAAGATGGTGGGTGAATGTGTCTTCAAAACTTTTCATTAATTTAACTTAATCATACATTAACCATTCCTATAATCATGTACATATTAGCAAGTATAAGCATCAAATCAAAAGAGCATGAAACACATAAACACACAATATATGTGAGAAACCCTTAAAGGGAATAAAAATACTAATGAATCAAGTGGAATATATTCATATAAAACAAACATAAACATTTAGTGAATCACCCTCTTCACATAGAGAACCAACCCCAACTATATCAACACCAATGTAGCTAGGTTTTAACAAGAACCCACTTGTAAGGGGACACCAACCCCCTATATGACTCAGCACAAACTAAGCCACTTGATTATTTTATCACCTTTAAAAACCCTTATTTATCATACAATATATTATGGTATTCAACTTTATCTCTTTTCTCACTTCTATCCCTCTCAAATTGGCTTCTTTCCCTCTTTTCTCAACTATCCCTTATCATGGCTTGATTAGGTCTTTTGACCTTGATCTTTGTTGATGTCTTAAAATGGTGCTAGATCTTAATCAACAACAATGGGAAGTTTCAAGCTGTGGGACAATGCGGCTTGAAAACAACCTCTAGATTTTAAAGATGTTGGTCTCTTCTTTTGTATTGGGTGTTGGGGAAAAGGGATAGGAGACTAAATAGAAACGCAAAATGTAGGAATTGAAACCTAACTATGGAGATGCACCTGAGAGTAATCCTAATCCTAACCTGAGCATAGTGAAACTATTATGTGATTCTATTACATTAAGAGCAGACAAGTGCATGATCAATGTAAAAGATTGGAATAATAGAAACAGAGGCTCACAACAGGGGAGTCTTTTGCTGAGATACAGAAATTGTCAACAAAGGCATAGTGTTCAATCTTCTTAATTGAATCTTCCAATCACATTAGGGGCGCAAAAGTCACACATAGTTATGTAGAACTTCAGACTCTAGAAAACATGATAGAAGCAAATAACATTTCCAATCACAATACTAGAAAATCTACAGCATAGACTACTTTGCAAATGACATAGATGACATCAACAAGGGCATAGTGTTCAATTTTCTTATTAAATATTCCAGTCATACAAAAGATGCAAAAACACACATAGTCATATAAACCTTTCAACTCAGGAAAATGTAACAAAAGAAAATGATATTATTGGTCAAAAACTCTGAAAGTCTAAAACTATGAGAATTCCCCCCTCCTTTTTCTTAGATTTTACAAAAAATCTTCTTTTATATCCCCAGATGTCTCCCTATACTTTCTTTCCCACGTAATCTTCTTCGTCCTTCGCTCATAGGGGACAAACAGACAGTGCCTTCAATGCTGTGGGTGGCTCCAAAAATCTACCCAATGAACTGTTTCATCTACTCAAATTAACTCCAGCTAATTTTCCCTCCGTTTCACTTTTGGCAACCGATACATGGAACACTCTGCTATGTTTGAAATAGGAGAGGACACTTATTCAATTTTCTAAAAATCCCCTTGATCACCTAGAATACACCCAAAAATGACACTTGGCACCTTCCACCTGATTCATCGAAGACACACGGCTCTTTTCGCTCCCCTTTAGCTATGTTGTGGTATCATTAGGGGCATATATCAGACTCCTATGGATGGAAACATTTGGTAGCTTCCATAAACTTTTGAAATAATACCTGAGACCCACCGCCATTTCATATTTGTTAATAGAGCTTGGCGATGATTCTCTCGGGCATTGACATGTGGAGACTTTCGTGGCTTCGAGGAAGATAAGTGGCATCTTCTGCTTCTTCTATGGATGGAGTAGAGGGGGACCCAGAGAGTGACACTTGGTACCATCCGCTACTATGTGGTGCTTGATAAAAATAAAATGATGCCTTTGTGCATTGAATGGAAAGCATTGGACTCATGGCTTCCTGAATGCTAACACGTGGTGGCTTGTGATTTTTCTACAAAAAGGTCTTTCAGGGCCTTCGCAACTACCACTTGGTGCTTTCCATCTTTTCTACTACCTTATGGTGAAAGTCTCTGAATGAAGTGTGGATGCTGATATGAGATGCGGATGCTGACACGTGGTGCATTCCACTTAACTGCTACTAGGTATGTGGCACAATCCATGGTTCTCGAAGGTTATAAAAAGGTGACTCGAGGGATGCCAACTGTTAGCTTTATCTCCTAGAAAGTGATGCTTGGTAGCATCCACTTAAACTAATACTCAGGCAAAATGAGACAAAGGAAACAAGAAGGGGAAAAAGACCTGCTCAGAGGGTGACACTTGGCATCTTCCACTACATCTCAACACTTGTGCAAAATAAACCAACCCTCTGATTCAAAATTCTACCGCTTCGCCTGAAGAATGAAAATTGTAGTGCTCGAATCAAAAATAATGAAATATGACGTAGAGTAGGAAATTACTCTACAATTATTGGCAACCATCAGGGCTTTTGAGCCTACTCAAAAATAACCTGACTCCCACTCAATCAAAATTTCAAAATTTATAGCTTCAAAAGAGCTGTCTGGAAGATAGACCACTCATGGTCAGATAATCCTTCCTTTCTCTACAACTCATCAAAAGCCAAATCCAAGATAATGAGATCCTTGTGTGAAAAGGTTTGCAGGATCTGGGTAGTGGCTTTCAGCTTGGATTCTAGTCAAAAAATAGGGATTAGAACATTTTTGACCTCAGAGGTTGGAGAATCATCCTACAAGCTCTAAAAAACTATTTGATCCCTTTGCTTAGCCAGCATCAATGGTAGGATTTGATCTACCAACAACACTATCCTTACATCTAGAAATGGGGAAGGAAGGCCCAGTTGCACCAGATCTTCAATGTGTTGCCTCATTTTGCTGATGCCTTCTTCGATGACATCGAGACAGCTTCTACAGTTGTTGGATGTAGCATTATGACTGAGCTCCTTGTTGACCTATTTCATGGTGGCCATTTTGTCAAGAATCCCCACGGCTGCCAATGTTACATCCCTTGAGATGTAGAGATTTTGCAGTAAAAAATGAGAGTCTGTGATTCTCTAGGAGATCATGGCCAAAGTGCTCTGTACCAAATTCTCGACCATCTCGCACAACTGTTGTGCGTGGCATAGGAAGGTGAAAAGTGGCCTAAGATAGAGAATCTCCAAAGAGATTCTCTCCCATGTTGACTTGTAAAGTTCCTTCACCAGCTGCACCATTCTGATACCTCTTGGCCTATTGGCTAGCTCAATTGCTAGTTGCATGGTCTGCTACTGCTCTACCTGGAGTTGGGCTTGAAAAGCCGCACCCTTGTTCTATTCTTCCAGCAACCCTTGCTATGATTAGGTAACCTACAATTGGACTCATTCAATTATTCCCTGCAATGTTGCATTTTCCCATCTTAGAGCTATTGTTGCACCCTTGGCAAGTTTAAGCTCTGCTTTTAGAGAATCATTTTGGGCCTGAATTACCTGTTGAGTCTGGAGGGAAACAATATCTTGCACCTATTTCTGTAGACTAGCTATCTCATTGTCCTTCTAGTTTATTTGTTCAGCCAAACTATTGTAGTTTGCCTTTTTCATGGCCAGGTCAGCCTCCATCTTCTACAGTCTCCTTAATATCCTCAAATAATCTTCTGTGACTATAGAAGTGGATTAGGTCATGAGCTTGACTCTATCTTGAGGCCTGAACAGGGACATGTTGATGGCCACTGCGTTCATGTTGTAGTCTTCCAGCCGCATTTGTTCACTCAGCTTGGCAACGTTGGGGGACAAATGGGTCACCATCAGGTGCTATTGAATGGGGTCAAATTGTGACCTCAAATGTGGCATTACCGGTGCTTTATTCATTGTACTCTTCTTCTTCTCTAATTAGGGTTCTCTTGCCTTCCTTGCGGCATCAACCTGCGTCTGGAAAGTGGAAGGGGACGCAATATATCCCCCTGCAAAGGGAAATCCTTGTGGCAGGCCATATTGGAGAACCATTAGCTGGCTAGGGGTGAGTTGAAGGGGCATTTTTCTGGGAACAGAGGGGGAGAAATAGGGTAATGTGAAGGCTTGAGGCATGGATTGAGAGGGAGTAATTCCTACTTGAGGAGAAGTTACAGTGCTCTACACTGGGTGCTTTGAAGGTTGTTCTTCCTCTTTTGGGTCCAATTGGGACTGCACCCTTCCTCTCTTCCTAGGTGTTTCTGATGTTCCCACCATCTCTATTTTTTTTAACCTAGTATGAACCTTTTGCAAGATAAAAACACGCTTGCTGCAACAAATTTCACTAGGTGCCACAATCACAATGAGCAAGATATTTTTGCAGGAATGCTTGAGAGTTTGTAAACTTTAAAATTTGGTAAGGGATTTTTATGGGCCTATCAAGTCCCAAATAGCATTAAATTAAGGCGACCGTTAGCAAATCCTACTCAGTCTTCGAGTAACAGTGAGGCAGACACATTATGCAGTGCAAGGTACCTTGGAGATTTTGAAAGATTTGGGGAAGCATTTATTACGTCAAAAAATAAAGAATTAAAGAATTTCTAAGATGCCAACTTTGTGTTTAAAATGCTTATTTTAAAGGAAAAGAAGGAAAGCAAAAAACAAAACAAAGTAATGCGGGAATGGAAACTACCTAACTACATTGATTTAAAATCCTTATTTTCCTCTGGGATCAAAAATGAACTTTCCCACATCCTCTTTATGACAAACCAACTTATGTTTCCATACTAGTGATTGCAACAGATATGTCATTGATGTAATGTTCTCTGCACTAACCACATAGATCTACCTGCACTTGAACGAGTCTGAGCAAAATGTGTATTCGACACCTATGAACTCTTATTGTCCTTGAATGCCCATCGAATACTAGTTCTTCATGTTGTCAGGTGTCATTAAGAAATCATGGGCTATTGGTTATTCATGCTGTGCCTTTTGATATCCATTATCTTTTGGCACATCTTCTTCATATTCCAGCTTTATTTCATCATCATGCTCTTTGATGACTTCATCCTCTTACAAGGATGAATTAAAAGGCTGGCATCTCTTCTGCATACTCATTTGAATCTCAGGGCTTTCTTCTTCATCTGAAACCAGCTCAGCACCTCCTATCTCAATGACTTGGTCGAGGGAGTGTCCATGTTCCTCCATATCCTCTTGCAGAATGAGGAAAAAATAAGAAATAATCTCCTCCTCATCAGAAGTTAAAGAAAAAGCTTGCAGCTTATCCTCTTGCTCATCAAAAGGAGAGTCTATGGTGATCTCCTCCTCCTCTGTACTGATGATATCCTCTTGAATAGCCATGAATTGAATGCACTCCTCTGCAAAGTTTTTAGCTGCTTCATCATCCTCTTCGGTCCAACTTAGAGACTCATCATCATGCTGAAAGATCTGGGGAGTGGTATAAGAAGTTTCTTCTGAAGCAGGCTCATAGGAATTTTCATGGAAGTGAGGAGCCTTTTGAGGAATGGTGGGGGAGAGTTGAGGAAGAAGTGAGGGTCTAGGGTCATCCTGACTTGTTGCTGACATGGGCTCTGCATTATTGGGGAATTGACCTTGACAATTTTAACCTTGCCCATGAATAGGGGTGGCATATGCCTGATCTGGAATTTGTGGTGGTGGATATGAGGTTTGGTAGATTTGATAAGGCTGGTTCTCATGAACACCTAGCCTCTCTTCTATAAATGCAATCAATCCACACACATCTAATATTTTGTATGTAAGCTCTTGCCAATATGCCCTTTCAATGGGATCCCACTCACTTTTGATTAGGTCTATTGCCTCCCTCACTTGATAGATGACTTGACAAGGAATTTCTTGACCACATCCCCTTCTATTATCAAGCTCTAACACATATTTTTTAAATCCTATAAATGCTTTTTTGAAAGTGAAAATAAGGTTAGGTTAAATATGGGATGAGACATATTGGGGGGACTAGGCATAAGACTGATGTGGCTCATAACAATATGCATCCTCATTACTCGACATGATTCTAGGAGAAGCTTATTCTTGATAAAACATACTTGAAGGAGAATAAAACTCATAGCTATGAGTTACAGAGTTATACATACCAAAGGGATTTCTTGATGATACTGCTTGATTGGCTGGTGATGCAGAGTCATTGTTGGTGTCGATAAAAACCTCCAAAGGCAGATTGGCTGAAGAATGCACCAAAACTCTTCAACTCCTTCAAAGATTGGTCCCATTAGGTGTGCCAGAAACTGTTGATGTCTTAAAATGGCACTAGATCTTAATCAACAACAATGGGAAGTTTTAAGCTGTGGGACAATGCAGCTTGAAAACAACCTCCAGATTTTAAAGAAGCTGGTCTCTTCTTTTGTATTGGGTGTTGGGGAAAAGGGATAGGAGACTAAATAGAAACACAAAATGTAGGAATTGAAACCTAACTATGGCGATGCGCCTAAGAGTAATCCTAATCCTAACTTGAGCACAATGAAACTTTTATGTAATTCTATTACATTTAAGAGCAGACAAGTGCATGATCAATGTAAAAGATTGGAATAATAGAAATAGAGGCTCACAACAGGGGAGTCTTTTGCTGAAATATAGGAATTTTCAACAAAGGCATAGTGTTCAATCTTCTTAATTAAATCTTCCAATCACATTAGAGGTGCAAAAGTCACACATAGTTATGTAGAACTTCAGACTCCAAAAAATGGGATAGAAGCAAATAACATTTCCAATCACAACACTAGAAAATCTACAACATAGAATACTTTGCAAATGACACAGATGACATCAACAAGGGCATAGTGTTCAATTTTCTTATTGAATCTTCCAGTCATACAAAAGATGAAGAAACACACACAGTCATATAAACCTTTCAACTCAGGAAAATGTAACAAAAGCAAATGATATTATTGGTCAAAAACTCTGAAAGTCTAAAACTATGAGAATTCCCCCTCCTTTTTCTTAGATTTTACAAAAATCTTCTTTTATATCCCTGGATGTCTCCCTATACTTTATTTCCCATGCAATCTTCTCCATCCTTCACTCATAGGGGACAAATAGATGATGCCTTCAATGCTGTGGGTGGCTCCAAAAATCTACCCAATGAACTGTTTCATCTACTCAAATTAACTCTAGCAGATTTTCCCTCCATTTCACTTTTGGCAACCGATACACAAAACACTCTGCTATGTTTGAAATAGGAGAGGACACTTAGTCAATTTTTTGAAAATCCCCTTGATCACCTAGAATACACCCAAAAATGACACTTGGCACCTTCCACCTGATTCATCAAACACATGCAGCTCTTTCCACTCCCCTTTGGCTGTGTCGTGGTATCATTAGGGGCATATATCAAACTCTTACGGATGGCAACATTTGGCAGCTTCCGTAGACTTTTGAAATAACACCCGAGACCCACCACCATTTCATATTTGTTAATAGAGCTTGGTGATGATTCTCTCAGGCGTTGACATGTGAAGACTTCCATGGCTTCGAGGAAGATAAGTGGCATCTTTCGCTTCTTCTATGGATGGAGTAGAGGTGGACCCAGAGAGTGACACTTACTAGCATCTGCTTATATGTGGCACTTGAGCAAAATAAAATGACGCCTTTGTGCATTGAATGGAAAGGATTAGACTCATGGCTTCCTGAATGCCGACACGTGGTTGGTTGTGATTTTTCTCCAAAAAGGTCTTTCAGGGCCTTCGCAACTACCACTTGGCACTTTCTATCTTCTCTGCTGCCTTATGGTGAATGTCTCTGAATGAAGTGTGGATGTTGATATGAGACACAGATGCTGACATGTGGTGCATTCTACTTAACTACTATTAGGTATGTGGCATGATCTGTGGTTCTTTAAGGTTACAAAAAGGTGACTCGGGGGATGCCAACTATCAACTTTGTCTCTCGAAAAGCGATGCTTGGTAGCATCCACTTGAACTAATACTCGAGTAAAATGAGATGAAGAAAAAAAGAAGGGGAAAAAGACCTGCTCGAAGGGTGACACTTGGCAACTTTTTCTGCATCTCAACACTTGGGCAAAACAAACTGGCCCTCTGCTTCAAAATTCTACTGCTCTGCCCGAAGAACCAATATTGCAGTGCTCGAATAAAAAATAATTAAATACGACGTAGAGTAGGAAATTACTCTATAATCTTCATATGCATAACCTTTATTAGATATTCATGATACTTATCTATTAGTACTCATGAATTCCTTATACTCAATAATTATCTATATCATTTTCTTATTCTCTGCTTTCTCTTCACATCCTCTAAGCATACTAAAATAGGACTAAACTACCTTATTTTTATACAAGTTACCTGACCATATCCTTATTAGTTAAAAACACATTAAAATAAATTAGGTCATCCATGAATAGGTCATATCATATTTAAATAACATTATTTAATAATGAATCAATAAATACATTAGGTTTTCCATGGCTCATTTAGCCCTTACTCCTCTTTTAGGCTTAATGGAGACCTAATAGGTCTTCATAAAAACATGTTACCCTTTTATTTTTATTGAAGAATATACAAACACCCCATATGAAAATAACACATCATATTCCAATATAATATACATTATACAACTCCAATTTAAGTACATAACACCTTTTAGGTCTAAATACCATTTGAACCCCTTTTCAAATTACTATTCATAAAAGCCATATTCATATATAGAATATTTGTCTTGAACAACTAAGGCATAAACTAATTTTTTCCAAATAACCATATTATAAAACACATATTAAAAAAATAATGACCTCAATCTCATTAAAAACTTCATCAAATGCTTCAACTCAGGGTATATGGCTCAAAGTCTTCTCTACAATATGTTCACTCAAAACTACCAATTGACTTCAAAACATAGTCAAGAAAACATGAAATTTTGATAGATGATTGAATATATTAAATGGATTTCAATTAATGAACAATATATTATACCATCCTTAGATAAATTTCAATCAATCAAATCATGAGATCTAATGAAAATTATTGGTCTTGCAGACCAATCTTTGATCTTCTCTGTCACAGACTCTACTCAGTCAAATAAGCCATTTTGGCTTCAATGTTCTAACCTATTATATTGAATTAAAAGCTTATGAAAATCATAGATAGATTATTAATGTCCAAAAAAACATCATCATGCACTTAAATTCATCATTCTTACATGAAAACACATAAGGAATCATCTTCTCACTTATGCCTAAATTTCTTATTATCTGCATCACTAGGTTTGTTAGTGATTGATCAATTTGGATCATTCACTTTTCACACCTAAGATATGGAACTTGTCTATAAAAATTCATGTAAAACAAATACAAGTCTCACACTTTGATATTTATCCACTTGGAAACTTTGACTTGGTCAATTCTATCTACTAATCAAATTTTTCAAAGACAAGCACTTTCTTATAGGGTCTGTTCACACACCTAATAAACAAATCACACTTGGAGATTCATGAGAGATTTGAATTCAACATCCAATTGATTTTGTATCTAGATGAAACCATTATAATCTCTTTATAATATTATCTTCAACATCAGGTCATTGTTAGGTTCTTTGAGGTTTTAGACCATCTTCTAATCTTAACGATCATTCATAAAACTTATCTCCTCTCTTAAGAAACCAATGCTTGGATATTTTATATATAACCCTTACTCATCTACCATGAATAACATATATTCTCATGTATATGTTTCACATGCCAATGATCACTATAAAAATGTTTTCAGGTTGACAATTCTTCATTCTATGCTCTCGAGAAATGTTGAAACACTTTTTCAAGCCTTAACCTTCAAAATCTAACTTGAAAATTCATGCACATAATTAATACAAATTGACTCACCTATTTCAATGTTCAAATTCTCACCCATGTCATGGAAACTTATATTGATTCCTCATCTAGCCACCATCTCTATTTTTCTTTCTAAGCCTTGACCTGTAAGTCTTATTAGACATTGATTCTGACCTTCTAGCCACCTTTTAGGACCTTGAAACTCTCATGTGTTCTAATGCCTCTTATTTATTATCAAGAAACCTTATACACTCACTCTTCTTCTAAGCTTCAACAAATCATACTTAGAGTTTATTATAGATCTTCTTAACTTGATTAAGGATCTTTGTAGCATCTTCAGAGATGCATACATAGATCTTTAGAGATGATCTTATAATAATTTACAAGGACATCAACACCTCATTTATAAAATTAAATGACTTATCTCATACTCAAACATTTTCTAGAGCATTACATTTTCATAGCTCATTTAGATTATCTTAATAACTACATATACAGATCTTCAGAGCACATAGCTTCTTCTTCGAAGCTTACTCATTTCATCATGTTACTTATACATACCTTATCACAAGGTTTAGATAAATATTTTAAAGTTACTTGACACTTGACATATTGACCTATCTCACTTATGCTAATTCTTAATGATATCATTCAATATTATATTATAACATTCTTCAAACAATATTTTCATATTACTACTTTCATATAACAACTACACTATCTATGCTAGCAAAAGAACTCATCATTTACATACCTTAAATCTTATTTGACCATTCACATTCACAAGAACGTTTGACATAAATGACATTAGATTGATATTAATGAAATAATCATGAACCTTAAAAAGAACCTTTGACATCAATAACAACATTAAATACCAAATCTCAACACTTAATGACAATTATCAACAATATCCTCCTTAATCAATGATAATTTTCAAAAAAATTATCCTTTGTCATTGATGGGAAACACATTTAAAAAAATATCACTCAAAAAATCATGTCAACCACTCTTGATGGCAATCATCTCTTAGACCTGGTTCTTGCTTTTTATCACTCTTTTTGATCTTTCTCCCCCTTTGACATTAATTTCAAAGTTCTTCAACAACTATCACCTCTATCATAATGAACTCAAATTTACAATACGTAGATTGGTCTTAGTCAATAACCTAAATAGTTCCCCCTCAAACCAAAATACAACATGCTTTTGTAACTATTGAAATCATACTCTCTCCATTTGAGTTGATACTATCTCTCTAAGATACTAATTGGCACACAATATTCAAAAACTATTAAAACCACCTATGACAACCATTTTTAGAAACTTCTCTTGATCAATTTATTCTCTGAGGTGAACCATCAAAATCTCAACAAATAGAGTCTATGAATAATCTCAGACACAATCTTGCCTTAAATATATGCATATCAAAAATAAATCACTTTCTTGATAGATAACTCAAAGCCAACAAGATCCCCCTTAAACTAAGCATATCTTATTTTAAAATAACTAGAAACTTAGATTACTTAACTTCCTTGTCATTACTGAATAAAATCAAACTCTTAATCACACACTAGTCTACCATATTCTTGATATCAACTACAGAGATAGAGACTCCCCATTTGTCTTCATAGATCAAGCTCAACTTCTCATACAAACATATATCAAAATCTTATTATATACCAATTGTCTATACTTTGACTTTAGATACCTTATAATAGCCTTAGATCTCTTATCATGATGCCTTATACACTTCAAAACATAGAGATATCAACATGGGAATATATAATATACATATTCAACTTCTTATTTGCAACATAGACAAACTAATATCTTCTTAAAAAAACCTTCTTTATTAAAACCTCATGCTTATGTTGATAGAAGAATGTCTCCATGAATCTTAATGGATCCACCCCTTTTCATAGGGTACTAAAACAACATGAACTTAGGAGATTACAAAATCTCCATACTTTTACAATACTGAATATTCTTTAACATCCTTCTAGACTTGATTGGTAGTTTAGGCTTGATCTCATCATCAATCATTTGATCTTCAATGTGAGTTGATAACAAACATTCCTTACTTAATTTTACATCTGATGCATGTTGTATCTTGACAAGGAGTCCACTTGAACATGTAGACCAATCATGAATTATCTTTACTACCTTTGGCTTATATACATTCATTTTCCTTCTTTAATGCACTCTAAGAGCTTCAAACTTCCTATTTTGACTTGATGATCTTCTAACTCTATTAATATATAATCTTGCAATGTGTCCTACATTATGATAGTTATAACATGTCACCTTATACATATAATTTGACTAATGTGAATTATGACTCCTTCAATAGTTCCATGAGTACTCATTCTTGGAGGATATTCTACAATATCTTGCTCTATAACCAAACTAAATACATATAAAATAGTAACCATTGAAAAAACTAGCATACCTTATAGCATTGGGCTATCTGATAGGTCTTTTCATATTGACCTTGTTTTCAATAGTCTTCTCCTTGACTTGAAGTGATCTCTTTTGGTCTTATTTGAAACCAAGACCTATTTTATCACTTCTAGACTTTTGATTATTTAGGATATCATCTAGAGCCTCAATACTCTTTTCAAATTTCACAAAGGTCTTCAGATTGCTAGATGCTTGATCCATCTCAAATTGTAGGGATTCTACTATAGTTTCATACCTGATGCATTCTTCCTCTTTAGCCTTTAGACTTAATGTCACATTCTTCATTTGGGTTTCTACTTGTAGGATGATATATTCATACTCTTTGTAAGTGTTTCTCAACAATTCCTAAAAAAACTAATCTATTCCTCATATACCTGAACTAATGACTTTACTTTCTTCTTCTTCACAATCTTCAATTCTTCTAGGAAAATTACTGGATCTACTTCAAGATCCACTTCAAATTCTCTTTCTTCACTATCATAGTATACTTATCTAATTCTGCATCAACCATAAGACTTTTCCGATTTAAACAACCCTCATTATTTGATTGTATGCCTACAAATTTTTTTTTACTATTGTCATATTTAAATTCATTACTACCATCATCATTATCATATCTATCTAAATCACTTACATCAGATGAGTTATCTTCTTTAGTATAGAAACTCCTCTTATTATTGAATGATCCTTTCCTTCCTTCATTTTTATTGAGGCTTTTAAACTATCTTATGTGGGTCTATAACTTGGCCATATTCACCTTATTGTCTCCTTCATAGATGGTGTTCAATTTTTCCCATGTGTATTTTTTTATACACAATGCATTACCTTAACATTATTTATCTCTAATAGGCCACACAAAATGACATTCATTGCCTTGGAGTTATTTTCACTAGCCTTCTTATCTATTACATCAATTGGTGGAATAGGAGGTGTGATATAACCATCCATAACTGATTACCAAATATCATGTCCTAGTGAGATCAAATATATCTTCATTATAACACTCCAAAATTCATAGTTAGATCAGTTTATCAATGGAGCCTTGTTGGTATAGAAACCACCTTAAGCTTGATAACTAGTCATCCTTGCTTCTTAGGATCTCATTTAGGATTTTAGACCTACTTCAAAGGACCAGGATATGATACAAATTATTAAAAGAATAATGAATAAGAGGGGTCTGAATTATTATTAAAAAAATTCATTCATTTCAATTAATCATACATGAACCATTCCTACAATCATGTGCATCTTAGAAAGCATAAACATCAAATTGAAAGAGCATGAAACACATGAACACATCATATACATGGGAAAACCTTAAAAGGAATAAAAAAATGATGAATAGAAATGAATATAGTGTTATAATACAAACATCAATCTGTAGTGAGTCACCTACTTCACATGGAGCACCAACCCCAACTAGCTCAACACCATCTCAACTAGGATTTAGCAAAAACCCACTTGTAAGGAGGCACAAACCCTCTAGATGACTCAACACCAACTCATCCACATGATTGTATGATCACCTTTATAAACCATTATTTCTAATATAATAAATTATGATCTTTACTTTTATCTTTTCTCTTACTTCCATCCCTCTCAAACTAGCTTCTTGCCATCTTCATATAACTAGCCATCATCATAGTTTGATTATGTATTTTAACCTTGATCTTCATATAAAAAACCTCTATTAGATATTCATGATATTTATGTAATGTTTTTAATTACCACCTTATGATCACCAATGATCTATATCATTCACTTATTCTCTTTTCTCTCTACACATCCTTTAAGCCTACTAAAATAGGCCTAAATTCCTTTGCTTTTATACAAGTTAATTGATCATATCCTTCTTAGTTGGAAACACATTAAAATAACTTAGGCTAGACGTGAATATTTATTATAATATTAAAACACCATGCCTTAATCATGAATTATTCAATACATTAGGTCAGCCATAGCTCAATTAACCCTTACTAATCTTTTAGGCTTAATGGACACCCAATAGGTCTTATCAACAACATGTTACCCTTCGATCTTTATTGAGGCATATCCAAAAACCTCATATGGAAGTAAAACATCATGTGACACTTTAATAGACCTTAACTAAATATAATTTAGGTCCATAACACCTTTTGGGTCCAAACACCATTTGAACCCCTTCTCAAACTATTGTTCATAAAAGGCCTATGCTTATACAAAATATATCTCATGAACAACTAAGGCATAAACTCAATTTTTTTTAAAAAAAAAACATTCCAAAAAATCACATATTTATAAACCTCATGACCTTAGGGTGATCAAAAAACTCATCAAAAGCTTCAACTCAAGGTATATAGGCTCAAACTCTTCTCTGTAAGATGTTCACTCAAAATTGTCAACTGACTTCAAAACATAGTCAAGAAAACAAGAACTTATGAAATATTATTGAAAATATTAAGGGGATTTAAATTCATGAATAATATATTATAAAATCCTTATAGATACCGTAATCAATTAGATCATGAGATCTAATGAAAACTATTGGTTTTGCAAATCAATCTCTTATCTTCTCTCTCATAGACTCTATTCAATCAAATAAGCCATTTTGGCTTCAATATTTTGACCTATTATACTAAATTATAAGCTTTTAAAAAGCATTTATAGATTATTAAATTCTAAAAAAACATCATCATGTACTTCCATGCATCACTCTTACATGAAAACACATCAATAATTATCTTCTCACTTCTACCTAAATTTCTTACTATCTACATCACTAGGTATGTTAGCGACTGATCAGTTTGGATCATCAATTTTTCACATATAAGATATAGAAACTATCTATAAAAATCATTGAAAACAACTAAAATTCTCACACTTTTATCTTCTTTTGATTAGAAACTTTGGCTTGGTTAACTCTATCTACTATAGTAAATCTATAAAAGATAAGCACTTTCCTATAAGGTATGCTCACTCACCTGAGAAACCAATCACACTTAAATATTATAGGGTGATTTTAATTCAATCTAAATTTACTTATCTAGCCATATCAAACAATTTTTATCTATTTGGAATAAGATATTCAACATTGGGTCATTGTTAGGTTTCTTTGAGGGTTTAGACCATCTTCTAGTCTTAACAATTATTTATAAAACCTACCTCCTCTTTCCAAAAACCAATGCTTGGATATTTGATCTATAACCATTCCTCATATATCATTAACATCATATATTCTCATGTAGATGCTACATGTGCCAACAATAATTATAAAAACCTTATCAAGTTAACAATTCTTCATTCTATGCACTCAAAAAACTTCAAAACACTTTTTCAAGCCTTAACCTTCAAATTCTGACCTAAAAATTCATGCACATACTTGTTACAACTTGACTCATCTTTTTCAATGTTCAACTGATCACCCATGTCATGGAAACTAATCTAGATTCCTCATTTAGCCACCATTTCTCTCTTAATTTATAAGCCTTGACCTACAAGTCGCATTCGACCTTGATTCTGACCTTCTAGCCACCCTATAGGCTTCACCTTGAAACTCTCACATGTTATAATTACTATTGTGTATGATCAAGAAACCTAATATACTCACTCTTCTTCTAGGTTTCAACAAAGAATCTTCATAGCTTCTTATAGATCTTTGAATCTCTATTAAGGATCTTCATAACATATTTAAAGCTACATATATAGATATTCAAAGATGATCTTCTAATAATTTTCAAGGCCCTCAACACCTCATGTATAAACTCAAACAACATCTCTCATTATCAATCATTGTAAAGTATTTTTTAGATCATTCACATCTTTTTAGTTCATTCAAATTATCTTTATTGCTACTTACATAGATCTTTGGAGCATATAACTTATTCTTTAGAGCTCACTCATTTCATCATGCTACTTGCACATACCTTCTCACAAGGTCTAGATAAGGATTTTAAAGTTACTTGGCACCTGACGTACTGACCTATACTCACTCATGTTAATTTTCATTTATATCATATAATCTAATATTAGAACACTCTTTAAATAGTACTCTCATCTTACTACTTTCATATAACAACTACACTCTCTATGTTAGCAATAAAACTAATCAGTTGTATACCTCAAATCTTAATTGAGCATTCACCTTCATAAGAACCTTTGACATAAATGACATTAGATTGAAATCAATGAAATAACCATACACCTTCAAAAGAACCTTTGACATCAATAACAATATTAAATACCAAATCTCAACACTCAATGATAATGCTCAATAATATCCTTCTTAATCAATGACAATTTTAAACACCTACTACTATTGTTAGGAATCCTCCTCCACCCTAAAATCCTAATCTTCCCATTGATACTACACAATTCCTTGATCAAACACTTCAAGAAAAAACCAATATATAAATCACTCATATTAATAAAATGATACAAATATAATATCATATATTACAAATGTATAGTCAACCACCTTAAGTCATCATGACTCAACCCAATTATATCTTTTTCCCTCCTCTTAGATATTTGAATGCGCATATCATCCCCCAACCTCCCATGTATAACAAAATGATTCAACATATTCAAAATTAACCTTTATCTCCATTCATTGTATCCATATATATTAGAAACATTTCTCTAACTATTACATATGATGGAACTAAGGACCCCGCTATCTTTCTTAAATATTTTGGTAATCTCTATAAGGAATGGGTCTAAACTAACACTTTTGATACTACTAGAATTCATGTTAAAACATTTATGAAAATGCTTTATAATGGTATAATCAACTCCCTCAACATTCCACATTAAAACTAGAGTATTTAGTTAATGTTATATTTAAATAATTCCAACATAATGACCTTCTTGAAAAAAAACCATAGTCACTTCATCAATACTAAACATATACGTAATGAATATGTTCACCCTTTAATCAAATCATGGAAGTTTCTAACTCACAAAGTGGCCCATAATGTGAGTGATGATAACCTTAAAAAAATCTTTGTTACTAGCCTTAAATCTCCTCTTTAATATAAAGTTTAGATGTTTTCCCTTAAAACTTTATAAAAATCCTTAGACCAAACAAAAAATGGAAAGAATTTCTTATGAATCAATTTAAATAATCTCAAGCAACTACTAAGGACTATTTCAAATCATTTTATCATAACATTGATTCAACATAGCCTCCCGAAACAAAAAATGGTGCATCCAATTAACCCAATTTTAGCCCAACCCACCATAACTTGAGTCTAGAATAATTTAAGAATAAAATACCACCCCCTAAACCCATGAGCTTTAATCCTTCAAAACTCCCTCCAAAATGGTATAATCCTAATAGGTTTTGTCGGTGGCATGCAATGATAGGTCATTATCATGATACTTATCATGGTATTCATTGATTAATACTTACCTTATTTATTTATCCACCTTTAAATATTGATACTTTTAGAAAAAAAAATTATCAAGACTATAATCAAGCCTCATAATCCCAATCTAAATAATGAAAACCACATCAACATCACCTACCTAATGATAAATAATGCTTACCCCATACATCTACCTCTTCCACTAATGTTTTCAAAACCATAGTTTATCTTTATTATTTCACAAATAAGTAAAGTATAACTAATATGAACAACTTCAAATAAGTGGTTTTATTCATCAAAACCCAACCTCTTAGGTCACATGAACCTAAAGAGCACCTATTTAAAATTCCTACTCAAAAGCACATAATAAATGGTCCTAATTTACCTTGTAGAACTCTTTATATATCTCCTACACATTCTATGTCAATTTAAACATCCTTAAAATCCAACATATCAACACATTTACCTATCTCCAATTACATCAACCAACACAATGCAATTCATTCTAACATTTCTGCTTCACCTCACTGCACATCATAAGTTAGAGCATATTGTGATGCCAACCAATCCATATGTCAATTCAGAATTTGGGTCATATTGTTTGTCTATCCCTACACAAAATTACCCTTTGGGTAATCCTATAATTTTGACTCTTCTTCTACAATTTACAATAATAAATAAATTCAGCTTTAACAAACCTTAGAAGATACATACGCTTTCATTTCACATGCTTATCTTTGATATATAAGTTAACATAGATTTTTATCCTTATTTTTGTATCATGCTTTTTTTTTCTAATATTGTTTCATCTAGTATCATTTTACTTATACCATTGCTTCATTTTGTTTATTTGATTTTATTTTGCTTTACTTACACCATTATTTTTTGTTTTTGGTTCTTTGGTTCTATATCACATTATGTTCAGCATTTAATTCCCTTGTGTTTCCTAGGTAACAACTTTAGATCTTTATTTGATTTTAATTTTATCACATTCATGTCATTATTTCCCTTATTCCTTTTATGATTATTTGGTACTTATTTTATTTCCCCCTCTTTTTGGATGACTACTAGTTTCATTGGTTCTTATGTTAGATCCATTCTAAGTTTGTACAGCTTCCCTACTGACATGAATCTGATAGCATAGTCCCATCCCTTTAAGAAATTTATTTTAATTACCTATGATCTTATATTAACACATTCATCATGGTATCACTTATTACATGAAAATATCTCTCATGATCCCTATATTTCCATTATTTATTTTGATTTGAGGAACACATAAGTTATTTTTGAGTTTTCACACTTGTGGGAAACACTAGGGATATTTAGACACCATAGTCTTTAGGCCATTTTATTTAGTGACCAAGCGTAATTTATCTTATTTTTATCACATATTTAAATCATGATTTATTCTCCAAATATTTATGGAGGAGGAATATAAAAATCCAAAAGAGTTAAAAGCTAAATTATAGAATAAATAAATAGTAATGATTAAAAGGAAAATATAATATTAAAAGTCAGATCACACCAAACAATGTGATATTTATTTGGCACATCTCATATTTTAGTCAAATATAAAACTTCACACTTGGCCTCATGATATAGCTAAGGTCCATTAGGGTGTATTAGGCTAATAGATTGGGGTAGGAGGTCTCATTATAGCATACTTTATCTAGTGGCACCAAATTTTTCACATAATTAAACAATCTTAATAGTATATTGACAACTCTATAATGGGTCTAAAGGAATGGGGGACACATTGTGATAAGGTAGTTCCATTTTAATTTTAATACATATAGCCTTCATGGGATGATCTATATACTTCACTTGTTATCCATAACTTTGAATTCACTAGTTGGAGTGTCTTAGGTCCTTGATGTCAATAGTTTCTATCCTTTCTCACTTGCCTAGTAATTATCATTCCTGATAAGGATGTTCACATCTCCTATGTGGATCCTCACCCTCATTATTTACATCATATTTAATTGATATTCCCCTTATTAGATATTGATTTTATTTGATCACACCCTTCATCACATTCTACTTATTACACCTTTTTGGCTTAGTTTATGAGTTGCATTGTAAGACCTTGGATAGGACAATGACTTCCTCATAAACACCCTTACACCATATACTTTACACACATATAATTTTCATATTAATCATGTCACTAGGTGATTGTAATTTCTTACATTGTATTTTAAAGCAATCAATATGTTTGAGTCATCATCCTTTAGAGATTTTATTTTCATTTATCCATCATGTAATTGTTTGATTTTTTTTACATAGGACATTTTACATGATTACAATTTTTCATTTATGTTTGTATTGACATATTTTTATTACATCTTGACATACAGTTCATTTTTAGTCATTTATGCTTTCTTCATGCTTCTCTTGACCTATTTTTCTTACATTTTGACTTACATATATTTTTTTGTCATTTATGTTTCCTTCATTCTTCATTAGATATGATTATCTTACATTAGGTTGCATTCATTTACTTACATATATTTATATTTATCACATTTATATTTCATTTACTTACAATGTTTTACATGAATTTAATATAATTTAGTATGTTCTACATTTATTTTACATCATTTTATCATATCATTATTGGTATTTTGGTCTTAACCTAGCCTTAAAGATCAAAAGTTGCCAACTTTGACCATCCTACGTATGCACATATTGCTTCTATTTTTAGTCTTCTATCCCTACAATTTCTCAAATACAAATATTATGCCCTCCATGATCGATACTATCATATTTTCAAGTAGTCATTCAGTAGAAAGGTAAGTGAATGTATGTATATGGTAATTTTAGTTATTTTCATTCAATTCTAGAATTTATTTATGTACTTAATTTAGGTTATCTTAATGGTTGTATTGATCTATTATTTCATGAAGTACTATCCCATGTTACACTATTGTGACACATGATGAGCTTTAGGTGAGGCATATGTATGCACATAATTTTTTTAAAAACTTTTTCATTTCCAAACACTTTCTCTCTTTTAGGAATGTGTCAATTTTCATTATATCTAAGTGTACACCTTAAAGGGTGCACCTAGAAAGGGGCAGGTAGACCATTGATGTTTTGCAAGATTATTATTTAACCATATCATATATACTATTAATATAGCTTCCTTATAGTGTCTATACATTTATCTCATATGATGTCTCCATGAAATCCTAAAACCCTAAAATATAGATGCTTTAAATACTAAAATCTTGAATATCATTAAGTCTAAAATATTAAATCATGAAAGTATATTTTAAGTTATACTATTAGGCCTCAAACTATTTTGGTTAGGCTAAATTATTTATATAAAATGAAACAAAATTTTTACAACAAAGTAGACCAATTTAACATAATAGAAAAAATGGGTGACACGGTCAACTAGGTAGAAATTTTATGAAAAGTGGTCGACCTAGTTAGGGTATTTTCAAAATGGATATTACCTAGGAGATCAAGGTGTGAAAGGTGATGAAACATGCATTATATATAATGAACATTTAATTATAATATATTATATAGTTTTAGTTTCATAACATATAGGTTTTTAAGATTTAAGTTATATATATATATATATATATATATATATATATATATATATAACTTAAATCATAAAAACCTATATGTTATGAAACTAAAAATATATAATATATTATAATTAAATGTTCATTATATATAATGCATGTTTCATCACCTTTCACACCTTGATCTCCTAGGTAATATCCATTTTGAAAATACCCTAACTAGGTCGACCACTTTTCATAAAATTTCTACCTAGTTGACCATGTCACCCATTTTTTATATTAAGTCAAATTGGTCTACTTTGTTGTAAAAATTTTGTTTCATTTTATTTAACTAATTTAGACTAACCAAAATATTTCGAGGCCTAAAAGTATCTTTCTAAAAATAGTCATATCGGCTGACCTTGTCAGCTAAAATTTTAGAAGGGTTAATACCTTTCCATTTATATAAATACAACCTTCACTTAAATATAATAGAGAACATTCATTTTCACATTATTATAGTTTGTAATTATATTATATGTACATTCTAAGGAGCCATTACTTAGAATTTTATCTTAAATGGAAGATAACTTGTCTTGTGACAAGTATTAAATGCAAAGTAGGGGTCTTGTATCCTAAATTTTATTTCTATAGTGTGATATTTATAAATCCATGACTTCTTTCAAAAAACCATTAGTCAACAAGGATATTAGCATTAGATAGGTTCAACCAAAGGTAAGTATCTCTAACAATTTCTATTCTATTTCATATGTGTGTGTGTGTGTGTGTGTGTGTGTGTGTGTGTGTGTGTGTGTGTGTGTGTGTGTGTGTGTGTGTGTGTGTGTGTGTGTGTGTGTGTGTGTGTGTGTGTGTGTGTGTGTGTGTGTGTGTGTGTGTGTTGCAGAAAATAATAGCGTTTAACCCTAATTTTGATTAAGGAGTCCTAATTTGGTAAAAGGGCTTAAGGATATAGAAATGATAAGGCACAAGGGTGAATATCAGATCTATAGTAGGGAAATTAATGTGTTAAACTCAGATGTACCATATGTTGAATTTATAAAACTAAGATAGGCTATTAAAAAAGGTACAATTATGCTAGATATATAAATGACATAAAATAAACTACTTAGTTTTTTTTATTATCCTAACATGATGTTGGATCTGGTATAGGTAGGAATAAAGTATGAAGATAGTTGTATATTAGTCATTAGATTCTAGATCTAGTGTTTCTATCTCTCTAATTAGTTATATCAGCCTATGATGGTTACAAAGATGCTAGTGTTTGAGTTTAATGCTAGTTTCATGTACAAAATATCTACTCAAATAGGATGCAAACACCTAGATGATTGTGTGTTTGGTTTCTCCCTCAATCTAGTATATGAATATCTGGCTCATGGTCTATCTCTCCTCATGAAATGGTAAAAACTTATCTTTCTATTTTCAATGTGACCTTAGGAAAAAATGGGTTAGTGGGAACACGGTGTTGAGATTACCCAAAATGACCCTATTGTATTTCTCCCCTATGTGTTATCTTGTGTTTGAATCATCAAATGTGTGTAAAGCAAGTACAATAGTAACCTAGGTTATAAATTGGAAAATATGGCCTTATGACTATTCTTTTAGGATTTAGACCTATAGTCAGGTTGTTACTTTGATTGATATTAACATAGTACATGATAGGAAATATTTTGGTAAATTGAATGCTTATTAAGTGCTCTTTTTGGTCTGATTACTAGGTGAGGAATGAATGAGGGTTGTTATTGTATTTATACCAATCCCATTGGTAGATAACTCATATTAAATCACTTATTCCCACCATTGTAATATGTTTCATTTGAGATTTAGATGAATTTAGGGCATTGGATACTAACGTCAGGTCATGAAGTAATGTCAACATAATCATTAGTACTAGAAGTTAGTGTCCATGGAAAAGGAGAGTGTATACATGCTTAGAACTTCCGGAGGTGTAAGATAAGTATACTTTAAGAATTATTAGAAAGATGGGATGTCTATGCCATCAATATAAGGTAGGTTAGACTAAGAGATATTCCAAGGGAAACAAGATAGAGCAGATGTGAGGCTTACATAAGTAAGTCATGTGTAGAACTAAGAGGAATATCTAGGGTCTAAATTTGCCAAGTGTACAAGATTAAGGTGCTACATAATCAAAAAATATAATCTAAATCTACCCTCATTTAATATAGTAATGAAATTTATATTTTAAAGGAAAATAATAAGTACTTGGGTGTGTATACACACCTTATCTTTACTTGATTTTAATTTGAGTGCTTTATTGGAGATGGATTTGAGTGCTTTGTTGATGACTAAAATTCAACCAAGAGCATGTTATAGTGTATAATAAATTCATATAATCTAGGTTAAAGGTACTTGAAATATATTTAAATTGAAAGATAAAGGTTTAGGAGTACACCCATGTGTCGATGTAACCACCTTGCCTATTAGAAAGTTGTTTTTTCAAATGTTGTATCATTATAAATATCTAAAATTGAGATTAGGATAAATATTTAAAGTGAATATATCTAAGGATATAGAGAGAGTTTGGAAGGCACATACCTCTATTATTGGAACAAAAGTTAGTTTTCACCTGTCAGTTGAGATTAAATCAATTGTGAAACCCAATGATACTCATAACCTAGTGAGTTTCAATGATCAAGTCCAAAATAAAAACTTAGAAATATTGAATGATTTAATCACCCTAACCATGCCAAAAGGTGAACCAAATATTATAGTATATTGTATCATTAAAGTAAATAAAATTTTGTGAGGTATCAACACATGTAATAGTTTTAGAATCTGAATTTGCTTTGGATTTTACAATATTAAACATGTGTTACATAACATATGCACATTATATTTGTCTCATGATGAAACTATGTGAAATAATGGTATCATGTATAGAATTATGCCACAAATGTGTACTAGAATCATATAATTATATGCTTTTGCTAATTCAAACAAATGTTTAATTATTGAAGACATGATTCCAAAGCATGCCCCCACTATATATGGATAAATTTGAAACTGATATAATTACCAATGTGAAGGACATGTTTCCAAAACATGCCCCCACTATAAACTAGATATGTTGAATATTGAGTAGGTATGAAGAACATTATTCCAAAGCATTCCCCCACTAAATATATGAATTATAAGTAACATATTTAATGAATTTGGATTACATGCTTCCAAAATATTCCCCACTGAATCTATAAACTATTGTAAGTATCATATAATGTGTGAGTGTGGATAACATGATTCCAAATAATTCCCCATTGAATCTAAAAAACTATGAAAATGTGGGATCCATGTCACTATGACATGCCCCCACTAACATGTCCCCCAGTACCTGGTAGTTATCTCACCTCAAAAGGGTAATACAAATGTAAATCTACAATTGTAACCATGTAGCATAGAGAATAAAACATGTTTAGGTAAGCATATCATTAAAGTGCATAGATCCAATGTGATCACATGTATGCCTAAGATACATGTTAAAGATCATGGAAACATCTACATAGTAAAAATACAAGATCAATAAGTAAATAATAAGACACACATGAGAACTCAAAATAAACTCAAAATACAATGGTCCAAGAAGACCACAAACATGGGGCATGTTCAAATGTTGAAAAATAAAATAGATGTGACTTAGTCAAATGTCTAAAAAATCAAATAATGACACATTCAAATGTATATATAATAATAAGTGACATATTAAAATGTTAAAAAAAGTAAACATAGTCATGGAAGCTACATATAATGGATCATATTCAAATGATCAAATAGGCAAGACAATGTCAAGGCAAAAAAATCAAGTAAGTGTGAAAAGTAAAATCATAAAAGACCAACATAAACATGTCATAGTGATTCTTGGATCAAATATATTCGTAAAAAAATGTTTAGTACAAAAAATATCAAGTACCCTATGTAATGTATAATCATGGATAATAGGCATGTGTAAGTACATAAGTAAGCTCAAACATGATAGGGTGGATTGATCATCAAACCATATTGTTTCTATGCTAATTTGCTTTCTACATTCAAAAAATAAATAAGAAACTAAAAGATGGTCAAGGTTAGAAGATACCTGATTGTAGTCGTGCGCACCGTAATCAGACATTGGAAGGTACTCCTCTTTGGCTGTGGAGGAATGACACTTGCGAAAAAAAAGAAACTAAACACAAAAAACTTTAGACGAGGAGACGGTGGGTTTCAAGCAAATGCCTGATCCCAGAAGTACGAAGACTTCCTAGAAGGATATCAACCCACTGATTAAAAATAGAATATTTGACAGAAGTGGAAATAATAAAAGATAGAATAAAAGCAAATAAAGACAAAAAGTAGAATACATACCTGATATACAGCACACTATTCTGCACAGTCACTGGTGTCAGTCTCTATGCCGGCATCGGTCAGGGAAGAGTGCCGACGTTGATTAAAGTGCCGGTGTCGGTCAGGGTAATGACTGGCATCGATCGGGGCAGCAGTTTTGGACAAGGTCTGGTCGGGTCTGATCGGGTCTGGTCGGGTTGGGACAAGGTCTTAGGCTTTACAGAAAGGTCTGATGGTTTGTTTGGGGTTTGTGCAGGAAGTTTGAGCAGAGTTACAGACTGTGTATTTAGGAATGGTGGACAGAGGTGTAAAGGGAAGGAGTAAGGTCTCGGGTCTGTAGTCTAAGTCTAAATAGGAGTTGATGACAATAAATAAGAATAGTAACTAGAGAATAAAACAAAAACACAGAGTAAGATACTTACCTGTTACACCCTGAAGACATGATAAAAGACATGATTGAAGTCGTCGATGTGCTGCAAGATGACCGAAGTAGGATTCCTGTGCTGGAGAGAGAGAGACATGAAAGATTGATCGTAGATTGATTGGATGCAGAGGTGGATTGATTGCAAGAGGTTTTTTGAATGGTTGATTGTTTTTTCGGTTGATTGATTGAATTCTAGATGATCAAATGAAGAGGTTTTGGATGAAGTTGAAGGAAGGTCCGATAACTGATTTAGGAAACAGATTGGCAACCGAATGGATAACAGATAATGGAATAATGGTTCTTGCATTTGGGTTGAGAACACAGTGCTAAGGAGAACTGACACCGGCAGGATCGCTGACGTCGGCCAAGAAGTGACTGACGTCGGTGACGTCGGTCAGGTGGTGACCATGGTCAGAAGATGTAGAATGGGGATAGAGACTAAATTTTAGCCTTCTGCTCATTTTGACATGCTGCCAGGGTCAAGGCTAGTGGGAAAATGGTCGACATGGGTTAAATAGGTGAGGGGGAATAAAAGAGGGTTGACTAGGGGAGTAGACATGATTTTGGTGTCTACATTTGCCCCTTTTTATCTTATTGGTTGTTCTAGACGAACTGCAAGACAAAAATAGGAGTTGATTGCCCTAGGTGTGGATAAGGTCAATTTCATCTTGTTGGTTGTTCAAATGAACTGCAAGACAAAAATAGGAAGAGGTTGGTTGCCCCGATTATGGATGAGGTATTCCCCCTCAAAGCAGGATTTGAGGGAAGGGAACTGGGAATCGGGTGCTGATTTGACAAAGAGTGGATGAAAAAGGGTGAGGGTGAACGCGGCAAAGGTCATGATTCCATGCATACCACATCACGAGATGGTCAGGTCAAACTGTCACAGGTCAAGGGTCGAGGAGTGCCAAAATTGAAGTAACTGGGCCTCAGCATTTAGTCATCTACTGATCAGGTTATTCAATCATAGTTGTAGCTCCAAATGGTCATCATGTTTCAGGTATCTCAGGCTCAGGAAGTGCTCTTAGAAACACGAAAAAGTCACAAGTAGTGCGGATCAACCAGTGTGCGATCCTATACTTGTGAGGGTCCAAAAAAAAATAGTCTGTGAACAATTGTGCTAACCAGTCATGAGATAGCATACAGGCAAAAACAACCAAGGCAACATTGTCTTGTAAGTGGTTAGGGTCGGAGGAGATAGGCATGATCTCCAATGGTCATTGGTTAAGGTGGAGGGATGGATGAAAGGATGCGGCTGAGCTAACCTCAGAAGACGTTTATGTGATCTGAGTGTTGCCTACATAGCCCTTGGGTGAAGGGCCTCAGGCCAATGTAGTTCTCCTGAAAAGGGAGGAAGGGTCAAAGGTTAAGGATTGGTCTTGGTCGAGGTCAAGGTCATAGTCAAAAGGAGGAAAGAAGGTTTGTCCATTAGAGAAATGAACAAACGAGGGTGGTCGAGCTAACCCTAGGAGACGTTGTGTCATTTGAGTGTTGCCTACATAGCCTAGAGTGGAGGGGGCCTCAGACCAATGTAGTTCAGACTAAGAGACAAAATGGTCGATGATTGGTCATGGTCATGTGTCGAAATGATGAGGATAAAAAGATGTTACAGCCTTTTCCAAATGGTGTATTCTGTAACATTGGTTGAGGGGTATTTCATCCCTAGCAATTTTCTATATTCGTGATGGATATATGCTAAAAATGAATTGAGGTCTGTTTATGCGTCAGCAAGTATTGGTTTATGCTTAACATAAATTGAGTCTAGTCGATAGTTTCTATGTGTATTGGTGTCCATAGAAACTATGTGAAATGGACTATGATGATGGATGTGGTCTGAAAATGATTGGATGTGACCAAAGTGTAGAGAAAAAGTGAAAGGCAAATTGCTCTTTCATTGACAAGGACCAGATAGATAACATAGATAGGGGTTGTTAGAACTAAGAGCCCCATTCATGAATTACATCGTTGACCATAGGATGTGTCAGAGCGGTAATTGAATCACATTGACACTAAAGTGATCTCAAAGTCCCTTGAGCAGGTGATAGGAGGAGAGGATAGGGTAACCCATTTTAAGAGCAGAGATAACTTTGCCCCTTTTTATAGGAGACCTTGAGACAACTATAAGCCAAGTCTATGACTCATTTATTTATTTATTTTTTGGTATAGACTGATCAATGCAGGAAGCCTGCAAATAGATGTCATTTGCTTGGTAGACGTTTGCGAAGCTGATCAATGCGAGAAGCCTCTAGAAAGATTTATGTTTGTAGCAAGAGTTAGTCATAGCCATCCTTCGAGGGAGTGGTCTATATTTTGCTTTATATATAAGGGCTTTGAATAGCTGTCCTTTGAGGGAGCAGTCTATTAGCTACAGTAGTGATAGTATAGCTATTCTTCGAGGGAACAGTCTACCTTTTTGAATTGATTTAAGTTTGGTGACCATGGATATTTTGACATCTTGATTTGTTTTTTGACAAAAATGTGAGTCATGGACAAGACTATAGAAGGTCAAGGGCTCCCTTTTATTAGGACAAAGCATCCCATACGGTATAAAAGGGTTAAAGAGGATTTGTTAAGGGGAATAGGGTTGAAAGGAATGAGGACTAAGAGGACGGGGATTTCTCAAGGGACGAGCTCAAGATAAATGTCAAGTGGACGAGTACTCGACTAACAGTAGAATGGTCGTAGATGAAAGGTATAAAAGAGCTCAGGGTTTGATAAGTTCCTAGGCCATGCTCGCACGTGATAAGGTGGTCCGAGTAAATTAGGGGCAAACTTGCCTCATTTACTTCTTTGAGATTGGTCACGATGATGGCTGATGCTAGATGGGAATGTGACTGATATGGTCACTGATCAGTCGGGACTGGTTGAATGTTTGGTCAAAGATTGGTCAATGTTTGGTTGAGATTTGGTCATTGGTTGGTCGAGGGTTGATTGGTCGATATGTGGTCCTTGTTTGGGTCGAATGTTTGGTTGAGGTCAGGTTGAATGTTTGGTTGCTATTTTAGTCGAGGTCAGGTTGAAAGAGTGATTGATATTTGGTTGAGACTGGGTTGACAGGTTGGTCAAAGCTTGGATGAAGGTTGAATTCCCCCAGTGGCTAGGAAGAATGTTTGATAGATTGGTCAAGGTCGGTTGAGGCTTGGTGGTTAGATTGACTGTGTTGATTTTGAATAAGGGGGTTAAAGGCAACAAAAGGACCATAGTCCGATATGGAGATTCGGATTTGGGTGATGAGGTTTGAGAAGCATGGGTTGGTGTTGATGATTTGGTGAAGGGGTGGTCAAGAGGATCTTGATGATAAGGGTATCCTTTTTTTGGTGTTGACGAGTGACAGCTTTGAGGGCACAATAATGCTCAGTGTCATGTCCCAGAGTGTGGTGATAGTGATAAAATTTAGAGTTGTCGAACCAAGAGGGTCTTGATCTGAGAGTTGATGAGAGGGGCGGTGTTGAAGGTTTGTTGATAATGTGGTCGAGACGAAGGGTGTATTTCTCAAAACAATGGTGAACAACGACCTTGAGGGCACAATAATGCTCGGTGTTGTGCCCAGGCATGCGATGATACGCATAAATCTGAGTGTCATCAAACCAGGGTAGTTTTGGTCTGAGAGATTGATATGGTCTAATAGGTGGGAGATTGATGCGAGAGGACTGCAACAATTGCCGTAACAGCAAGGCATAAGAACCTGCTAATGGGTCTGGATGTTTTGTTGCAGTGGAGGTTAATGACTTCGGTTTGAAAGGCATAAGAAGTGTTGGTCGATGGTTTGGAGGAGATGTATGTCTGATGGGCTAAGGGAGTAATGGAGGCAGATTGCCTCTGTGAAGTATGGGAGTGGGAAGCACTCCTAGTAAAGTGAATGGATGTGGGCCCAAAATTGAAGGTAATGAGGAAGGTGGGGGAGGAGTCCTCTGGTGTGGTTTAGTGGCATTCTTAGGTTTGGATTGAGGGCCACTATTATGCGAGGTGAAGTTAGACATAGGTTTGGATTTAGATGTGGATGGATGTGAGTGAGATGTAGCAATCTTAGGTAAAAGGTAAGAGGAAACCATGACTGGGTCTTCCTCGGTCGAGATGGGTGAAGAGACTGGTTCTTCTCTTGGTGGAGAAGAAATAGGAGAGGGTGGCTCCTCAAGATGGTAGATGGCAGGGATGATGGTGCCTTCTATTTGCATTTGAGGAGTAGACAAGGTAGGGTCTTCGGATGAAGGTAAGGCTAATGGTGTTGGCATGCTCAAGGCATCCTCCAGTATAAGAGAAGTAGATGGAGGACTAATAGGAGAAGAAAGTTCTTCATCCTATGATGGAGGAGGTTGGTCAGGGACAAGAGGCAAGATAGTGTTGATTGTGTGAATATTATGGTCTTAGGGGTCATTGATCATGGTCTGGACATGGTTTTGATTAAGAGGGTGGTTTGGGAAAGGGTGTCTGAAGATGTTTATGTTTTGATTAGGAGGGGCGTTTGGGTTATCTAAAATAAGATCCCCCTTGTCGATCATGTCTTGGACTATGTTCTTGAAGGTTCGGCAGTTGTTGATGTCGTGGCCCTGGACGCGATGAAAGTGACAAAAGTCGGCCTCCCTATACCATGTAGGGATGGCTTTTGAAGGGTTGAACTGAAGTGGTTGGACTGGAGGGAGATTGAGGACCCCTTATTTGACAAGTTTTTCCAAAATGGAAGCGTATGATTCTCCATGTGGAGTGTATGAACGCTGGATGTACCATTGTTGGAATAGTTTGGTGATGCTATGAGATGTCAAAGGTTGAGATTGATTGGCATTTGTCAAGGATGGTGATCTAATGACCATAGTGTTAGCCACTCCTTTGGATTCAGAATTGGTAGAAGAAGGTCTGCAAGAAGTATGGTCATTGGTTCTTGCGTTGGTATGACGCAATTTGACCTTATCTTCTTCAATGGCACAGAGTTCAAGCTTTCAAGCCATGGTGAAGGCTTCGTCGAAAGTGTGGAATGTTTGAACCCACAAGATGGATGAGATGTGCCTAGCACATGCTCGATAAAAGAGCTCGATGAGCTCAGGTTGAGGCAAGGAGAAGGAGAGCTGGTTGAACAGGCCTCTCTAACGAGTGACAAAATCAACTATCGATTCATCGTCAAATTGCCTGATGGATTAGAGGTCTGTGATTAAGACTTGTTTGGTGATGTTGATAGAAAAATGGTCGATAAATAATTGGGTGAGTTGAGTGAATGAAAAGAGAGAATGTCGGGTAAGAGAGCTATACCAGTCAAGGGCAGGGCCAGAAAGGGACATAGGAAACGTGCGTAGTAGTAATGCATTGTCATGGGCAATAAGGTAGTAGGCATGTCTGAATGCTTGTAAGTGTTGTTGTGGGTCTTCCTTACTCTGAAAACAAGTGAATCTAGGAATATCCTATTGGTTGGGGTATGGTCAGATAAGGACGGAAGGATGAATGGGCTCGTTGCAAATTTGGTCGTATGAAGAGACATTGCTTGAACTGAAAATGGAGGCTTTGAGACTGGACATTTTATCCATCAGCATTTTGATGAGATCTACTGACAGATTGGCAGGTTGAGTGCCCCCTAGGTTGTAAGGCACTTGAAAGAGGCTAGAGGAGGCATACGACGTAGTCGATTGTACCAGTAAGGGTGCAGTGTACGGATGACTAGTCGCAGGGGCAGAAGTGGAGGCTAAAGGTGGTTGGGTTATGGAAGTAGAAGGCATAAGTTGACTAGGTACCACCAAAGGTGGTTGTGTGGTGGCATTGGCAAAAGGGGAGGCAGACACTCCTGCATGTGCGGGCGCATGAGTGTGAGGGGTTGAGACAATCAAGTTCTAATATGATGTAGAACTTGGTTGAATTGTGTGTGGTTGAGGGGGTAATGAAACCTCGATGGAGGTCGGTCTAAAAATAGATGGAGAGGCCAAACTTTGCGTATTGGCCATGGTCGGGTGAATGGTTGAGGTGAAAGGCTAAGTCATAAAAGGTTGGGTGGCGAATGGTGTCGATGTCATCGCCACTTCACCCGAAAGGTCTCGCGTTGGGTTTCTCACGAGATAGTGTTGGAGGGCTATGACGTTGAGGTCCAAGAATCATGTAAAATATTAGTCCCCTTCAGGGATGATGAGAGTCTGGGTCGAGGTCGGTCCTGTAGGAGTTCTTTCAGTCTCTAAGTGGAACTCCATGATAGGATTGGTTAGGGATGGGGTAGACAGAAGTGGTTGACGCCTCGCGTGGTCAAGAAGAGCCTTGGTTTGACTACGAGTCAGAACCATTCAAGGCAAGAAAGAACATCCTCACAAGCTCAAACAAGCAAATAAGAACAAAAAAGATGAAGAACACAAGCAAATCCTTAAATACCTAGGAGTAAATTATTAGGATTATAGTGGCTTATGCCTTAAAATGTGTGAGGAAGATTGGCTTTTGATCGGGTCCTAGAAGAAGTGGTCTATGGATGGTTTCAGGTTAGTTATGGTGCTCAAGAAGTCTGTGTTAGGTTTCGTACAAGGCCTGGTGCTAAGGAGTAAGCTCCCCTCACTTCACGAGTCCAGTGATAAACTGGGCCCGCTTAGCCAAAATATACTTCCCCTAGAGATTAGACTCTGCCAGAGAATAGAGTGGGCTTTCCCTTTGGTGATGAAATCCAAGTAAGATCACTGAGAATGGGTAAGGTATCCGCTGGGGGATGAAATCCCAGTCGGGCCTTGTCTCAAGTGAGTTTGATGTTTGTTTTAGTGCAAGTGGTTTGGTTGTGTAACATAAAGTGGACTAGATTAATTCAATATGCGGTTATTAATTACTAAGTGTGGTCTAAGAAATGCAAGAAAGTAGAAATGAATGCAATACGTTTTAAGCCCAAGTCAAAATGTTTGTTCATATGAAGACGAATGGAGAAAGGGTTGAAGAATATGATGTTTTGACTAGTCTAGAAATGCAAGAAAATAAAGAAAGGTTCTTTTTATTCCTGCTTATGATGTCATTAAGAAGAGACAAAAGAGGTGAAAAGGAAGGAACCTAATGCACCTAAATGAATGAAAATAAAAGGAACCTGAGGAAGAACTTAATGTCCCATCGGGCGTGCCAGAATGTTTCTATGCTAATTTGCTTTCAACATTCAAAAAAGAAATAAGAAACTAAAAGATGGTCAAGATTAGAAGATACCTGATTGTAGTCATGTGCACCGTAATCAGACGTTGGAAGGTACTCCTCTTTGGCTGTGGAGGAATGACACCTGTGAAGAAAAAGAAACTAAACACAAAAAATGTTAGACGAGGAGATGGTGGGTTGTCAAGCAAAAGACTGATCCCGGAAGTACGAAGACTTCCTAGAAGGATATCAACCCACTAATTAAAAATAGAATATTTGACATAAGTGGAAATAATAAAAGACAGAATAAAAGCAAATAAAGACAAAAAGTAGAATACGTACCTGATATACAACACACTGTTCTGCACAGTCGCTGGTGTCAGTCTCTGTGCCGGCGTCGGTCAGGGAAGAGTGCCAACGTCGGTTAAAGTGCTAGCGTCAGTCGGGGTAATGACCGGTGTTGGTCAGGGAAACAATTTTGGATAGGGTCTGGTCGGGTCTGATCGGGTCTAGTCGGGTCAGGACAGGGTCTTAGGCTTTACAGAAAGGTCTGATGGTTTGTTTGGGGTTTGTGCAGGAAGTCTGAGTAGAGTTACAGACTGTGTATTCAGGAATGGTGGACAGAGGTGTAAAGGGAAGGAGTAAGGTCTTGGGTTCGTAATCTAAGTCTAAATAGGATTTGATGACAATAAATAAGAATAGTAACTAGAGAATAAAACAAAAACATAGAGCAAGATACTTACCTGTTACACCCTGAAGACATGATAAAAGACATGATTGAAGTCATCGATGTGCTGCAAGATGACCGAAGCAAGATTCTTGTGTTGGAGAGAGAGAGACATGAAAGATTGATTGCAGATTGATTAGATGTAGAGGTGGATTGATCGCAAGAGGTTTTTTGAATGGTTGATTGTTTTTTCAGTTGATTGATTGAATTCTGGATGATCGAATGAAGAGGTTTCAGATGAAGTCGAAGGAAGGTCCAATAACTAATTCAAGAAACGGATTGGAAACCAAATGGATAACAGATAACAGAATAACAGTTCCTGTATTCGGGTCGAGAACACAGTGCTAAGGAGAACCGACGCCGGCAGGACCACCGACGTTAGCCGAGAAGTGACCGACGTCGGCGACGTCAGTCGAGTGGTGACCGTGGTCGACAGATGCAGAATGGGGATAGAGACTAACTTTTATCCTTCTGCTCATTTTGACATGCTGCTAGGGTCAAGGCTAGTGGGAAAATGGTCGACAGGGGTTAAATAGGCGAGGGGGAATAAAAGAGGGTTGACCAGGGGAGTAGACACAATTTCAGTGTCTACACATATAACCTATGTGTATCAATAGCATAGGAATATGGATGCCCCTAATGTCCTGATGATGTGATTACATGGAAAGGTCAACACCCATAAGTGTATCATGTATCTTTGTATGCCTATGTATGTGTTTTTAAGATTAGATTATATGTTAGTCCTCAAAATTTAACTAACACATATATGCCAAAGATCCAATAGATCATGTAGGTACCAAAAATATTTTTGAGTTTTTCAATTTTTTTTATTTTTTTCATGTTTTTGATGATTAGGAAAGATCATATGATGATTCCATCAAATGGATGGTCATAGATATATCTACTCATTATGAACTTTACAACCTCAACTTGGATCTTTATCATTGTTTTCATTAATGATTAGATAAGCTGAAAAGGGACATAGGATGTTCCTTATCATGTTTTTCATGTGTAGTAGAAGATGTAATTCTGTCATTTGAAATATGTATTAATTTTCCTTCATGAAGAAAATAAATTCCATGTTGATTTTGGTCAATTTTTTCTTCCATTTGGTTTAACCATAGAGTTCCAATTGTAAATGCATATGGAGATGTGGTAGGCATAACCTAAAGCCATGTTTGAATCACATTAGGACCATAAGAAATTTTTATCATTATGTTGCCCATGGAGTCACTCCAAATGAGCTTCTTTTGAAAATCTTGTAAGTTAACATTAAGCTATTGAAAATGCTTTATGCTAAAAGTGGTTTTGGTTTGTGAAGTATCAATATGGTTGTGCCAACAATAAGAAACACCCATGTATAATATAATTATTAAATCTTGGTGATGTGTGTGTTTTTTATTTGTTTTGAGTATAATTCCTTTGGAGGATCCTAAAATTTAATATTGTGATCATCAATAATATCTTGGATCTTGTTTTTGAGGTAAAATATCTAATTTTAACATGCTCAAGACCTTGGTGATAGTCACAATAAGCATTTACATCATACTCTTTGGATATAGGTCTATTTACATCAACCTCTATAAGATGAGGGAGAGATATAAGGTGACACTCTATAAACTATCAGACTAATGAAACTAGGGACTCAAGTATATTTATAAGTTGCCTCCTTCATGCCTTAGATAATATAATATGCTTAGGTTGTGTAATGGAATAATGTGATTTTTAAATAAAGTGATATCTAAGTCTAAATATTTATGTTGGTTTTTTAACTCATGTAGTAGCTTGCTCATATTTTTTAATGGATTCTTTATGGTTTCAAAATTACAAGCCATAGGTATTTAAGATTGAAAATTCATATGTATACCATCAAGGAATATTGGAAGGGTTTTATGGTTACCCAACCTTTGTATAATAGTATGATCCACCTTACCCTTTGATGTGGGGATAACATGAATCTGGTTAGAGGGGTGAAAGTTATAATCATCCTTCAGATTTAAAAGTGGAATAAGATCATCTTTGTCTTTTTGAAATGTTTTAAATATAAAAATGAGGAATGGATAAGAGAGGCATATAAATTCTATATAGCACTCCATGTTTCAAATATTTTATGACAATTAGGGATCAACAATAGGAAAAGAAATTAGAAAACCCTAGATATCCTATATTTTGATGTTTAAAGTTCAGGTTCACCAAATGTTTAACACTAATTTAGATTAAGGAACCCAAATTTGGTAAAAAGGGTTAAGGATACATAATTGATAAGGAAAAAGGGTGAACATAATATATATAATAGGCCAATTAGTGTGATAAACTCAAATGTATCATATATTGAATTTATAAAATAGAGGTAGGATATTAATGGAAAGTACAACTATGATAGATATATAAATGATAAAAGAAATTACTTAGTTATTTATTATGATAATAGAGTGTTGGATCTGGTATAGGTAGGAAGTATGTAGGAAGATAGTTCTAGATTAGTTATCAGATTCTAGATCTAATGTCTCTGTCTATCTAGATAGTTGTATCAACTTGGGATGGTTGAATTGATGCTAGAGCCTAAGTTTGATGCTAGTGTCCTATACAAAATATCTACTCAAATAGGATGAAACCACATGGATACTTTTGGGTTTGGATTTTCCTTTGCTCTGGTGTATTTAGATCTAGGTCATGGACTATTATTCCAATTGAAATGGAAAATCCCTAGCTTTCAATATTTAATGAGAACTTGGGGGGAAATGGGTTAGTGGGAACATAGTGTTAATTTAACCTACAATGGTCCCTCTATAAAATGGCACTACCTACATATAAAATACACTAAAATAAGGCATCTAACTAATGTAGTTCTTACCTACATGTTGGCTTGTATGTGAATCATGCAATGTGTAAAATGTAAATACAATAATGACCTAGATTTTAACTTGGCATGTATGGCCTTATGACTACTCCTTTATTAATTTAAGCTTATAATTGGGTTGTTCCTTTCACTGATATCATGAAAGTGTGGTATATGAAATCTTTTGGTAACTTGAGTTCTTCTTTAGTGCTCTTTTTGTATGATTTATAGGTGAGTAATGAATGAGGGTTGGTATTGTATTTATACCAATCCTATTAGGAAATAAATCACATTAAAGTACTTATGTCAACTAGTTTACTATGTTCCATTTTAATATTGGATGACTTTAGGGAATTGGACATTTGCATTAGATTAAGACAATAATGTTGACACTACTATCTATCCTAGACATTAGTGTCTAGGGAGAAAGAGAGAAGGTATAAGACCATAACTTCTATAGGTGTAAGATAATTAGATTTTAAGAATTTTGAGAAAGATGGGATATTTATGTCATAAATATAAGGCTAGTCAGACTAAGAGGGAGGCCAAGCGGTACAAGATAGAGTAGATGTGAGGCTTGTAGAAACAAGGCATGTGTAGAACTAAAATTAATAGTCAAGGTCTATGTTTTCTAAGTGTACAAGACTGAGGTGCTACATAATCATGAAATATCATCTTCAAATAGGTTTTTAATATATAACTCCTTTATTATATTACCTTTATACTAAAACTTGTTTGATTTATAGGCTCTTATTTTATTTAAATCTTAAACATTAGGTTATTTAGGCCCCCATTTACCTACCATGATCCTTTGATTATTTATTTGTGTTAAATAATTAACCTTTGTACCAAAATATTTGGTGAGCACTATATTAGTTTTATTTCATGTATTAGAAGACCTCTGTATGGTTATTACATAGTTTTATTTGACTAGAGCTTTTGCAAACATTTTCCTTTATTGTTGCGTGGTAAAATATCCCTTGGTTAGTTTTATAAGATTGAATTTTCTCATGCCTCCAATATAAAAAGTATCACAATAGATGTTAGTTTTTTACCTTCTATAATCTTGGATTTACTAAGTTAGATAATTTGTATATATATCACAATAGATGTTAGTTTTTTACCTTCTATAATCTTGGATTTACTAAGTCAGATAATTTGTATATATATATATATATATATATATATATATATATATATATATATATATATATATATATATATATATATATATATATATATATTGTATACTGATTTAACTATTTTGGAAATAATGGATTTTTATTTCTATTTTAGTTAAGGATCTAAATTAATAAATCAATAAATAATACTACAATAATTATAGTCCTGATTTGTATAATTTATCTATATTTTTTACCTTTTTAAAAATAGTAATAAATTTAAAGAAATATAACTTATCTTAAAATAGGCTAAAATGATTGTTGTAGGGTTTGAAATTGGCTGTGCAAGATTGGGATAGTGTCAAAAATTGGAATCTAGCTTTCATTTGATGAAAGGATAAGACCACCAAAAATAGGACACCCTGGGGTTTGATGTTATTTTCCACTCCTACTACTATTCTCCAAACTACTCATAAAGACCTAATTTTTTGGGTTCTTTTATGTTGTTCCTATGTGATCCTATCTATGAAATCTTGAGGGTTGAATGTTGATAGATCTCATTGTAGAGCTAATTTAATCTTTAAACCCTAACCCTCCATTATGCTTGATAAAATGGTATTTGAATCACTTGAAAAGGGGGGTGGTTAATGTTTTTAAAATGCATTAAATGTGTGATCCACATCCCTTATGTGGGCACATTGCCTACATACCAATACTCTGAAGAGGGATCAAGCCATATGTAGTTCTCTCACTTGATGTTCTTTGTACAATAGTATGATGTGGATAAAAAAATGCTAAATTGAGAGTGCTTGAGGTGGCTAGGGACTGGTGTGAGAGTTTGAATATGTTTGCAACTATGTTAGGTGATTATATGCAGAGAATAAGAAAGTTTGCCTTGGTGGTTTATTTGTATTCTTGCTCACTTTGTAATATTTTTCACCTCCTTCCTAAATAATCTTTGAATGGGATTTTATAAGAAACTATTGGTCATAATTTAAATTTATTCACACTAGGCTGACATGATGAAGGATATGAATAAAATGAAATTGACCATTTGGGCTCAAATTTTGATTGGATAAGAGTGCTAAAAATGGGACACCCTAGGGTTTTTCACTATAGTCTAGGTATGGCTCTCTTATCCTAAAGGATTTGGACCTAGGGGGATAGGATTATCCTAGGACATAGAGTCTAGCTGAGATAGAATGATCGTCTAGAAGGCTATGAATGACTATAAATGAGCAAAAAAGTGTTTAGGAAGGACATGAGAGCATGAAAGAAAGTCTTATAGATAGTGTGTCACAATTCACACTCAAACTACCAATTTGGACATTTTATATGAATACATTTACCCCTCGCCCCCGCCCTACATTATTCTAGTGATGTTTGAAAGTGAAATACTAGGATAAAGGAAAAATGGAAAGTGTACCTAAACATACTTGTAAGGGTGAAGTCCATGAAGTTGTATGATGTTGAGTGTGCATAGAGAGAACATACTGAGAAGTGTAAATATACAAGAGAAAACAAAGAGTAGATCAATTCATACTAGACATGTTATGTCTAAAATAATAACATACAAATGTTGGATAAAAGATAGAGGAAAATAAAGGAATGAATACACCTCATCGAGTATGTGAACCAATACAAAACTTGTTGTGATATTGGGTATGTGTTATACCAAGAGTAATATCATGAGTGGAGATGAGTTCTCAATTCCTTGAGAGTGGATCAAAAATACAAAGGCTATCGCTTTGGCTCCATCATTTAACACTAAGTGAAGATATGTGGTCATGTGTGTGTTAATCGATGTTTGGATTGTGTGTCCAATCCCTCTAATTAGGTGGCTCAAGATTATAAATACTAGCTAGTCCTTTGGCTCCATCATTACCCACTAAGTAAAGCTATGAGATTATACTGATATGAATGTGTGTCATATGAGAGGGCTCTTGAATCCAATGAATGATTTGTAATTTGACAATGTGGCATGGATAACTGAATGTTTACTGAGAACTAGGCTAATCTTGGCCACTTAAAAAGGTGGAGATTAGGCTTGCATGAAAGCCACTCCAAACTAGGATATAGGCTTATATGAAATCCAATCTAAAATGATGCCAACCACCTATAGATGGAGTAAGGCATGCAACTATTGAGAATACCTAGGTACTATACTAAACATAGTAAGAAAAGAAGGCAAATGTGTTATGCACATTTCCCCTAATCATTGATGTCTATAAGATAGATTCTGATATGAAAGTTAAACCAACTACCCAATTTTAAATTAGAAGTGAGAGCCATCATACCATAAATGATGCCCCTATATTTGGATTTTCTAAGAAAAACTGTACTAAATTTTTTGATTCTAAATTGTAATATAAATGGCAAAACTATAACTAAACTTTTTTTTATGTCTATTTATAGAAAATATGGGTTTTTAACTATTTGGATAGGAGAACCAAAAGCACAACACCCTTCTATCTAACATTTTAGTCCAAGTATGGTGCTTTTGTCTTTTTCTATTTTTGATCATTGTTCTATGTTCATCACTATTTTCTTGGTGTGTTCTACTTGGTTTGGGTTTTGGTTGCTATTTTGAGTGTTCTAAAACTAAATTTGTTGACTAATAGAGGCTTTTATTTCTATGACAAAACCCCTATTTGTTTCCCCCTATTCTGAGAGTAGGAATGAAGACTCTATAATGACTACCTTTAGAATAAAGAGCCCTGCAAGTGTGTTATGGTGTGAGATACATGATATAACAATGATAATCAAAAAAATGTCTCAAGATATAGAAAAGTTTTTATTGGAGATTGTTATATCAATATGGGTATGCCTAGATAGATGTAAAAATGTAATAACATGTGTATTATAATGAATTAAAACTAGAAATTTTAGTTGTTAGTTTTCAAAAAGGGATGGAGCATGATGTCCATCATGGCATCCAAAAAATAAAGATAATGCATGATGTGGATCATTGCATTGCAAATAGTGAGAAGTAAATAAGAAATAATCAGACAAGGCAAGAAACAAGAAGCATACATGAGTGCCAAGGGTCCAAGCAAACAAGTGACATGGACACATGTCACTCAATCTAGAAAGCAATAATACAAGGCATGTTCAAATACCCACATACACATAAAATTTAAAACAAGAAATATTGGCATGAGGGCCACAATCACATCAAAGAGTAAAAGTAAAGGACATTGGCAAATGTCCTAAGGCACACACAAGAAAAAAATAGGAACTAAGAAATGCAATCACATCTAGCTATTGAAAGTAAGAAAGGAAGGAATTTAAATGCTAGAAATATAATTACATCTAACTAATCAAATAAAGAAGTGAAAGTATGAAAGACATGGAGTACAATAATAGGTACATGCTAAGAAATACATAAGTGATATATACTAGTCAGTGTTGATAGAATAATCTATGTAAGCTAGTAAGTAATGTACATCATCATGATAACTAGAGTGTGTGGTGTAGGAATGACATAACCTAGATGGTATAGTCATGTGAAAGATGCCCCCAGTGGGTATATATGTCAATGTATCTCTCAAATTTATAAGTAAGATTCACCCTTAATGGGTAGAGTAAAGTAATCAAGGATCTGGGTGTCATTGCACACATTTAAAGAAATTAAGAAAAGCATGGTAATGTAGATAAATTGACATACAATAGCATAGAATAGTAAAATTTAAGTCTAGCATGGTAGTATAAATGTAAAATATGGATAATACATATAATTTAAATGTTTTTATGTTTTGAATTATTTTAATGTTTTTGGTATTTTTGAAATATTTGAATGTTTTTGGTATTTTGAGTTATTTGAATGTTTTTGTATTTTGAAATTTTGAATGTTTTTATATTTTGAAATTTTGAATGTTTTTTAATATTTAAATAAGCTATGTACAATCAATCATAAGGAGACTATGTACATGAAATTGAAAAGAAGCTATGTACAATCAATCATAAGGAGACTATGTACAAGAAATTGAAAAGAAGCTATGTAAAAGAAAGGCTGAGAAGAAATGATACTAACTAATGAGTCTCATGAGAGAATCCCTATCATGGTGTCCTATATCAAGGATAGGGATCATGTATGATCATGAAGAATAATGGAAGGGTTGAGATTGTGACTTTGAAAGATATGTATGCTATAAATTTTTTGAAATCTCTATAATGGAAACTGATTGTGGGGTCCCCCTATAATTTTAAAAATTAGATGCAACTATAGGGATCTTAGGGACCCATATGGTAGTAGAAGAATCTCTCTAAAAGTGTGATCTGTGTGTAGAGGTATGAGACCTCAATGATACTACCTTGGGTGTGAATATTGTAGATGTAAATTGTCTAGAGTCCTAAAACTATGGTTGCTCTAAAAGAATCCTCTGTGGAAGTGTATGATCTCTCTATACTAGTGAGGAAGGCCTCTACTATGGCTAAATATGAACTAGAGGAAGAACTACAATTAGTGGAAAAGATAAAACTGATGACCACAAAGTAGGAGATGGCTCTAAAGTGGGGTGTGGTAACTTATATGGAACTCCACAAACTGTAACAACCTGATTAACATGAGTAAATTTTATAGATTTGTGAATTGTAGAAGGTACTGCACAAAGTTTTTAAATCCATGGTCAACCAAGAAACATGTCAAAGACTTCTACACTAGGAACAATAGTAAATGGTGTGGCCACATGTATTAGACCAACTTTTATAGGAAGTATAATCTCACCCAATGAAATTTTAATGTGCTCATTGAATCTACTGATAACTATGTATGTTAAGGTAATATCCTACTCTAAATATCCCAAATGTTGTAGTAATGTCATTGTGTACATGTTCACACTAGATCCATAATCTACAAGAACATTATGAATGGGATGATGATTAATATAAGCTTTGATAAATATTTCATGGTAATATAAATCATCCTCAACTATCTCCTAATCTAAGAAGGAGATGGAAGGTCTAGATGGAACTCTAAAATTATACACACCAATCATGTTGCTTACATGATGTGACTCAACTAAAGGTCCCTAGTATGTAGCTGGTGGAGGGTGTGTATGATATGCATGGTGAACACTTGATGTGTCCCCTATTTCTTATTTAGAATTTTGTGGGAAAGGATTTATGAAAATTTTTAAATCCTTGTTATGTGTTTGCTTTGATTGAGGAGACTCAATTGTAGTGCCAATGTTAATAAGGTTTCCATATATCAAGTCCTTTATCATGTGTTTCAAAATGATGCATATATTTTTTGTGTGGCCTATTGCCTTGTGAAAATCACAAAACAAATTGTAATCATATCCATGTGGAAGAGGATTTATTATGTCAATTTATTTAATAGGAGGGAGAGATATGATATTACATTCCAATAGCTTCTATAAGACTCTATATGGAGATACTGGTAGATTGGTAAAGGCTCACTAAGGAGGTGTAAATAAAAACACTCACTGAAGGGGATCTAAAACTACATTAACTATAGATTAATTTTGACTTTTGTTATCATTAACCTTTACTTTGTATGGGACTTTATTGTTACTCTTGTTTGTTGTTTTTGATATGCTTGTGTACTTGAGTTTGCCCATTCAAATTAATTTAACTTCCATTTCCTTTAGTGTATTACCTAACTTAGTAAAGGAAGAGAATATTTTGAACATTATTGACTCATTTAAATCTTGTAGAAAATTTTCTTTAAAAATATCTTGTAATTATTGATCAGCCATGAAGCTAGTCATTTTAGCCAAGATAGTCTTATATCGAAGAACATAATCTATGAGATGCTCATTTGACCTTTGTTTTTGTTGTGAAACTTGGGAATAAGGAAACTTTTCACCTATGTTAATGCTTAAATAAGATAATAAAATGTCAGCTAAAGGATTAAATGCATTGACCAACTAATTTAGTAGATAATAGAACCATTGTAAAGCATCATCTTTTAAATTCCATAGAAATAGCTTGGTTAGTAATCAGCCATTTTCTACATAGCCTAAGCATGTTATGTGAAAATATCTCAAGTGTGGCTTTGGATCACCCTTTCCATCATATAGAGTGAGCTTGGGTTGAATAAAACCTAGTAGTAAGGGTGTAGAAATAATACAACATGTCAATGGTGTATAAATTAGAGCAAAAGAATCCAATGCCTATATTGGTCTAAAGGCACCTTTCTCAAGATGTATCACCTTGGATTGAAGATATTTTATCTCTTGCATAAGGTCAAGCACATTAGGAGACAAAGATGTACTAGATATAACTGGTGGTACCTCATAGAAAGGTTGGGATTTTATAGGGGGTTGTTGAGACATAGTTTCCCCCATAGTATCATTTAAAATTGGTTGTTCTATGGTTTGAGAGGATTGACAGTTTTTCACTTTTTGTTGTTCTTCTTGTAGTATTTTAATAATGTCATCTTGAATATTATGATATTTAGTTAAAAGGTATTGAATTTTCCCTTATCAGTTTCATCAAAACTGGTATATTGGGCCATTGTTAATATAGGAAAATAATTTGAAAAGAGATTGAGCTTTTTGTAATAAGTTGTAATAAGAAAAATGTAATGGAAGGAAAGTAATGAATAAAGGAAATGTTAATTCCTAAAAATAACAAAATAAAATATTCATAAAAAGGATACGAATCTCATAAAAATGTAAGGTGATACCTCAAGAAGCAAAGGGACCATGTAAATTCAACCAGGGTTTGAAAGAAATAACTTTTAAAGTTGCTATGGTGAATTTTAAAAATTAACTATGAAATTTTGATATATATGTAAGGTGATATCTCAAAATCAAAGGGAAATAGTAAATTCAAGTAGGGTTTGAAATAAATTATTTTAAAAATTACTAAGGTAAATTTTAAAAATTAAATTTGAATTTATGATTTAAATATTCAGGGAAAATCAGAAAAATATTGGAAACATCAGCAAGGAACTTACCCTAGGGCTTTTGGGGTTTGTGTGCATAAATGAAGTAAGTCAGGTTCACCAAATGATTTAACTATTTTAAAAATAATGGAATTTTATTCCTATTTTAGTTAAGGGTCTAGATTAATAAATCAATAAATAATATTGCAATAATTACAGTCCTAATTTATATAATTTGTTTATTTTTTTACCTTTTTAAAAATAGTAATAAATTAAGAGAAATATAGCTTAGCTTAAAACAAGCTGAAATGGCTATTGTAGGGTCTAAAAATGGTTGTGAAAGACTAGGATAATGTCACAAATCAAAATATAGCTTTCATTCAATGAAAAGACAAGACCACCAAAAACATGACACCTTGGGGTCTGACGTTGTTGTCCACTCTTGCCTTTGTTGTCCAAACTACTCATAGAGATTTGATTTTTCTAGGTTTTTTGCACTATTCTTGTGTGAACCTACCTATGAAATCTTGAGTGTTGAATGGTGAAAAAGTTCAAAATTGATCTAATTTAATCTTCAAACCCTAACCCTATATCATGCTTGATAAAATGGGATTTAAATCACTTAAAAGGTGGGGTTTAGTGTGTGTAGGATGCACTGAATGTGTGATCCACACCTCTTATGTGGGCATGCTACCTACATACCAATACATTGAAGAGGGATCAAGCCATATGTAGTTCTCCCACTTGATGTGCTTTACTCAAAAGTGTGATGTAGATGCAAAAATGCCAAATTGAGAGTGCTTGATGTGGTTAAGGACTAGTGTGAGGATTTGAATATGTTTATAGCTATGTTGGGTGACTATATGTAAATAATAAGAAAGTTTTCCTTAGTTGTTTTTTTTGTATTATTGCTTGCTTTGGAAGATTTATCACCTATTTCCTAAATGGGCTTTGAATGGGATTTTATAGGGAACTATCGGTCATGGGCTAAATGTATTCACACTAGGCTGACATGATGAAGGATAGGAATCAGATGAAATTAACTAGTTGGGCTCAAATTATGATTGGATAGGAGCACCAAAAATGAGACACCCTAGGGTCTAGTACTATAGTCCAAGTATTTCACTTCTATCCTACAGGCTCAAGACCAAGGGGGTAGACTTGGCATGGGAAATAAAGTCTGGATGAGCTAGAATGACCATATAGAAGTCTATGGATAATTAATAAAGATAAAAAGGTGTTTAGGAGGGTCATGAGATCATGCAAGAATTCCTATGGATAGGGTGTCACAAGCCACACTCAAACTACCAATTTGGACATTTTATATGGCTACATATACATGCTCAATGATAGTGGTCACTCCATTTCTAGTCTTACCAAGTACATGGTCATTAATATGTTATTAAGAAACCCTTCAAAACAAAAGATTTGTGCAATTACATACACATTACACTAATGTCTCAAATATATATATATATATATATATATATATATAAAATTAACTACTTGATTACTATATATATATATATATATATATATATAGTAATCAAGTAGTTAATTTTATAGGCATTCAATATGAGTACCATATACAATTAGTTGTATCTTCACCTCGTCCCTCATCACCACCATAGTTCATCATTGCACCTATTCAAGAGAATAATATAGAGACAATTATTGCACCTATTTAAGAGTAGAGTATAGAGATATTTATGTCACATATTTGATATCACATTATAAATATAGTTTTTACACTTGTTAAGGTGCATATTTTAGATATAATAATTACATATATATATGATATTTATATATAGTCATTTTAGATGAGAGTTTTACATCCTCCTAAATAGAAATTTTCACATCAAAGAGTTATTCAAATTTAAAATATATTCATATTCTATAGTGTATCCTAAGATAATAACTCATTCAATTCAACATATTCCATAATGAACACATGGATTGAAACCTCCTCTTACTATACAACAGATTTCACCAAGTCCTACACCTTAATGAGATATTATGATCAGTGATCAATACAATTAAGTTACAACATCCAATACATTTTTAGATTTAAATTCATCTACACATATCACTTTTCACTCATATAAATCCACCTTCCACCTCTATAATACATTCACACACTATGATCCTCCCATTGATGGGATCAAAGTGTAGTTTCTTTCAAAAAATGTCAAAAATAAATAAAACATTTAAAAACTATAATATAAATACATATATGTCAAATAAATTCAAAATATTTTAAAAAATTAACAATAAAGTTGTGATCATGAAATTAGTTTATAGTTTACTTATTTAAATATATTATTTATCACATGTTTGGTAGATAAAATATCATTTTCAAACACATGCACATTTCATGAGGCATATGAGTGTGATTTATACATACATATCACACGTGAATTCTTAGATTTACCCAATGTCCATGCCTATGATGGGTTCATTATATTCTATAGGTTACATTATAATATGTTATATCTATCTATGACCTCAAATTACATGTCAAACTACATATCTTACAAGTGTCTTTTAAATTACTCATATATTACATTATGCTACATGAATATGCTACTTTTATGCAATGTGATACTAATACATATGTATAGTGTCACATAGTTTTATCTTGTTATATAATCATTCAATGTTGTTACTTTCTTGCATGATAATATAGACATTAATCTACTAGTGTGTGTGTCCCTTAACCCTATGTGTGTAATGTTTTCTTGCACAACATTTGAAAATAATTTCTTATGGACCTTGGAAATATGCATGAAATATTTTTCAATGTGACATTTAATCATGTCAATTAATTAATTCCCTTATCCTTATGTGTGAAATATTTCATAGGGAAACATTTTAACATGTGCCTTATTTATGGTGTTTGGCCCTATATGTACAATATTTATTGAGCATGTCCATTTATTGTGGCACTTGGCCCCATGTGTGTAATTTTTTATTATCTATGCCAAATTTGAACATGTCACTTGTATTCATCTCTTGGAATTATAAGTGACATTAAGTGACATTGTGTGTTGTGATTTTTGAGCTTAATTAGTGATGACATGATCTATATCATGAAAATTTACAATGTAGTATTATTCAAATAAGTTTTCTTTATTACATGATTCATTTCTATATATATATATATGACAATTTTATGACTAACATTAAATATGATACATATATTCTTAAATGACAATCACATTACTATGATAACACACTTTCCACATCTTGACATAATTATACATGATTATATCTTTATCACATGATATAATTAACTTTTTTTTTTTACATGACTCACTTGCAAGATGCATCCCTCATATCAAAAGGGGTGCATTAAAATGGATTTATATTATATATTCAAGCCTCCATGAGCATAAAAATCAGATCTTATGTGAGACTAAATATTTAAAAGATGGAAATAAATTCTTAAATCATATTTCGTGACAAAATATGGGTTTCAAAGATTTAGATTAATTTAGAAATTAAATATATGAAATAAATTATCACATAAAATACATATTATGGGGGAATATGACATTCATATGCACTCATTTTATAATAAAAATGAGTCCATATTCATACACACTTGGATGCATGAGCATGGGAGTTATGTAAAAGTTACAAGAATAATGTTATAGGTTTCACAAATATACAATTAAGAATATAGATAGATGGCATTATATATCATTAGGTAAATATTTAGGTGGAATGATAATTATTCATGCACATATGTACAATTTCCAAAGTCAAAATCCATGATACTCATTCATGCACATATCAAATACAATATAGTTTACGAATTTAAAATATTTTTTTAATTTACATAAAAATATATTGCCACAAAGGTTATGATGGGGGAATTAATATTATTCATTATATATTTATCATGTAATTATAATATAGATATGTATGTTGGTGGGATTTGTTTCATTGCAAGTAATGTACGTTTGAGTTAAGTGACAGTAAACAACATTGGAATTAATTGTAAAAAACCCATTTTATGTTCCCATCTTCTATTATGGGTGATGTCACTTTGATTCTATTGATACTCAATGACCTGGGAATCAATTCTAGTGAAATAATTATGTATCTACCTTATTTTTATTGATACATTGGGTACTCTTTCCCATTCATGAGAGTTGTAGCATACATGTTTCAAATTCAAGGGCTTGATTAGTTATTAAAATTTTGGACTTGTTCACTCTCAATTATCCAATGGTTTAATTTTACAAATGCTTATACAATGGGTTACACTTATTGAATACTTTTACAAGTTAAAAATCAACATGGTTCCATCTCCATACAAGTATACTCCTTGCTTTCTCTCTTTTTCATTTTTTTATTTTAGAGTTTTAGGTTTTTCAAATTTAAAATATGAACAATGACTACTTCATGTGTTTTTGCAAAGTTTTTAAACTAGAGTGCTCTACATAATTATAATTTATTATCAAATAAAAAATGTGTTATACATAATCATATATTGTTTTCTACATTTATTATGCTAACAATTCTATTACTATAATAAATGAGAGGAAAATGTAGATGCATATATCTAGTCATAGGTAGTTGAAAATTTTAATTATTAAAACATCATAAACCTCTTGACTTGTGAATACATACATTAATATTATTCACCATTCCTCTATTCCATTTATATATATGTTATCTTGATGCTCTATTCACCATCACTATTTTAGATAACTATCCAATTTAATGCTCAAACATATATTACATCATTCTCATATTACATCCTTCTTAGGATAGTTATCCCTAATTCTCCAAGATAGGTTTACACTAGATAGACAAGTCTATTGCCATAGACCTATCCACTAAGACCATCCTCTTCCCAACACCATCTAACAACTATTATCCAAAATAGATATATTATTATGGGTCCTCATGTACATTTTATAAATTTGGCTAAAGGAAATTGTTAAAAGGTTTCACTATATAATCAAATCAAAATATCATTCTAGAGACATTTGATTCCTAACATGGCACTATCTATTGAGCACTTATACACTATTACACATTTATAAAATCTACCCTATTCTTCTAAAATTCAAGATCATTCACAAGGAGTAGTCACAAGACTATTTTAAACCATTTCAAATCAATTCAAAATCTATCATTTTCATGTATTGAATCCAAATATCGTCAATCAATACACTTATAAAATCACTCTAGGTTTGAGAACTATGTGTGTCATAATTACCTCTTTGGAACATTTGGATATGTGGGTTATAGTCAATTATCAAAGGGGTGATTAAGGTTAGATATACCCATTACACTCCCCCTATATTTTTTGTAGGTTTCTATATCTGATAACACCCCTAGGGTTTCCAAAGAAAAGAGAATGAAACCAAAAATATTCCCATGACATTAATTTTTTTGAAATATCTCATCCCACTTAGAAGAGACATGCACAAAATGAGGAATAATCATTATTTCATCATAATCAATGTAAAGAAGTATATGATCCATAGACATAGTTATCTTTCACTATTGTCTATGGAGTGTGATTGTGTCTAAAAATATTATCATATTCTACCCTTGATCCTAAGTACTCATAGTCAAGTCTTTTCCTATTTATCATTTTTAGATATCAGATAAAGTCAACCAATAACCATAAAATCTAAATATATTATTGTTGGTTACACTTAGTATTTTTAGTATAGTCCACTTGAAAATTTCAATAATCATTTTAGTAAATTTTAATCTACATTTAAATTTATGCTAAAATATCATACATTACAATTTGAATAGATATTTCAGATTTTATAATAATTACACAATGATCAGTTGTTAAATCAAGAATAGGAATTACGTCCTTATAGTCAAATAACTCTAATAGCATAATTTCTAAAATAATTTCCACCTCAAATGGTAGTTGAAAAGTATGTAAATTTATTTATATAATATGGATAATCTTGTGTTTGAATATATCAAATGGATCTTGTTTATTATCACCTCAAATACAAGTCTTACAATTATTTTCATGGCATGTAAAGGTATGCCTATAGAAGAGGAAGACTTGGTTAATATATTCAAAAGATGAAATGCACCAACAAAGCTCCTTGTTTTGGTCATTTAATAATACTTTGGCCAATTCATGATGGCCTTCACATTTTATAGATCATCCTCAATTCCCCAACTCCAACCACATGCCTAAATAAGACAAGTAATTATTGAGATAACTAACATTTATTCTTATTCAACATAACCTTCTTCTCTTTAAAAACTTTCCAAATTTATTTTAAATGATCATTATGATCATAAAAAGTTATGTTTAAAAATTAATATCGTCCAAATTCATAATAACAAAGGAATCAATAAATGTCATCATTACCTTATTCATCAACCATATGAAGTTAGTTGGTACATTTTATAGCCCAAAAGGCATAACCAACCATTCATATAACCCTTGCCTTATCCTTAATTTTTTTTTCCAAATTTCATCTTATTTAATTCTCAGTTGATGATGCTTTTATTTCAAATCAATCTTAGTAAAATACTTGGCACACTAAAGTTTATGTACAAGATCATCAATCTATGGAAGAGGGTACCTATTCTTGATAGTTATTTTTTTAAGTGATCTATAATCATAAATTATTATTCATGACTCATATTTAATAGTTATAAAAATAATAGGAAAACAACATGGATAATTACTATGAAAAATTACACCTTGATTAATCAAATATTATAACTTGTTAGTTTACCTCATTGACATCATTCAAGGACTACCTATTCAACACTATATTTGGAAGCAAACTATTTGGTAATAATTTAATTTCATTATAAATATGCCTCACTAGTGTAAACATCATGGGCTCATGACATGATTCCTTGAAAATTTTCACCAAGTCTCCCATATGCTTAAATTCTTTGATATCTCTCAAAAAAATCAAATAAAAATTCCCACTTACATTAATAAGCCATTTAGCTTAAGAGGCACTTAGCAAAGAGATCTTAGAATCACGTTTGTATGATGAAATAATTTACATCTAGTCATCATTTACCAAAATGTATGTATTGACTCTAATCATGAATATTTCATCCTATATATAAGTCAAGGTTGAAAAACACTACACCACACACATCAGTAGGCACAAAATCCACTACAACATGAAAATCTTGTTCCAAATAAAAAATATGCTGATCAAAAGTTTTATTGAACACAAGAATATCATCCAAATACAAAATAACAAATGAATAAATAAATTTCCTTGTTACCTCATTCATTAATTTCATAAAGGTAGTGCTTGCATCATATATCCAAAAAGGTAGAAAAAACCATTCATACAACCCTGGCCTTATCTTGAATGTTGTTTTCAAAATATCTCCTAAAAAACCAAAAAAATGGAATCAATAAATGGCATCATTACCTCATTCATAAAGCACATGAAGGAAGTTGGAACATTTCATATCCTAAAAGGTGTAAGAAACCATTAATGAACCATTTCCTTGTATTTAATATTGTTTTAAAACTTTCCTCTTCTTTAATTCTTACTTGGTGATACCTAGGTTTAAAATCAAACTTAGAAAAATACTTGGTATGCCTAATTTTATCTATAAGATCATTAATACATTAAATAAGGTACCTATTATTTATGGTTATTTTGTTAATTAATTTTTAATCAACACATATTATTCATGAACTATTTTTATTAGGTACTAAAATAATAGGAAAAACACATGGGAAAGTACTACGATATGTTACACATTGATTAAATAAATATTACATCTTATTGCTTTACCTAATTTGCATCATTCAAGGAATTCCTAAACATCATAATAATTGGAAGTGGATTATCTTTTATCAACCAAATTTCATTCTCAATATGCCTCATAGGTGGAAACACAATGAGATCATGATAAACTTCCTTGAACTATTGCACCAATTATCCAATATGACATTGCTCTTTGATAGTAAAAATGCCACACAATGTTTTATGTGAAACCACCTATTTATCTTGAATATCTCTTAAAATAAGAAAATAAAACTTGGTACATGCATTAATAAGACTTTATATTGAGAGGAAATTACCAAATATATATTAAAATCACATATGTCTATTGAAATGATGTTCATCTGACCATGTTTTACCAAACTATATTTATTGTCTCTCCTTATGAAGATAACAACCCAGATAAACAAGGGATGTAAAACACTACCCAACACACATCAAGAGGTGAAAATTCCACTAAAATTTCATCAATGAAATTCACATGAATATAAAACTTAACTTTAATTTATTTGTCACCTTGATGTCTACACCTTTCATCACCCAAACCAAATCATATGGGTTTGGATGAATGTAAGTCTCTTCCTAAAATTTGTCTACTAACTCTATTCTTAGTGACTTTGATTTTAAAAAGTATGAAAAATAACATCAAATTTTACTTTATTAAGTTTAATTTTAATATTAAATTATTATAAATTTCACTCTCTTTTGAAATACTACTACCTAAACATATCTCTCTGTTTATGAGGTACAACACAAGGTCTCATCCACATTAGAGTTAAAACCAATGTATTCACATTTAAGATAGGACATAACCTTTTTAATATTTGTGTTCTCAAATAAGGGTGATTATATATGTAATTTTGGGTTATTTTAATTAATTATACTTTGGTATTGAAGCTTCTTCCCAAAAAGATATCACACTAGCCCTATCATGTGAGGGTAAGTCTCACACACTCACCTGAAGCAACTAGTGAAAGATAAATTCCTAAAGGCTTTAAAGCACAATGTTGTATGTTTGTTCATATTTCATAACATAAGATTTAATTGGTTATTCAATACCATAAATATAATACTATTCTCCTTATTGACCCAAATTTAACTACCACTAGAACTAAGATCACCATTACTATTTAATATTAGTGATAAAAGAAAAAGATATCCATGAGTTAGTAATAAACCATATCCATCATCCAACATTTAAAATATTTCTTCACTTGTGACATAATATGGAGAATGCTAATTTATCAATAATACCTTACTGAATAAAAGACAAAGGTTCTATAACTATTCTCCAAATGATAAATCTTGTAAATGATTAAAATATGGTTTTTTATACTTGTTTTGTCTTGACCAACTGTCACAATTCTAACTACCATGAACAGATGGCACATAAACTCCAAAAAAAGTGAGAGTCATGGCTCTCACATTTAGTTGTTCCTATAGACTTGGGTCTGTTCACCCCTAGATCCTCATTTTATGATATATTCTAGTAACCAAGTGTTTCATTCATCATGGGCTTGTACAAAACCTTCGATCTATGGGGTTGAAGTTACCTACTTGAGTTTCTCTTCTAAATGCTCTAACATTCCTCACACTCCACTTCCCATGTGATCCCCTAGTATTATGATTTGGTTATGATTCCTCTATTCTTGATTTCCTTATGACACATTCTCTTTTGACTGGATCCTCTCACATTGTGTCTTCTATGTCATTATCCTTCCATGCCCATCTCCTTTTGTGCCTATCAGATACGTGATATGGTCCTCCCATGCCATGGTCCTTCTATGTGATTCTAGTACTTACATCAAAATGTATAATGCTCCCTCTGCACCATGCACCAAAAATGGAACAATACTTATTCAAAATTTAGGGGCCAACATCACCCCACACTATGCTCTCAGTCTATCTTAGACTAAGTTGTACTAGCATCCTCCAAAAATTATATCCCCTTATGCTCAAGTTCCTTCTTCATCCCTTCCCAATGGGAAAATTCATCAATGACTTTGGAAGTTGTTATTTCAATGGCCTCCTTTGCTTCTTTCATCTCCTTGGGCTGAGTTGGAATCTTAGTATTTTGAATTTGCTCATCCAGGGCTGCATTGGTTTCCTTTTGGATGTTTTCTAATTTGGAGATCTCATTGTCAATATGTCCTTAAAGTATATAAAAACTTGAATTTATTTTTTGATTATGTTTCTAATGGCATATTCCATAATTTCAACATCTTTGAATTTTTTGTGTGCTCAACATGGTCTTTTATTAAAAGGGAAGTATCAGCTACTTACTACCTCAAGACCTCCTCATCATGGAGCTGAGCTTCCACTATTTTATTTGATCATGTTAGGTGTGTGAAAATCACATCCAAAATGGGGAAAACTTCAATGAATCTCTCTAAGGTGCTCTTGAAAATGCCTATCATCATGGAAAATTATTCAATTATTTCCTTGGCCACATCTCTTGGTACAGGGTGCTCCTTATTTTTCTTGAGAAAAATATCAACTAGGGTTTCTAATTTCCTAATGGCATCCCCATCGAGTGGTACGCCATCTTCAAGTGCTAGTTCATCTTTCAAAATTGTTTTGAAAAGGTTTAAAACCCTCACTTTATCCTCAATAGCCTCTTGGATTTGTTGTTTCAAGGAGGCCACTTCCTTGGCTAGTGCTTAATTTTTTGTAACCACTTTATTATACATCTCAATGACCCTACCATGTTTTCTTTCCATTGTACATGCGTCAAATTTTGGAAAAAAAATTTGGCACATAATTTCCATAGATAGTTTTAAAAATTCATCACTTATCATTATTAGAGAAAGTTATTGTTGATAAATCTTCATAAGGTCTAGCATACCTAAGGAATTTAGGCTAAAAAAATGCAATCTAAAGGAATATCAAATTGGGGCTCCTCATAGTACATCTATAGAAGGAAGGAGACCTAATTTATTGCTTCTAAGGTTGTGTCCTTAAGGTGTAATTACTACCAAAGATAGATGTCTTTTTTTTGTATATTAAACTGGTAACATTTGTGCATAGTGGATGGCCCTCTTTATTCCTATTCTTTTGTTGGCTCCTTCCCCCTTTCTAGGTCTCATTTGAGCTCATCCTCTTGATGGCTTCCTGATGCCATCTCACATGTTAACACTCTATCAATATCAATTTGATCTCTAGATGGGGCCTCATGTTCTAGGGATGAAGTCTTTTTAGAGTTTGATCTAGAACTATTAATCTCTATTTGATAGGGGTCCCATTGGGGTTCCTACTTTGGAGGATAGTGTGGGGTTAACCCTATGTTAGTCATTTGAAAAGGTGGAGGTGAAGTTGGTCATGGAGGTTGAGATAGTGGGGGAGTTGGATGAGGATATGAAGGGTTAGATGTTAGTGAGTGGGAAGGAGTGAAATGAGTATGTGAAGGTGAGGCAAGAGGTGATGAAGTGTGAGGAGGGGATAGAGACAGATGAGGTGTTGAAGGTGAAGTATGAGGTGGGGATGAATGTGGTGAGGATGGGTGATAATTAGTGGGTCTAAAGTGATGCACATTCATCATCCTTTATCATTTTTATTGGGCCTATTTCCCACTATAATTGGTACTTGGCTCTGGATGCTTCTTCTATCTTTATGTTGCTTGGGGGAGCCTCTCCTTAGGGTCTCCATCTTGAGGGTACTAGTGGGGGTGTAACATGTAGATTAGTTTAGGGACTTTCTCCCTAACCAAGATATCCTTAAACTTGATATCGGTTATGTCCATTTCTCCCATCTCCATAAAGGCCTTGTTTCCCAAATATACATATATTTTTTAAAGATGTGGCATTCTATTTCTATCCACTCCAACTAGAGAATGATTGGTTGTGCATCCTATATCTAGTTGATAGAATCAATGAAGTACCACACCAAGAATGCATATGGTAACTTAAGCCATGCTAAAATTTCTCCTAAAGGATTCAGGTCAATGTGCAATAGGGAGTAGTGTTACTTTACAATAAATTATCCTTGGTCTATAGTCAAAATGGGAAAATATTTTGGAATGCACCATTCATTCCCAAAATCCACCATCATCCCATCAAACCATTACCTCATCTTCATCTTGTAATATGGGGTAATGTGTTGGGGGCAAGTGAAGGCTTTGAAATATTTGGTGGGGAGCCTATGAATGGGGGGTACACCCACTTCAATGAACCTAAGTTATAGTTAGGTACCCTGATCTCATAAAAAACTAGCAATAAAAATATTTATCCGCAAGAAAACCTATACTTAGGTGTTTTGTGCATCTTCTCCACATCCTCAACTATCTTCTAGGCAAAGTATAGTGCCCATTTATAATTTATCCCCTGAGAGACTTGGTGGGAAATGTGTAGGTGGGCCATGTCCACCTCCTTCCATAAGTTACTCCCTCTGACCTTGGAAGAAATGATCCACATTGTGACTCTAAGGGTAGGATCTTACAGGTTCCTTATGTGTATTGTATTCCCTTTTTTTGGTACATAAGCATGGTGGAATTCTATTAAATATTTTCCATGTCTACCAAGTCATCCAACACATTCATCCTCAAGAATTGAAGTCTCATGACTTTACTTATCATTTCCATGGTGATCTTCATATTACATCCTAAAAAGTGGATGTATTCCTCATGGATGTATGAGAGGAGGAACTAAACTACCTTAGTAGGCTTTCCAAAGTATGGTAGCTCAAAAATTTGAAAGAGGCTGAGCTTGTCCAGCTAGTTCTTGATAGACAAGTCATAGACCACTTGATTCCTTATGTTAGTGGTCTAGACTTGGTATTCATTTTATAGTTCTGCTTCATTTCACAATTGATAATGGTTACAGTCAAAAATTATGGTAGTTGACACCTTGGAGACCTAGTTCTTTGTGTGGAAGACTGAATTTGGGTATTGAATCTCATTTATGAGTAAAGATGGAAGGGGAAATGTTATGGCATTTTGCATTGATGAGTTATGTGCCTAATTTCCTTTCTTCACCATATTTTCTACCTCTTTTTTGATCTCTCTCACTTTTCCTTCCACATGTTCTCTCAAAACTCTTTCTGCACACTGCACTCATTCTAGTCTATATTCTTGGTTTCCTGGTGCCTCCTCCCTAATAGGGAACCAATCTCCTCTACTCACCTCTTCTTCTTTTGGTATGGTTGGAAGCTTTTCAATTATTTTAGAATTTTTATTTAGATTTATTACCCTTCATGTCACTCAAAGGTTAATCCATGACCATCCCAAGTTTTCAAATTAATACGTGGTAGTAGCCCAAATTCCTTTAGCTCTCAAGCTTCACACTTCAAAAATGGTGGATCTGTAAGCTAAAACCTTAAAATTCTCAACTCCTATACTCCAATTCAAATTTAAAAACATCTCTTTTCATCAAGGAAATAACCTTTGTGAATTCACCTATTTTGTAAGCACCCTGGTATGCAATAAATTTGTCTTCATCATGCTTTGGTTCTCTAGTTTGTTATTCACACTTAGCCCTCAAATAATATAGCAAGGTAAAGTGTAAAATAGATTTAGTAGGATTATTTATAGGCCCTTGGGGGGTTTTACCTTCATTAATTCCTTCCCTCTCCCCTTCACCTCAAGTCATTAATGGACATCTTTTAATGGCCTTTGTATTCAAATCTTGTATGTAACATTTAGTGCCTTAATGAATTTGTCTTATCATTTCATTCGCATGATTCTCACAAAAATTAACCTTGTCACATTAATGGTCCATCCATTCCTATGCCTTTCTTGGAAGTGGATGATAACTATGTCCCACCTTTCTAGTGTAGTGGAAGACAACTATCACCCAAATGGTGGGAACCATTCAAAATTATTTCAAGGTGTATTAAATGATTCACATGCCCTTAATCACTTACATGGGATAGATGACTCTTGTGCCTTATGGTAATTATCTACCCACATGTCTAATGTCTTGTATTCATATGTATTATGTCTTAACCCACACTATAAGGGGTTTGTGGTTTCCACAAAAATAATATTAGTATAATAACTCAAAATTACATTAAAAAGTCATCCACCTCAAGTGCAACACTTTTTATTGAAAACAGTAAATTGTATCATAATGGCCTTAAGCCTTATTAAATACAAAATTTTAGTTAAACATAATCATAATATGTAAGAATATGAATTCCATTATAGTTCCTTAGAGGAACTAACCATCCATTCATTTTAATCGATAAGACTTGGTAGGTTGAATGCTATAAACTATGAATGGACCATCCCAATGGATGCAGAGATTCTCACAGTAGCACGTGAACTTATAGTCATAACAAAACTTGCATGCCTATAAAAAAGGCCTTGTTCTTTAGATGACGATCATGCCATGCTTTTTTTTTCATTTCTCAACATCTTAACTCTAGTGGGCAAGAAATTAATTCTCATCTAGTTTCATCAAATCATCAAGCCAGGCTTTCAAAGAGGATTCATCATTCAAGTTTACCACACATGCTATCTAGAGAGATGGAACTAAGAAATAGACTAGCATGACTGCTTCCTTTCCATACACTAGTTTAAATGATGTAATTTTATTGAAGCACTTGTATGTATTTTGGTACACCCAAAGAACTATGGATACTCTATCATCCTAATTAGTTCAACCAACATTGTAAATTGTTTTCAAAGTGGTACCAAGGATATTATTAAAGGATTCAACTATTCCATTGGCCTATCGGTGGTATGGTGTCATATTGTGGTGTGGAATCATGAAATTTACCACTGAGATTCAAATCATCTCATTCAACTAGTGGGTTTCATGATCACTGGTGAAGCTTAGTGTACATCCAAACCATGTTATAATGTTCTCCTAGATGAATCACATGGTAGCTTTTGTAGTACAGTATTTTTTTGGAGTTGCTTCATCCCAACACATGAAGTATTCAGTTGTTGAAATGATGTACCAAGAGCCCATTCATCATTTTGCTAGAGTGATGGGCCCCAAAAAATTGATAGCCTATTTTTTAATGGTTATTGAGATGGAATAGGATGCAATGTCGTAGAATCTTTCCTAGTTGGTTTCCCTATGCACTAGAAAACATCACATTGTATAATAAACACCTTTATATATTTGAATAAAATTGGCCACTAGAGTCCAACAAGCAAGACCTTGTGTATGGTAGCCTCTCCAGCATAGTGTCCTCTGGAAATACCTTTTTGGACTTCTTGTAGCACTTAAAGGTGCTCATGTTGTGTTACATAGTGGTGAATTACCTCATCATGATCCATTTTATAAATATCTATTTCTAAAAATTGATAATGTATGGCACTGACCATGAGTTGATTTTTCTCCTATGAAGTGAGGGAGTCAGGTGTGAAACTAGTGTTGAGAAATGCTACAATATCCTCTAATTCTTTTGGTACCCAAGTAACTTAAAAGAGCTATGCATCAAGAATATCATCTTCTATGTCATTTGGGGTTCTCCATTTTTAATTTAGGATAAATGATTAGGTCCATAGTTGATCTTCCTAGGATTTACTACCATGAAAAATTTGATTTATTGGAACATGACAATCTAATGGAAAATTCTTCCATGTAGAGCTAGTTTGTTAACTAAATACTTCAAGGCCTCATGCTCTATATAAAATATAAATGGAGTGACCAAAATGTACCACCTATTTTTTTTTTAATTTTAAACTATAGACAAAGCTTCATGCTTAGTGGTGGTATAGTGCCTTTCAACTGATGTCAACTTCCTACTAACAAAGTAAATCAGGTGATCCAAGTGTCTTTCACCTAGTCGTGAAAGTATCACACTAAATACTATCCCATATACATCAACATGGACATGAAAATGATTTGTCCAACAAGGGAATTGTAAGATAGGAGTGATGCTTCACCTTTTTTTAAGTGTTTCAAAATTTATTTTACAAGAATTAGTTTATATAAACTATTCACTATGATTTAAAAGCTCTTCCAAGGGCACTACAATCTTGGCATAACCCTTAATGATATATTTTTAGTAGCATGTGTGTCCTAAGAAGGTACAAACCTTGCATTGAGTCTTGGTAATTGATAATTAGAGAATTATAGAGACCTTGGATGGGTCTACTAGGAGTCATTCATTATAAATGATATACCCAAGAAGTACACTAAAAAGTGTTATAAACAAACACTTCTTCAAATTTAAGGAAATTTACAACACTTTATAGTGTTCCAGCATGAGTCTAAAATTGGTAAAATGGTCCTTGACCAACTTGTGTACCATTTAGTCATCCAAGTAGACTTGGAGGAATTAATGAATAAAATCTTTGAAAGACTTAACTGCTATCTAAGAAAACACTTTAGGGCATTTCTAAACCCAAAAGGCATGATTGTATAGGAAAAATATCCCCATTTAATAGTGAAAGTAGTCTTGGATTGGTCTTACTTAGCTATCTGGACTTGCTGGTACCATGAGTACCCATTGGTAAAAGATTATACTTCACAACCAAAAACACTTCTAGGATTTCCTATGTGAAAGGTGTTGGGAAAGGATCTATCACACAAGATACATTTAGGACATGGTAATCCACACATATATGGATACACCCATCCTTTTTGATACTAATTACCATGGGACTAACCCATTCAAATTCAATAATGGGAGTAATTACTCCAACATAGAGCATGTTATCGATCTCATCTTTCACCCATGCATGGAGGTTGGGGTTCATCCTATATGGTCATTTTTTCATGGGGAAAGCATCATTGATTAGTTTTATGTGCATCTTTCCTAGGGAAGGATGGACTCCTTTCATCTTTCTATAATTACTTGAAAATGCATCCTGATACTCTTTAAAAAACTCAAAAATCTTTGAAATTTATGTATCAGTCTAATAATTTTTAATTATAGCCATATTTGGCTCTTGCTCAATGCCAATGTTACACTAAATAGTCTAAATGGGACCATGATAAGGGTTGTCCTTTAGAGAAATTATGTACTAAATAATTCATGAACCAGTACTTGTAGGGGCATCTAAGTGGTTATTTAAGGGGTTGAGTGAAGTACACCCTTCACCTTCATCTACTTTGAAGACATGTTTTTAGTTTCCCAGGTGGATCTCTTGATTACATTCTTCACTAAAATCTATTCATGGTGTAAGAACTAACTGGCTAAGGGGATCAATGAATAAATTTAAGGGTTCTTTAGGTTCTTGATGAATATGGCATAGGCAATCTTTGACAAGACTTGGGTTTCTAATGACTACTTCACACATGGCTTGAAGGGTGAGGCACAAGTCCATCCATGGTACAAAAATAAGAGAGCATCAATAACATGTTTTCCTATAGTGATTGTGTTAACCATGTTTGCATGTGCCTCTCTTCAATAATGTACCAAGCTCATGCCCAAGTGTGTAAGGTTTTATAGAATGTATGTACCCAGGGGTATTCTAGTAAGGATGTTTCCTCAACATGTCATATTCTCTCACAAGCCTCAATGTGAGGTTTGGGTGATTTTAGGCCACTATAACTAGGAGAACCTCTGATCTTATTATCATGGTTAAATCTATGATGTAGAGTATCTCACACTTGGTCCTAGTATAAAAGGCACTCTTTATGAGTATGCCACCATCTGGTAGTGGTACCATAAAAAATGTGATGTAATGACCTCATCTAGTCATTCTTGGTATCATAGAACTCTTCAAGGTGCTAGACAAAGTAACACACCTCCATTTCTCCTTGTGACCATGGGGTTTCATCAAGTCTTTAAAGTGGTGGTCCCACCAATGGTCCTCTCATTTCTAAACCCATGAGGTGCAAAAACTTGTGACATTTATGAAGTTGGCACAAGATGCTTTTTCATTTATTTAGGGTGCTACATAACCTTCCAATGAGATCATAATTTCCATGGGCCCAACTATTGAAAGCATTAATTGTATTATATGAGGTAGACTAGTTATTTGTCCACCATATAATACCATCTATAATTAAATCATGATGTTCATTAGTTTGAGTACTAACATTATACAAGTTGTTGATGTCTTTATCAACACTCATGAGGTCGATATAGGGAGGTCCTTGTGTTTGGTCTAAAGGTATTATTATGCACTAATAAATATTTTCAAATCTAATGTATTAGTTTTTAAACATCAAGTTTTCATGGTTCTCATAGCACCCAATCCTTCCTAGTAGAGTTGGATAGTCATCAGCTTCTACCAATTCCAAGACCTCAAAATCTACTTTGAAGGGACCCCCAAGTATGTCAATGGTGGAATTATTGAAGACTCCAATAGGATGTGCTCAAGTTTTATTTGACATAAACAAGACATGAGGAGAGGGATACAGGGCTAGAATAGACATTTTTTTCCAAGCATATTTTGTGAGAATAATAACTTTTATAGTAGTATCTACTAGAATATCCTAGATTACCCATCCATTGATTGTAGTATTGACCAATATATCTCCATCTTCCATGGAAGAAGAACTAGGTGTTTCTTGATGTCAAGCATGGTTTAAATAGTGATCTTCACTTTTCCATTTGAGTTGATGGTGTAATTTTTTGGTAAGTGGGCCTAACCTTTAAGCCATGTGTTGAGCTGAAGAATAATGTCTTCATCTAACATATGTTTTCATAGTTCCTAAAAACTATCCCACACCACTGGTTGAGGTTTGGCTTCCCTTTATAATATGGCACACAATGTCACATCCTTGTATTTGAGGTATTAAATCTCACCCTAAAATTTTCACACAAGTACCATTGTATCCTAAAGACATCCTTGTACTATTGAGCATCAAGGTATTTCCTAGCTCTTGGTTCTTCTTGATGTACCTTCTCAACTGAGTTGGCTATAGATTGAGTCTATCCCCCACTATGAGTGGTTATATTTACTTGTTTCACTATTAGTATGGGTGGATTTGTGCACCATTGTGGTTTATCTATTTGAATCATTTCATTGCATTCCTTAGTGATGGTTATATATAGATCAAGACACTCTTCCAGTCGATGGTCCTTTTTACAAAATGCATAGGTTGGGTACTCTAGGCAATCCCTTTGATAGTGGTCTAATGACCTACATTTTTATCAATTATTTAATGAAAACTAACCATCACCTCATCCTCATCCTCTCCCTCACCCATGGTAGCCACCATTATCTTGGGTATTATTTATTGAGGTTTGGTGCATGCCACACACTTGAGCTTCATGAATATCACTAATCAATTGATAATCGTTGGTGTCATGGGTGTAGGAAACATAAATCTTAAAATACTCAAACACCTTAGTCTTTTTATCCCACTATAAAAAGTTGAAAAGAATAGACATCATGTTCCTCATGATGGATATCATAATCTTGTTTTAGTACTACATAGATGTTCTTATATGGGTAGTTATTCCTTGTGTGCCCTTTAGTTTCATAGAGAGTACACCAAACACCAATGCATGTCTCATGTGCATTTTTTCCGTCAAATTTTCAAGTTGTAATGTCATGGACACTATTTGTGCCTCCATTAAGGGACTAATCCTAGTATCCATGCTTCTAACCACTTCAGTGTGGTGGGTAGCTTATAGAGCCTCACACATGTTGGTGAAGGTTCTTTGTGATATAGTCCAATGGAAATGTAATAATAAACCTCCCAAAAAACATTTTGTACATTGAGTAGGATTTATTTCAAATGGAAATTTAGAAATAAAGGTTTTAAATTATACATTAAACTCATGTACACTCTCTATAATTTATTACTTTGTTTCCTTCAGTGCCATTATACTTTGTTTCTCAAACTCAAGAATGTCAAATTATTATAGGAAGGCTAATTTGAGGTGATCATAGTTGACCACCATTTGCTGAGGGTCAAAATTTTAATACCAATTGTGTGCATGCTCTAAAAGTGTAATGGTAAATTGCGTAGCCTTATTTTCAAAAGATGTGATGCCTCATGCCCTCCAAATCAATTGTGACTTATGGACATGCTCAGATGCATTCTCTACCCCTAGGTATTTAGGTAAATTCAATATCATCTCATAATAGACCATAGTTGGTTATGGTTGAGAGGGTGGTTTCTGGGAAGATCCAGTTCCTATCCCATGAGGGAATTTTCCTCCTCAAGTGCCCCTTCCTAACCCTCCTCTAGTGCCTCTATTAGCAATGATCATGGAAATAAGCATCGTAGAGGGTTGGTTATCTAATTTTGTGCTTATATTTTAGCCTTGAGGGAAAGATCCACTAGGCATCCCAAACTATGCCATACAATTCCCTTGAAGAGGGAAAGAAAATGTAGATTTTAGATGATCTCTTAATGGCCTAGTTTAAGTCTCCCATACCTATTCAATTTCTGACTCTATACTATCTATATTATAATTTTGTATATATATATATATATATATATATATATATATATATATATATATATATATATATATATATATTTTTGACTCAAATGCATGAGAATGCACTATGGAGGGGGAGCTTGGTTGATTCATACTTGGATCCTTGATTCTTAAAGTCCATCTTAGTTTTTCATCATATGATAAAAGTGGCAAAGAATGTAGCTCAAAAGTGATGTGTCCCTCATGTGTATCTACATCCCTATGGCTCTTCACAACACTCCTCCACATTTCTTGATCTCTTCTCCTATTGCTAACTCCCATGATCCTCTGTCAAGATTCATCATATTTCAATTTCCATAATTCTCATTAGCCTACTACCATGTTGAACCCACAATCTACAATCAACCTATAGTCTCCCCTCCCAAATTTTTGGCTCATGCATAGGATATTTTATCCTTTCATACATAGATTCTCCAATCCAAGGTCAAAAATTAACTTCTTAATTTTGAAATCAAACAATGAGAGATAACATCCCATCAACTCTCATAGAAATTAGAAATTCACTTCCTTAGGACATGAATGGGTGGTCATGGCATACTCCAAGATGTAGCTAGTCTAAATTTATCTCCACCAAAAGCTAACTACTCACATCTAAAGAACTCTAAGGCATGCTAATCTCCTCTACCATTTAAGTGTCTGAGGTTTCCTTCTTTTGATATTTATGGATCATATTTGAGTATATTCTAGAATCTAAGAATTCAAGACAACTAGGACCTTAGAAAAGAAAGTTTCATACAAATAAATATAGAGATTCTACTCTACCCACTATCATGCAAAAAATCCTAGTTCAAGATATGGGACTACAAATGTATATTCAACACTGGTAACCCATTCTTCAATATTCTCTAGCATTATGCACTCAAACATTTTCCCATGATTTTCCTCTAATTATTTCATGTCTAAAAAATAGAACCAAAAATTTGGGTTCTTTTAATTAGTTCTACTTTGATATTGAAGCTTCTTCCCAGTAGGATAGCATGCTATCCATATCAAATGAGGTTAAATCTTGTGTGCTCACCCAAAGTGACAAGTGAAAAACTTTTTCTTGAAGGCTTTGAAGCATAATGTTGTATGTTTGTTAATCTTTCATAACACATGTTTTAATAGGTTATTCAATACCATAAATATACTATTATTATCCTTATTGTCCTATATTTAACTACCATTAGAATAAAGATCACCAGTACTATTTAACAGTAGTGAGAAAATAAAAAGATAACCATGATTTATAAATAAACCATATCCATCATCCAACACTTAGAATATTTCCTCACTCATGACACAATATAGTGAACACTAATTTCTCAATAATAGCTTACTAAATTACAAGGTAAAGTTTCTATATCTATTCTCAAAAGGACCATCCTATAAATGATTATAATATGGGGTTTTATACTTGTTTTCCCCTAACCAAGTATCATAATTCTAACTACCATGAATAGATGGCACACAAACTCCCAACAAAATAAGAGTCATGGCTCTTAGAATTAGTTATTCTTGTAGACTTAGGTCTTTTCACCCCTAAATCTCCATTATATGTTATATTTTGGTGACCAAGTGTTCTATTCCTCATAGGATGGTACAAAACCTTTGATTGATGGGTTGGAAGTATCCTACTTGAGTTTGTTTTCTAACTACTCCCACATTCCTTGCACTCCACTTCCCATGCATTCTCCTAGTCTTCCACTTTTATTTTAAGTCCTCTACTCTCAGGTTCCTCATGACATGTTATTTATTAATTGGGTCCTCTTTCACTGGGTCTCCTATACCATTTTCCTTCCATGCCCATCTCCTTTTATGCCTATCATCTACATGCCATGGTCGTCTCGTGCCATGGCCCTTTTATTTCATGTCATTACTTGTATCAAAATGGACAATGGTCCCTCCACACTGTGCACCACAAATGGAACAATACTTATTCAAAATTTAGGGGCCAACATGTAACATTTGTATGCATGGGATAGGATGACCTACAAAATCCTCTTTCCCTTAATAAACTAGGACTCAAATATGGTAAATTGAATAGATCCTATGTATAATTGAATGACCAGGTAAGGACCAATGATATACATACATATATATATATATATATATATATATATATATATATATATATATATATATATATATATATATAATGGGATAAATTGAAACTCAAATGTTAAGAGGAAAGGGTCCTAAAGCATAATCATGTGACAAAAATATATACCTCTCACTATACTTTGAAAAAGGTAAATGGTTTTAAACTATGGTTGTAAATATCAATGTAAAGGAAATGATTGTAAATGGTTAAACATAATAATTAAAATATGGGTTTGATGATTGTAAATGGGTATGGTGAAATGGTCAACCAAATGGAAATATATAAAACCTAAATTTATTAATGACAAGCCTAATAAATTCCATGTATACACCATATTATCTGGTATAGGGAGGTGTAGACACCAAAATTGTGTCTACCCCTTGGTCCCCATCTAAACCCTTACACACTTCATTAATTTAAAACAAATTACTTATTTTAGATTAATGACATCACCCTTGACACCTCATCGTGGACACCTCACCTTGGACACCTTGCCCTTAGACCATTTCTCACCCTATGAGTCACCTATGACCTATTCTCACTCCATCCTAACCTCCTAACTAACTCTCATGCATATTTAGCCTGACCTTTGACCGTTCTCCAACAAACTATGCAATTGGCAGATGGACAATGAGCTTTTAAGCCCTTTTACCAGTTCTCTAGCCATCGACATCAGTCAACTATCAGTCGATGCCAGTGGGATCACTAACGTCAGTAACATAAACTAACTTCAAATGATGAGTTACAGGTTCTTCTCAATTAGTTCTCTTTGACAGTTCTTTGACTCGTTTTGGGCTCTTGGACTCTCAAATCGACTTCTCCCCAGAATCTCTTCCTCTCTCAGCCCTTAGACTTAGATATCAATAGGAATTCTCTGAGACCAATCATCAGACTTGAACCAATGCTCTCAAGGCTTCAGAAACACTGCAACAATCACTCCAGATTAGACTGAAACATTGCATGAGAACTTCAACATCAGCCACAATAGGAACAAGCGTCCCAACACCTCTATTTCTCCATCAAGTAGAGCTAAGTATTCTTCTACCTTTCATTTTAGTATTTCTTAGAATGCATTGATAATTAGTCAATTTGCTTTTTCTAAATACTACCAGACCAGACCTGACTTCTTCTTGGAGAGGCTAAAAAGCCTTCCTCTTATCCTTACTCTTTTTGATAACCTATCCTTTACCCTTGTCCTTCTGTAGACCTTATTCATCTCCCTACAACCTTGCACAGACATTTTAAACCCACAAAATTACTCTGTCGACCATGGACATAACCCTGAGACCCATCCAAGGACCATTTCCCCTATCGACATCGACAACACTGACCAACTGACGATGACAGAATAACTGACATCGACAACTTAGACCAATCAACGATGGTAGACTAACTAACATCAGTGACTATGGAAGACCAACTATAGAATATAGGTACGTGTTATCTATTTCTCTTTCTTAGTCTTTCACCATTTCTTTTCTTGTAATACTCTTTTGTCAAATAAGTGGACTGTCATCCCTTAAGGAAGTCTTTGCACTTCTAGGACCGAGCATATTGCTTGGTAGTCCACCATATATCTATCTAACATTTTTATGGTTCAAGTCTTTTTATCTACAGGTGTCTTCCTCCATAGCCAAAGAGGAGCTCCTTCAATCATCTAGATACGGTGTGTAACTTCATCTGGGTACGTACAAACCCCTGACCATTATCTTTTAGTTTCTTATTTATTCTAAATATTAAATAGCAAAAAATGAGTAGAAACATTCTGGCACACCCGGTGGGACCCCTGGAGTTTTCCTTAGGTTCATTTCTTCAAAAAGGTAAACTTTTCATATAGATGCATTAGATTTTCTTCTTGCATCCTTCTTCTTCTTTCTTTTTCTTTTGAAAAGACACCATAAGCACAAGTTAAAAAGAATATCTCTCTTTTTCTTCTTGTCACCTTTTTCTTGCATCTTAGAGTAGTGAAAGTTCATATTCTTAACATTTTCTCCACTTGTCTGCATGTGAACAAAACATTTCAATTTGGGTTAAAAATATATTACATTTAAATTCTACTTGAATGCATATTTAGCTCATCTAGTAATTAAAACACATTATGAATAAATCGTAGTACACATATGTTACATGACCAGACCACTAGCACATCAAATCAAACATCTAAACATACCTGAGACAAGGCCTAACTAGGATTTCACCACCTAGTGGATACCTTACCCTTCCTAGTGATCCTACTTGGACTTCACAACCAAGAGGAGGACCCACTTTGTTCTCTGGCAGAGTATAAACTATAGGCAAAGTATATATTGGCTAAGCGACCTAGCTTGGCTCTAGGCTCATGAAGTGAGGGGAGAAAGCCCCTAGTACCAAGCCATGTACAGAACCTAACACAGATATTTGAGCACCAAAACATAACCTGAAACCAACCATAGACTACCTCTTTTAGGACCTATTCTAAAAGCCCACTTCCCCAACATATCCTTCTAAGGCATAAGCCACCACGACTCTAAAATTTATTCTTAGGAATTTGAAGTTTAGAGGTTGCTTGCCTTCATCTATTTTGCTATTTTTATCTAGTTTTTTTTTAGCTGGTAAGGACACATTATTCTGAGTTCTTAAACAACTCAGAACTTTCTTTTTCTTCCAAAAACTTTTAGTTTTCTGAGTTTCTAGAAATACACAGACACTGGCAGTAGTTTTTCCACTGACATCGGCAAATTTATTCATTGACATCAATTTTTTTCACTGACGTCGGCAAACTTATACTCATCAACATCAGTTTTTCCACTTACATCAAAAACATTTCATCACCGACATCAGTTTTTCCACCGACATCGGTCACTGTCAACAAATATTTTTCCAAAACAACAACCTTAAAACCCGACTTTATTGATGTCAAACATAACCTCTAGTTTTCTAAAACTGAAATACATAGTTTCTGGAACCTAGAACCTTTTTTCCTTGGATGGATTTGACACACAGTCAAGCCAAATCCCTTATTGACTACATAAGGCAACAACCACTTCCACCTTTGCCTTTCATAACATGTCCACTAATGGAGTATACTTCAGATATTGAGTGTGCTCCTATACAGCCTACCCCTGGCCAACATCTAATTATTCTCGAAGGGGATCAAAACTTTGAGAGATTCCTTGACCACAACAACAAGGCTCTCCAACACTATCTCATGAGAAGCCAAACGTGAGACCTTTCATGTAATCCTATTTATGGGATGCTAACTTCTTCGGTTGAAGCGGTAATGACATCAACACCATCCGCTACCCAACCCATAATCACTCAACCCATTGCTTCAACCACTAACCCTACTATGACTAATGTCCAAGATATGGCCTCTCCTCCTCTTTTTGGACCAACCTCCATCATGGATTTTGTACCCCTTCAAACACAAACAATTCAACCAAGTTCTACACCATTTTAGAACTTGATTATCTCTACCCCACACACTCTTACACCCACAAATACAAGAGTGACCACCTACCCTTTAACCAGTGTCACCACTATTCAACCAAACTTGGTGACATCTAATCAACTTGTGTCCTCCAACTTCACGGCACAAGCCCCCTTGACCTTAACATTAGTCCCTATGATGAACTACCAATATGTTACACCTATACAAATGCAACCAAGTACATCATACACCCCTCCTAACACCTTTTAGGTACCTTAAAACCTACGGGGTGCCCCTCTTACCAATCCATCAACAGATCTAATTAAGATGCTAATGGATAAGATGTCTAACCTTGAGACATCTATTTCTAGTTCAAGTAATGTTCTCTCATATGAACAAATATGCAACGAACCCATTCACCCTTCAATGCCTATTCAACCATATCCTAACCAGTGGGAACTCCCCAAATTTACTCACTTTCAAAGTAAAGAGGACCCACAACAACATCTACGAGTGTTTAGACACACTTGCTACCTTATAGCCCACAATAATGTGTTACTACTTCGCACATTTCCCATGTCACTTTCTGGCACCGCCCTTGACTGGTATAGCTCTATTGCTAGTCATTCTCTCTTTTATTTCACTCAACTCACTCAATTATTCCTCAACCACTTTTTAATCAACATCACTAAGAAGGTCTCCATTACTGACCTCTATTCTATCAAACAATTCGACGATGAGTCAATCACTAACTTCGTTGCCCATTGGAGAGGCTTAATTAACCAACTCTCCTTTTCATTACCTCAAACTGAGCTCATTGATCTCTTTTCAAGAGCATGTGCCAAGCACATCTCATCCACTTTGTGGGTCCAAACATTCTGCACATTTGACGAAGCTTTCACCATGGCTCGAAAGCTTGAACTCTGCACAGTCAAAGAGGATAAGGTTAAATTACGTACCAACATAAAAACTAATGACCCTTCTTCATCCAAACCTACTTCTCACCCCAAGTCCAAGGGATCGATAAATACTATGGTCCTTAGACCATCATCTTCAACAACAACCAACCACTCTCAACCTTCAACATCAGAATATATCACAAGACAATTTCAACAATGATATGTACAGCATCAATACACTCTAATAGGAGAATCATACACTTCCATGTTGGATAAACTCATCAAGTAGGGAGTCCTTAACCTCCCTCAAATCTGACCACCCCAATTTGACCCCTCAAAAGCCATCCCTACATGGTATAGGTAAAATGACTTCTGTCACTATCATCGTGTCAAAGGGCATGACATAGACAACTACAAAACCTTCAAAAACATCATTCAAGACATGTTAGACAAGGGGGATCTTATTTTGGATAACCCAAATGTGTTGGCTAACCAAAACTTGGATATCTTTAGACAACCATTTCCCAACCATCCCCCAAGTCAGAATCACATTCAGACCATAGTCGATGACCTTCAAGAGTGTAATATACACACGATCGACATAGTTTATAACCAACCTCTTCCATATTCCAAAGAGGTTAATCAACCTATTTATCCACCACAAGTAGAAGATCCTTCTTATCCTATTTGTCCATCACAAGTAGAATAACCTTCTTCTCCTATTTTTATATCACAGGTAGAAGAGCCTTCTTCTCATATTTGTCCACCATAGGTTGAAGAGCCTTCTTCTCCTATTTCTCCACCACAGGTAGAAAAACCTTCTTCTCCTATTTGTCCACCATAGGTAGAAGAGCCTTCTTCTCTTATTTGTCTGTCATGGGTAGAAGAGCCTTCTTCTCCTATTTGTCCTTTATAGATAGAGGATAGTCCTCCATCTAGACCCCTTTCACATGTGGGAGAGTCTATTTTGACCTATCCCATATTGGAGGATGTTTTGACAGCACCAACATCGGTTGCCTTGCTCTCATACTTCTTATCAACAATGGGGGATCATACTTTCCCCACTACTCGACCACACAAGGAAGCCTTAATCATACCTGTGCTCTATCCTCCTAAAGAGCCACATTCTCTAATCCCTTCTCCACCAAGAGAACTTATCACTCAACATAGTAGTCCTCACACTAAACTAAAGAAGGCTGTTAAACCACGTCAGAGAATTCCTCCCCTACCATCACCATTGCCCTCTATTTTGGGCCCACACCCATCCACCTTAATAAGAGTGCTTCCTACTCCAACATCTCATAGAGGCAAATTGCCTCCATTACTCTCCCAACCTAACAAAAACATACTTCCTCTAAAACATCCAACACCTCTCAACAAGAACGTGCCATCTCCACATGTGGCCACACCACCAACTAAAGAGGTGACACGACAAACTCCCCAAATAACTCCTAAAAAGAAGTTGTCAACACCTACTACAACAAAAAGTGCAAACCCATTAAGGGGTTCATATGATTCGATGTTATGTCAATTGTTTCAGTCATCTAGCATCATTCTCCCACCCATTAAACCATACCAACCTCTCAAATCAAAACCATCTTGGTTTGATGATTCTCAAATCTGCTAGTATCATTGCACCCCTAGACATGATACTGAGCATTGTTGTGCCCTTAAGGTTGCCATTCACCAACACCTAAAAAAGGACACCCCTCACATTGAGGCTTCTTCTGACCACTTTTTTGACCAATCACCGACATCATCCCATACCTCTCAAACCTCTTCACCTAAATCAGGATGCCCATACAAGACTATGGTCCCTCAACCACCATCTCCTCCTTTATTCCAAATCAACATAATTAATGTGGCCACCAGGCCCCAAACTATGAAGAATAAAGGAAAATACCAGGATTCTACCCTTTTAACATATCCATTATTTGTCAAGACCTCTCAACCAACATAACCCAAGATTTCTATCTTAGGCATGTCTCGACCATCATCACTAAGGGAAATTCCTCCTAACTTCTCTAGTCCACATGACATTTGGTATAAATGACTTGTTGACTACTTAACATACTCTATCATGCCTCCTAATCTCTCTAGCAATGCACAATGAGCTTTTATCAAATGTACTACTTGATACACCATGCTAGGGGGTCTTCTCTACTAATGAGGTCTTGATGGCCTCCTTATCTAATGCCTAACAACCACTGAGACTTCCCATGTCATCAAACAAGTCCATGATAGGATTTGTGGGGGACATTTTAGAGATAACTCAATTTCCAAGTGCATCCTCTACCTGGGCTATTATTGGCCCACTCTCAACCAAGACTGCAATAATTATGTTTGGCATTGTACCAAATGCTAACAACAACCTAACCAACTTCACGTCCAACATCGACCAAAACATGCCTACAACCAAAATTTGAGAGAGCGAGATTTCAAAATTAGAGATCTCATCCTTAAAGACAACCAACATGTGACCAATCTAGAACGAAGCAAACGGGGCAAGTTTTCTCCTAATTGACTCAGACCCTACATCATAACACACAAGCATGGATCATGGACTTATCGTCTATCTTCTTTCGAAGGCCGGCTAGAACCTGAGCCCCTTAATGCCTTACATCTATGACTATTCTATTGTTAGTCAAGTAATCATTCACTTGACGTTTAACTTGAGCTCATCCCTTGAGTAACCCCCATCATCGTCATCCATATTCCTTTCAAACCTTTTTCCTTACATTATTCAACCCTTTTGTCAAGCATGAATGCTTTGTCCTAATAAAAGGGAACCCTTAAACCTCTATAGTCAAGTCCATGACCACAAGTTTGGTCAACCAAAACAAAAAACAAAACATAAAACTGGGATGCCTATTCAAAGGTCACAAATTATAAATGTAGACTGCTCCCTTGAAGGATAGCTACATAATTACTATAATTACTAAATTTCTCCCTTGAAGGATAGTTAGACATCCAAACATACAAAGCACAATATAGACCACTCCCTCGAAGGATGGTTATGCCTAAATTTTGCTACATACACAACACAACATGACCATAAAATAAACATCCCCAAGTGGACTTCCCACATTGATCAGTCTACCAAAAAAAAAAGAGACTGACAAATTATTAAGTCATGGACTTGCCTATAGTCATTCTTAGGGTCACCTATAAAAGGGGTAAAGTTGTTCCTACCACAAAGGGTTACCACATCCTCACATATCACATAATAAAACCTATCACCCCAACATACTCAAGGGATTTTGAGCTTACTTAACGTCAAGTGATTTGACTACTTCTTTAACATAAACCAATGGTCAATGACGTAATGCATGAATGGGGCTTTTGTTTCCAAAATCCTTATCTATGCCATCATTATGGTCCTTATCAATGAAAGAGAAATGCCCCTTTCACTTTTTTACACTTTAGTCACATACAACCAAACAAAACCAACCCAACCAAACCAAACCAAATCAAACATTTTCAAACCACTAACATGACATCATCATTCACACTAGTTTCTATGGAAAACAATACACATGGAAACTATCAACTCAACAACACAATTTATGTTAAACATATACCATCACCAATATGGAAACTTGCTGAAGCATAAATATACTCATTTCATTTTTAGCATACACCATCACTAATATGGAAAATTGCTAGGGATGAAAAACCACCTACCAATGTTATAGAATACACCATCACATAATATGGAAAAGGCTATAACATCATCACTCATTTCATTTTTGGCATACACCATCACCCATATGGAAAATTGCTAGGAATGAAAGACCACATAACCAATGTTATAGAATACACCATCACATAATATGGAAAAAGTTGTAACATCATCATACATTCATCATTTCAAGCAAGTACCATCATACATATGGGAAATGCTAAACATTAACCTAACCAAAACAACTATCAACCACTTTGACTCTACTTCCAAACTACATTGGCTTGATGCCCTTTAAATAGGGGCTATATAGGTAGCACTCAGTCTTCTGAGGTTAGCTCAGCCATTCACCCATTCGTCTCCCTAATGATGGTGGCCATTCATTTATTCATCTACTTGATGGATGAACCATATAACCTTTGACCATGACCTAACCTAGTCCAAAATCATGACCAAACAACCAGCCCTGACAATGTCAAAGTCACTTTTGACTCCTCATGGGGCACATTAGAGATCACATACATCTCCCTGACCACATCTAACAACACTTGAGATCACTTATATCTCAGTGTGACTCGACCAACGACCTTGGAGATCATGACTATCTCCCCTGACCATGACCATTTTTGAGACAAATTTGCCTTGGTTGTTTTGATTGCACTTATGCTACCTCATGAATAGTTAGCAAAATTGTATGCACCTCACATTACGACCCTCACAAGTATCGGATCATGCCCAAGTTGATCCCCACTACTTTGTGACATTTTTGTGTTTTCCAGGAGCACTTCCTAAGCCAAGGATACTTGGAACATGACGATCATTGGAGCTATAGCTTTGATCATTTAACCCAATTAGCTATGGTTAAAAGTTGGGGACTGGTTATTTTAATTTTATCACTCCTTCACCTTGCCTATGACAATTTGACCTACTATCACGTGAAGTGGTATACGCACAATCTCAACTACTATAGCATTCATACTCCAACTTCACCATACCCAACCACTGCCTATCAAATCAGCACCCGATATTAGGTTACCTTACCTCGACTCTCACTTTGAGGGGGAATACCTCATCCCACATCTGGGGCAACATACACCTCATTTTTTTCTTGTAATTCATCAGAACAACCAATAGGACAAAAAAGACCTCATCCCATACCTGGGGCAACAACACCTTATTTTTGTCTTGCAATTTGTTAAGAATAACCAACAAGACAAAAAGGGGAAAATGTAGACACCAAAATTATGTCTACCCCTTGGTCCCCATCTAAACCCTTACACACTTCATTAATTCAAAATAAATTACTTATTTTAGATTAATGACATCACCCTTGACACCTCACCATGGACACCTTGCCCTTAGACCATTTCTCACCCTATGAGTCACCTATGACCTATTCTCACTCCCTCCTAACCTCATAACTAACTCTCGTGCATATTTAGCCTGACCTTTGACCATTCTCCAATGGACTATGCACTTGGTAGATGGAGAATGGGCTTCTAAGCCCTTTTACTAGTTCTCTAGCCACTGATGTTGGTCAACTATCAACCGACACCAGTGGGATCACTAACGTCAATTACATAAACTAACTTCAAATGATGAGTTATGGGTTCTTCTCAGTCAGTTCTCTTTGATAGTTCTTCGACTCATTTTGGGCTCTTAGACTCTCAAATCGACTTCTCCCCATAATCTTTTCCTCTCTCAGCTCTCAGACTTGGATATCAATAGGAATTCTCTGAGACCAATCATTAGACTTTAACCAATGCTATCGAGGCTTCAAAAACTCTACAATAGTTGCTCTAGATTGGACTGAAACATTGCATGAGAAATTCAACATTAGCCACAATAGGAACAAGCATCCCAACACCTCTAGTTCTCCATCAAGTAAAGCTAAGTATTCTTCTACCTTTCATTTTAGTATTTTTTAGAATGCATTGATAATTAGTCAATTTTATATTTCTAAATACTATCAGACTAAACCTGACTTCTTCCTGGAGAGGCTAAAAAGCCTTCCTCTTATCTTTACTCCTTTTGACAACCTGTCCTTTACCCTTGTCCTTTTGCAGAGCTTATTCGTCTCCCTGCAACCTTGCACAAACCTTTTAAACCCACATAATCCCTCTATCAACCATGGACATAACCCTGAGACCTGTCCAAGGACCATTGCCCCTACCGACGTTGGCAGCCTAACCGACATCGGCAACACTGACCAATCAATGACGGTAGAATAACCAACATTGGCAACTTAGACCAACCGATGATGATAGACTAACTGACGTCAGTGACTGTGGAAGACTGACTGTAGAATACAAGTACGTGTTATCTATTTCTCTTTCTTAGTCTTTCACCATTTCTTTTCTTGCAATAGTCTTTTGTCAAATAAGTGGACTGTCATCCCTCAAGGAAGTCTTTGCACTTTTAGGACCGAGCATATTGCTTGGCAGTCCATCATTTATCTATCTAACATTTTTATGGTTCAAGTCTTTTTATCTATAGGTGTCTTCCTCCACAGCCAAAGAGGAACTCCTTCAATCATCTGGATATGGTGCGCAACTTCATCTGGGTACGTATAAACCCCTAACCATTATCTTTTAGTTTCTTATTTCTTCTAAATATTAAATAGCAAAAAATGAGTAGAAACAGGAGGAGCCTAAACATGTATACACACATACATCCACAATGAAACAAATAAAGCATTATGTAATCTATTATGTAAAGGAAAGAGTGTAAGGACAAAAATACTTATCTTAGGGTGGAACCTTGATGCTTTACTATCCCCCTTGGCTCAAGCAGAGATTTTCAAGAGAATGTTTAAATTTGAAGACCTCAAATGGTTGGATGAATACCTAGAAGTCCTTTGTTAGAAACTCTCGATGACTCCTAAAATTGAGCTTCAATGACACCACAAGATAATATATCAAAAATAAGGGTATAAGCCACTAACTCTCCCAAATAATTATTTATGGCATAAATTCAAGTGAAATTAGAGTGTATGAATGTGATATGATATGATATGATATGAATGAAATGTGACCCATATATATAGTTCTAATACCCAAAACCAAACTTAAACTCTAAACACATAATATCAGCTAGGGTAATACATTTGAAATATGTTGGTTGAAAAAGTATGATATCCTCCAAACTGATACAATAAAATTGTTTAAATCCAAAATTAAAAATGTATCAAGTAGGCTGATAGAATACATAAAGGATAAAATCAAAAAATAGACTTATCAACTAGGATGATACCATAGGATATATGAAAGCTATAAAATATGGATAGGAATTAGAACATAGGGATAGATAGACATAAAATTATATGATGTCTTAATGATGGTAATAATGGTGTAAAATTATAAAATGTCAGCATCTCTCGTAAGTTAACATGATCCATTCCCACCTCCTTCTTAGGGCACACTTAAAGTAGAATGAGGGAAATTGATGCATTATCAAGTTGCTACAAGAGAAATCATTAAAAAATTATAACGTGAAAAATATTGTGTATACATACGCCCTACCTAAATCTCATCATGTATCATAATAGTGTAATATAGGATTCTACTTTAGAAATAAACATATAAACACTATAAACATAAATGAAAGGAAATTTTGAAAGAATTGTTAATAAATTAATAAATAAAAGTACCACATATATACCCATTTTAGTGATGCTTCCATTTCAATGTGTCTTATTTCTACATATTTGATCAATATAACCATTTGATAGATCATTATCACCATTTACAAGCCTCTTTGGTGTTTTGTAAATATCACCATTTTTATTTTATTCCCTCAATTTTGATATTTTTAGTTGATTAGGCATTATCATCATTTCAATCTTTCTAAAAAAAATAGTGATATCATCAAAATTTGCATGATACCATCATTATTTATAATGATATCACCAATTTATTAGTGATATCACCATTTGTGGGTTTGATAATTCCATATTGATAATGAATATATTATTGAAAATCTCACTTATGATGTTCAATAAATGCCTTAAATGCCAAAATTAACCAAAATGAAAGGTACTTAATGAAGTTCAACTACCCATTGGTCGCTAATAATCTAAGACTAAATCACACAGATACCTCTGTGTGGAATAGATGCCATTTCACTAAAGTATCTTGTCATAATCTAGAGTAAAATACTTGACATGGGAGGGTGAAAATGATTCACTTTTACCCACCAAGCATGAATATATAGTTATAAATTTGAATTTTTACTCCTACTAGTCTACCATGGCATCCATTTAGTTCCCTAAAGGCTTGAATATGGACATGTGATCCATTTTACCTCCTATTTTATTGTAGTTACTCTAGTTATCAGCCTCTTGGGTTATGGATTATCCTATAATCTTATTGTTGAGGGTCCATTTTTAAAAAATATTTTTGAATCAGTCCCTTGAGGAGGAATCTTGGGTATCCCAAATAACCTTTAAGGAATTGGTGTGAACCTATTTTCCAAAAATAAAATTAAAAAAAAATCACATCATTATTCAATAATTTAAATGAGCTTTTCATTCTTTAAGAAGTTGTTGCTTCATCTAGTGTCTCACAACAACCTTTCAAATAGGGGAAAATGTAGACACTCAATTATCATCACCTTCATGCCAAAAATATAATTTGAATAATTTATTGAAATAACTCATGAATCTGACCTAAATCATGAAAATACATAAATTTTCCCACATACCTAACATGTACATTATGAAACACACTAGGACATCCTAGATTGGGGTAATGCACTGTAACCAATTTTTAACTTTGTATAATTCACTCTAAGACAAATAATTATTTTGTAAGTGGCATTATTGACCAAATAAAATGATAAATAATTAAACACTCAATATTGTATTAAGGCTAACTAGGAATAATTATCAAATCAAATTAGATCAAATGGTTATGTAAAAAATCCATAATAATTGGCTATTTTTAAAAAAATTAAATCTAAAATTCAACAAATATCAAGATTTGTGACATCATCATGAAATCACCTAGTAATTTGAGAAATATTAACTTAAATGCAAAATTTAGAAGCCATGCCTCACTAATACAACCTATTTACAAAATATTTATGGAATTTATCACTCCAAATTGAATTGATTCATAGCCACAAATCTCATTCTTGATCCAATGACTATAATCAATCTGACTAGGTTATAAATAAAGTGTGACTTGTCTAGGCATAAAATACTTTTTTTTACAAAGAAAGTCTAGAAAAATCCATTGAAAAGGTTAAATTTTTCTCCTTTCATTAATAAAACTAACTCATAAATAAGGGGATATATTATCAAAATAAATGTATGACATTTTTGAAGATTCCTAGCTTTATAATACATGCATAAACAAACTTGAATTAAGCTTGGATGGAACATCTATGAGTAATGTATTAATGTTTTGATTATGTTTTCTATTTATTATTTACTTTCTTATCTTATCCAATCCTAGGTATTATTCCTAAGGTGTCTTGTTTATCCACTTTGTTATTTTTAATGGATTAATAAAGAATCTAACCCCTCTTTTAATTGTAATCTACATTTGACACACATAGTTGGGTTGACACATCCCACAACTTATTTAGAATATCCTAATTCCTCTAATTACAAAGTTAGATCAACTTTTGAGGCTAATTTATTTCTTTTTCTTCTCATTTTATTATTTTTTTAATCTTCTACATATTAATGGGGTCACCCTATTTAATGGTAGATTAATGCATATAATCAGTGATATCAACCTATAGAATAATGATATCACATATTACCACTATTTTTGTCTTTCAAAAGTTTTAGGAAATGGTGATAATTCTCTATGTATCAGCAATAAAACTTTGTGTATTGATGAGAACAAACCAAAATGGTAGAAATACACTTGAAACCATATATATTGAAAATAACAGAATAAAAAACCCAAATAGTGATAACAACCTACGTATCAACGATATCAACTTGAAAAGTGGGTATCATCAAAGGTAAAAACCTATGTTTTATTGTCTTATTACTTATTTAAAATAATGATATTGCCCTACTAATCTGTAGAATGACCAATTTTTTTATTCTCTATTTTTGCTACTGTAGAACATCAAGATCACCCTATAAATTAGTGGGATTGAGCCTGATAAATGGTGGGATCACACTGTGTGAGAAACCTAAGGCTTAAAAAATTAAAATATCAACTTTTTTATTCTCAAATACACTACCAAGATCCTAACTTGTTATCTACATTTCTCATTGGCTAAAGAGGTGAATCTACAAATCAAACAAGCAAATTTTTCACATTTCATTTGGTGTTTTAAAATCAAACCAAAATTTTTATTTAGTGCTTAACTAGAGAACACACCTTTAAATTGGATATTTAAACCACTTTTTTACTTTGCACTTACATTCTTCACATCATTTAAATTTTATTTGCACTTACAATCTTCGCATCATTTAAAGTTTCATCGCTTAAGTCTTTACTTTTAGATTGGTTATTTTGTAGATAACCTATTTATGTATGTTATTATCTTGTCCATTTTAGGGTTATTAATAATAAAAAACACTTAGGTTATTATTATTTTTTCTAAAATAATGTTAGAATATGCTATTCTCTTTCCCATTTATGGGGTCTTGAGAATCAATAATAACAATTCCTTTCTTTAATTTTGACTATGTGGGGTGGATTTCATCTTTTATGAGTACTTAGGATGTGGTGATCAGGAATTCATTCCCCAATGAATGTACTAACCATGTACATTTTAAAATATATATCAATAGAGGTTGTATTCAATCATTACTAGTTAAGTAGTTGTATGTTTAAGCACACCTATGAAGTGAAAGTGATTTCATGCTCTAACACAAAGATCAAACTATACCCCTCAGTGCCTGAATATTTTGGTAACAATTCACTGAGGCCTTTAGGATGAATTGAGTGTGAAGGGACTAAACCCTCCTATGATATCTATTAGTCTATCACCTATGATAAATTTTGAGCTCCATGTACTATAAGTAATATCAAGGACCATCTATATAGCCTTGTAAAAATTTATCTTAAAACCATTGGATAGATATGATATTTTATCAGAAGGGAAACCAATATACCTAAATATTTCATGGTGTAACACTTGAATAATGGGGATTGTGTACAAACAAACTGTCACCAATTTCAAGTAAGTTATTTAATGGAATATGATCATTTTGGACACCCATCATACCATAAAAATTAGGTTTATATTGTGTATTTTTCATTGATTATTATTTTATATACCCTCATGTTGTATGACACACCTTACACATCAAATAAATTCAAAAAATCTTAAGTCCAAAACATTGTCTTTTTATACTCACACAATAAGGTGTTAATCTACCCAATTTTTGGGTTGTGTTTACTTTATTATAAAGTGTTACACTATCCATTTATTACAATCCATATCCTTATTGTAATGTTATGCTACCCATTTCAAAGTTATTTTGAATTGATTTCATTCAAAATAAAATAATTTACTCATTTCTAATTTTAATCATATTCTAATTTCAAGTCAATTTCTAATTTTAAGTCAATTCCAATCTCCAATTAATTCCAATTTTGACCAATTTCAAATTTATAGGCAATTTCAAATTCTAATTCCAACTTTCTAATGTCAACTAAAGTCAATTTTCTAAATACAACTGAAGTCCTCTTTTTAAAGTTAATCAAACACAACTTTTAAAATTCAACTAAACTCAACTATGGACCTAATTTAATTCTCAAACTCAAAAATCTAAGAAAAAAAAATACTTTAGAGATTTAGGGTCCAAATATTTAAGAGATGTCTAAAGTGTCATTCTTAAGCTTTTTAACTATTTCATTCCAACTTAACAAGACTATTAAAATCCAAATGTTCAAGTCACAATTTGGCTTTGCATTGTTTCTTAAATTCACAGAGTGTTGGATACGCTCATACCCAAGCAGTTTAATAATCGATACAAGGTCATTCCATGATGCCTAGATACACTAGGAGTGGTGTTGTTTATAATACCTAATCTGATGGAGAAAGGTTTTACAAGCCATTTTGATCTTTCCAAAATGAAAAAATCCAAAAATAAGACATGTATCCTCCTATATGTATTGAAGAGTCACTCATAATCAAATAAGTACAAATCCATGTCCAAATAGAGGAAATATCTCTTGATTCAACTTTCACCCATGGACAAGCCTTAATGCACATGTCTAGCCAAATTCTATAATAATCAAGCAAAGGAAAGGGACAACTTGTAGATCCCATCCCAAATATCCAAATCATTATCATATAATTACAACATGATAATGAACTTATAGATTCAACTTGTATTGCTAATTCTTTGAAGGATCCACCACTTTTAGAGTATAACCCACCCATTGAGAAATAAAATAGAGATCATTTAGAGAATCTTCCCTCAACTACATATTTATATACAATTGTTGAATAAAATACTCTCATGCATCCTTTGATACAAGCTATCATTCCTCCTTAAGTATTCCCAAATCTATATCATGTTTTACTAGCTCCCATCAAGTCCTTTCTTCTAGTATGAAATAATAAGTTGTGCATAACTCCCAACATCCTAATTCTATCTCACAAGTTCCTTAAAATTATGTCTAGTTCACAAGAGGTTCCTTTGAACTCCCAACAAGTTCCTCTTAATACCAATAATATGTCTTCCAATCTATAACCACTAGTTGTTAATAACCCCCATTACAACAAACTACAACCAACCCATAAGAACAAGTTTTAAATCCACCTCCTAGACCATGGGTTGTGATTAATCATTATTAGTTTTTTATTAATCCACAATCTCTTCCTTCCAATAAATATCAAATTCCTCCTTTCTAACAACAAAATAATTTACAACAAGATTATATCCTTCAGTATCAAGATCTACCATACTTCTAACAAATTCATCTAACCCAACAATGTGTTATTAATCCACCTCTTTACACTAGTCCTTATTTGTGCAATATGAGAAACGTCTAAGTCCCCTTTCCACCTCATTTTGAGGCTCCTAAATTTGTGTTGGAAATATAATTATCATTGATGTCAAAAGGGAAATTATGAGCATGTCATTAATGTTCAAGATTTTATATGATGAATATATGATATGAAAAGGATCCTATCAAATGACAAGGATGATGTGAATGTTTGTGTGCATGAATGGAATTAATTTGGTTCTTCATAATGATCATCTAGACATTTTGGGTCTAGACAAAAAAAGACAAGTAAGCATATTGATGAGGTCAACATTTTCACAAATGGAGGTGTTAGGAAAAAATTATCACATTCATTTCTTCATTATTTTGCCTAATTTATATGTGATAACTCTTAGGTCATGTGATTTATTATGATAAAATATATGCTTGAGTAAAGTAGGGCTCCAAGGCATTTTTATAGTGTTGTCCAACACTTGGTCAAATTTACAATTTGCAAGAAAAAACTCAAAGGCAGTTTTATGAAGATATATCTTGAACCTATGAAGGATTAAAGAGAATTTGGATAGATGTATGGAATCCCCTATGTAAGAGGATCACATGCACTAATTTTTAGGTCATTTGCCTAAGTGAAAAAGAGTTTTGCAGGTGAAAATTTAGCCTTCTAGGCAAAATGAAATGGTCTCCATACTTAGACAAAATATACACAAGATCATGTAAAGTTTTCATGATTTTATAAAGATCATCTATGGACATTTTAAAAATAAATAGATAGTATATTCATTATGTATTTTTTATGTGCATATTGAATATGTGGTCTATAGGCTCAAAGGAGAAGGAATGAGCTCATAATTGAATTATCTTTTCTCTCAGACTGGATAGGGTTTCTTAGTAAACCCTAAGGGTTTAGCCATGGCATCAAAAAGACAAGTTTTATTTTAATGTTGACTTGGTATAGCCAGGAATTAGTAACTTAAGTTACAACTTAAGTCCATATCATTAGTAATAAATTGGCCCCTCAACCTAGTAATTACTAACTCTAAGCAATGGTCAAAAGAATTTATATTTTCTTAAGTCTAAGACTTAATATATGTCTCAACTTGATCAACATCCCATGTTTCATCATACATATACAATCTAATAGGGTGAAGCAAAGTCAAATTTTCAAAGTTTCCTTTGAGTAAACATGCTAGTGATAAGTGCCACATTCATGAAGCTTGTTAGATAGAGAACCAATGAGCATAAGCTTGTCAGAGTTAATGTTTGAACTAGTTGGAATATCAATGGTTCATGCTTAATCAAACATTGGAGATCCAATGGAATGTGATGAAGTCAAATTATCAAAAGTCCCTCTGAGTGAACATGTTAATGGTAAGTGTCACAAGTACATGAGTCTATGAAATAGAGGACCAATGAGAGTGAGCATGTCAAAGATAAAGATCAATCTTGTTTGAATATCTAATGGTGCATGAGTGATCATGAAAAGGAGATACAATAGAGTAAATAGACTCAAATGTTATAAAGTGTTCATGTTTATTGACACATTGACAAGTTAAAGATTGATTAGGTTCAAGAATATTGATAAGTGAAAGTGATCCAAAGATATAGGAAGCAATGAGATGGGATAAAGAGCTTAATGTTTAACATTAATAAAAAAGTAAATATTGTACATCTTTGAAGATCGAATGACATGTAAAAGATCAAATTAGGAAGATCAAATGGACATGTTTTAATGTTGAGTAATTTGAGTTTGGACCATCAGATTATTGTGCCAAAGTCAAGATTAACTACCAACATTTAAATTTATGCCTAGATAAATAGTTAGTTAGAAGAACATGTAGTAAGTTTTATATAATCTCTATATCTCAATGCAGACAATGATATTGATCGATCCAATCGATTGAATTTACATTAAAGAGCATGTGCATTAAAAATCAAGTCCAATATATTATATAGATAGTAAAGATATTTTTAATTATGGCATGATGCATGGAATCAAGATGTGAGAACTAACAGTCCATGTAATATTGAACTAGAATCTAGAATTGGCATGATGTGTTGCAATTTGAGTGTGAACATATAAAAGATATGGAACCCTAGATCATATTTTTATATATATGATATCTAGGACAAAGAAAAAAGTGTTTTTATAATTTAATTTGATATTAAGCCAAAGTTGAATATATATAGAGGCAGTGAGCAAAAGACAATGAATTGTGTCAAATAGAAAATCATAAAGACATAGAACTAGAGGGGGGGAAAAAGAGCAAAGAGGAAGAAATGCACAAAGAAAATGTGAATACCATGATCAGTTGTAGATTAGACATGTAACAAAGAACAAAGATCTAGATTTAGGTATGAATCTAATTTGTAAATTGGAGTTGTAGCTCCATATAAAAATATGATAGATTAGTGTCATCAAATAAGATGAATGGGTGCTTAGATTAGGGAGTGGGTGTTTCCTTAAAGTTGGTTATCTTAAATCAAGGGATTGATATCTACTTAAGATTGGTTTCTTTAAACATTATAACTAGTAAGGTTTTGTCAGTGAGGCTTTAAACTATGAAGTTGGATTAGAACAATATATTCAAGTAGTTATTCTCACCATGGTTTTCCACATGTAAATTTAGTGTCATGTTTATATGTGTGTGTATGTGATATCTACATTTATATTTTAATCTGTATATGATTTTTAATTTTCTTTAAAAGGATTAAAGGATTGGTTTTATTTGATCTACTAATTCACCCCCTAGTAGATATTTATGCTCCAAAAATTGGAATTAGAGCCCAGGGTTCCTTGAAATAATCTTAATCAACTCAAGTAGATATTGGAATATTGAACATAATGTCTAGTTAATAAGGATCTTAATCAAACAAGGCACCTCTCTTTGATGGATCTAACTATGCATTTTGGAGTATAAAAATGAAAACATATCTATCCTCATTAGGGTTTGATGTAGGATGTTTGTGGTAAATGGATATATATCCCTTACTATAAATCCTACTAATCATGATGCCAAAAAGGCACATGAGACCAATTCCAAGGAAAATAATGTTACTCTTTATGGATTTTCAAACTTAGATTTTGCCAAAGTTATGAACTATCATAATGCATAAGACATTTGTAACAAGTTTAAGGACATTTATGAAGGAAATGACAACTTAAAGTAAGCCAACCTATAAAATTACAAATGTAAGATTGAGATCCTTAAGATGAATGAAGAGGAAAATATTGTCGACTAACTCCTTAGGGTAGATGAAATAGTAAATTCAATTAGAAGCCTTGGAGAAAAAATGAAAGAGTCAATCATTTTCAACAAGGTTTTAAGATCTTTTCCATCAAGATATGATTCTAAAATCTATGTAATAGAAGAAGCAAGAGATCTAGATAAACTCACTATTGATGAGTTGCATGGGACCTTCAAAACCTATGAGATGGGAATGGGAGTAACAAATACCTTCAAAAGAGAAGCTGCATTAAAATTAGCTAAGAAATTAAAGGAAGAAACATCTACATCTGAATCTGAGGAGACTGATGAAGAAGAATCTAACTTTGTTAGAAGACTAAAGAGAGGATCTAAAAAGTACAGAGATAAAATACCCTCCAAATGCTTTAACTGTGGCAAAGTAGGAAATTTTTATACTAAATTCCCTCATAATAAAAAGGATAACTTTGAGCAAGTAGAGAGTAGAAAAAACATGAAACCCTAGTATCCTAAGAATAAGAACTTCTTCAATAATAAGAAAGGTTTGTACACAAAAGAAGATAGTGATAGTTCAAATGATGATCATGACTATGCTTTTGTGGCTAAGGGAAAAATTCTTTTTCATGATAGTAGGATTAATTTCTATAAATATAGATCAAGAAGAAGTTGAAGAGTTTGATGAATAAGAGGAAGGAGAAGTGGACCTTAAGTGTGAACCCATATGTGCTCTAGATGAGATTGATATGCTAAGAAAAGAGAACTCAAAATAAAAGAATCTTGGACAAAAATAAATTGATAAAATGTCTAAAAGTCTTGAAAAATATGATTAGATGGTAATTAGCCTAATGAGACAAGTTGAAGAGGATAAAAGAATAGAATATGTAGTCAAAATGGAACTACAATCTAAATTTGATGAATGTGTGAAGCTTGAGGTAGAAGTAATGACTTTGAGAAAAGAACTTGAAAAATCCAAAGGTTAACTAAATAAAAGTCTAAATTTAACAAGAGGATTAGACATTCTTGATGAACTAATCAACTCTCAAAATCCATCAAAAGAGAGATTAGGTCTTGGTTATAAGAAGGGAAAAAGTTCCTCAACTAGTACATCTACTAACCTATATGAAAAATTCAAAGCAGAAGGAGAATCAGCAAAAAAAAAGAGAAATAATGCAAGGATACAAAGAAAAAATAAAATACATCTGATGTGAAGAACAATAAACTCAAAAATAAGCTTGAAGAGAAAAAGAAGACAAATGTAGTTGATGTTGATGGATACAGCAAGGTGAGAAAATTGAATAAGCCACAACTTAGAATAATTCCTCATGATGCACCAAGAAATGTTATGATTAGGTATTCATCATCTTTTTATGTATATTGTTATAGCTATAATCATTTTAGTCATAAGGTTATTAATTGTAGATTTTTAACAACAATGAGAATCAATTTTTTAAGCAAAAATTCATTTTTCACCCTTGGTAGATACAAATGTAATGTGTTATAATTACAATAACTTTGGTCATATAGCTAAACATTATAGAGCTAGCTTTATAAGATCAGAATTACATAATGTAAAGAAAGACATGCCTCCTAGTGTGGAAAAAGGTTCACAAGTTTTTGAAAAGAAGTTAAATAAGAAATCCCAAGGATGTGTGGAGAGTGAAAAATCAATCCATGATTTCTCATAATACACTCCATGCCAAGGAGTAAAATTTGTGGGTGATAGATAGTGGATGTTTATAACATATGACTAGTGACAATAGTAAGTTCACCAAATTGATCAAATGTAAGGAAGACTCTATTATCTTGGGAGAAAACATAGTAGTAAAGATCAAAGGTAAAGGAACCTTGAACATAGATAGTAAACTACCTACACATGATGTCCTTTATGTTGAAGGATTAAAGCATAATATGTTAAATATCAGACAAATGTGTGACAATGGATATAAGGTCACATTTGATACAAACTTATACAAGTTAAATATATCTATAAAAATAATTTCAAAATGGAAAATGAATGAGAACAATAGCTACAATCTTGTTGAAGTGAATGGTAATAGTTTCTTGATGGGAAAGATTAATGAGAGTTAGTTGTGGCATAGGAGAATGGGTCATGTCCAATTTTATAATCTAGTCAAAGTGATCTCAAATAAGTGTGTAAGACACATTCCCAAGATAACCAAACTTGTAGATACTACCTACAAGGAATATCAACTAGACAAGTAGACAACGGTCAAATTTCAAACAAAGGAGTATGCAACTACAAAGCCTCTACAACTAGTTCATAGTGATCTTTTTGGTCCTACCAAGACAAGAGGATCTAAAGGAGAGTGTTAATTAATGTTATTTGTACATTACTACTCAAGAATGACATGGGTAACCTTTTTAAAGGACAAATCTCAAGTCTTTGACAGATTCAAGGTCTTTAGATCCATGGTTGAAAATGAGATTAGAAGAAAAATCAAATGTTTAAGATATGATAAAGGTGGAAAATTCACCTCAAATGCATTCATAAAGTATTGTGAGAATAATCGGATCAAAAGGAACTAATCCACAATATGAACTCCATAGTAAAATGGATTTGTTGAGATAAAGAACAAAAAAGTCAGGGAAATGGCTAGAACAATGCTAAAGGAGGCTAAGTTACATGATGGATATTGGAGATAAGTAGTCTAACTAATATTATACATCTTGGATAAAGTGAAATTGAGGGTAAATAGTGACAAAACTCCCTATGAGCTATGGTATAGAAAGCCTACCTCTATTAAATACTTCAGAGTGTTTGGAAGCAAATGCTACATCAGGAGAAAGGAGGAAAAATTGGGAAGATTTGAATCAAGATGTGATGAATGAATATTTCATGGTTATTCCACTTAAATCAAATCCTATTTATGTTATAATAAGAGGCTACACAAGATGGTGGAGATCATAAATGTCAAGGTTGAAGAAGTCATATAACATGTTGAACCTAACAAGGAAACTTTTAATGAAGAGGTAGATCTTGAAGATGAAATAGATAGTGAAAATATTGAGAAAAAGATTGAAAAATATCTCTAATATTTGTTCAAAATGATCATCCTTAATATAAAATAATTATAAATAAGATGAAATGGCTTAGATAAGGAGAAGAGTTGTAATGAACATGGAGCAAGTAAGTTTTTCTCTAATGTCTAAAATTGAGACTAAGAGCTATGTTGAAGCCATCAAGGATGAGAATTGGATAAAATACATGGAAGAAGAACTAAGCCAAATAGAAAAGAACAAAATTTTTAAATTAGTTCCAAGATCCTCAAACAAGAATGTGATAGGAACAAAATGGTTCTATAGAAACAAACTCAATAAGGATGGAGTTGTTATAAGAAATAAAGTAAGATTGGTTTGAAAGGGATATGCACAAGTAAAAGGCATAGACTTTAAGGAAAAATTTGCTCTAGTTGATAGATTGGAATCTATAAGAATGTTTCTAGAATTCTCTATTTACAAGAAGTTTAAAGACTATCAAATGGATGTAAAGTCTTGTTTATTGAATGGGAACCTAGAAGAGGAAGTCTCTATTAAAAAACTAAAAGGTTTTTAGTTGTTAGATGAAGAAAATTATGTGTGCAGATTGAAGAAAGCACTATATGGTCTAAAATAGGAACTTAGAGTATGGTATTCATGATTGGACCAATATTTTCAACAATAAGGTTTCAATAAAGGATGTGTAAATAGTAATTTGTACCTCAAATCAGAAGGTGAGAATATGATGATTATTGTTGTTTATGTAGATGATATCATGTTTGGTGGTAGAAATAATAAAATGTGCAAGAAATTTTCTCCATAAATGCAAAGTGAATTTGAGATGTTTATGCTAGGATAACTTTCCTTATTTCTTGGTCTATAAATAACATAATATGATTAAGGGATATTCATATCCCAAACCAACTATGCAAAGGAGATGCTCAAGAAATTTGAAATGGAAGATAGAAAACCAATTATTACTCCCATGATAACTAGGTTCAATTTGAGTAAATAGGATGAGTCACTTGATGTAAATCAAACAATGTATAGATAAATGATAGGTATCTTTCTATACCTAACTACATCAAGACTATATATCATGTTGTAGTTATATAAAATGTAAAAAATGGTAACTTGAGTGTGGATAATGACATCTAACCCATAAGACCCTATTTCTTGATTTCATGACCCTCATAGGTATCTTTTCATTGATTCCTAGTCATTCATGGCCTTATAGACCTGATCCTAACTCATCTAGATTATTCTTTCCATGACAAATCTATCCCCTCATGTCCTGTTAGCTTAGGACTATAGTACCCAACTTGGACAATAGCATTATGACCTCTAGTGTCTACTTTCGATGTTCTTGTCAAAGTGCATTTTTACCTCCAATAGTAAATTCATTTTGGTTCATATCCCTCTTCTTATTTGGATAATGCAATCACATTCAACCCATGACTAAAAGATCCCTATAAAATCCCATTCAAAGTTCATTTGAAAAGGGTTGGAAAATATCACAAAGCAAACAATAATACAAGCAAGACTACTCAAGAAATATTTTTTATTCTTTGCATAAGCTAGCCAATAGTATTACAAGCTTATTAAAATCCTTATACCAGTCCCTAGCCACCTCAAGTACACCTATTTTTAGAATTTGTATTTTCATACACACAATTTCACAAAGCACATCAAGTGGAAGAACTACATATGACTTGATCCCTCTTTAGATTATTGGTATGTAGGTAGTGTGTCGATATAAGGGGTGTAGATACCTGTTCAATGCATCTTACACACACTAACCCCCACTCTTTCCCAAAAATTTTCAAATAATAATGGAGTCTAGGGTTTTTTACTAATTCATCTCTATAGGGAGTTCCATGAACATCCAATAGTCAAAATTTCATAGGTAGGTTCACATGGACACAATGAATAAAACCTAGAAATATTAGATCTCTTAGAAAATACTAATAGAAGATGAATATAGCATCAGAATCCAAGGTGTCTTATTTTGGTGCTCCTATCCAATCAATAACTGAAGGCTAGAACCTGATTTGCAATAATGCCCCGATCTTGCATACTAAATTTTAGACCCTCCAATAACTGTCTTAATTAGTTTCTAGCTAAGTCTTATTTTCTCTCCCTTATTAATATTTTTAGAAAGGTTTATATTAAAGTCAAATTATTAAAAATTAGTAGCTTAATTATTGCATATTTATTTACTAATTTCATATTTTAGACTTTTAACTAAATTAGGAATAATACACCAATATTCTCAAAACTGTTAAATCATTTGGTGAACCTGACTTACTTCATTTGTGCATTAAAACCTTAGAAACCCTAGGGTAAATTTATTGCTATTTTTTCATATATTTTTTTTTATTTTTCACAACCATAATAAAATAAAAAATTATTATTAAATTTTAAAATTCTGTAGTAATTTTAAAATAATTTTCTTTTAAACCCTAGTTACCCATATGAGGTCCCAGTATTTTTCCTATATTTTTGTGATTTTTTACTAGAATATTTAAATAAAAAATTAACATCAACTTATAAAATTCCATAGTAATTTAAAAAATATATTTTTCCTTCAAACCGTAGTTGCATACACTAGGTCCTTTCAAATTAGGAATTTTCCAAAAAAAAAAGATTTTTTATGTGCATATTTAAATAAAAAATTAGCATCAAATTTTAAATTTTCATAGTAATTTAAAAGAAATCATTCAAAACCCTAGTTTCATATAATATCTCCTATTTTCTTCTTGAGATATCACCTTAAATGTTTGTGAGCTTCATATCCTTTTTATGCACTTTTCAATTTGTTGTTTTTAAGAATTTACATTTCCTATATTCAGTAATTTGCTTCCATAGCACATTTTTTATTACAAATTATTGAAAAAAAATCAATCAATTTTCAATTTTTTCTCCTCCTTTAACAATATCCTAATACACTAGTTTTGATGAAACCAATAAAAGAGAACTTCAATAACTCTTAACTAAACACACTAACATTCAAGATGACATGCTTAAAATACTTCAAGAGGAACAAAAAAAAGTGAATAATGGTCAATCTTATCAAACCATAAATCAACCAATTATAAATGACATTACAAGGGCATTATGTCTCAACAACCCCCTATAGTAGCCCAACCTGCCTCTATGCCACTAGCTACAATTAGTACATATTTGTCTCTTGATGTGGTAGCCCTTATGTAAGAGATAAGATCTCTTCAATCCAAGGTGATACATATTGAGAAAGGTGCATCTAGACCTACATAATATTTGGATTCTTTTGCTCTACTACATACACCATTGGCACCTCATATTACTTTTACAGCCTTGCCATAAGGTTTTGTTCAACCCAAGCTTACTCTATATGATGGCAAGGGTGATCCAGAGACATATTTGAGATATTTTTACATAGCATGCTTGGATTATGTGCCAAATTACTAGCTACTTACCAAGTTATTTCCATAAAGTCTAAAGTATTATGCTTTACAATGGTTCTATATTATACCAAATCATTTGGTCAACACATTCAATCCTTTAACTGAAATGTTCCTAGCTCATTTCAGCATTAACATTGGTGATAAGGTTTCATATTCCCAAGTTACAAAACAAAAAAATATATAAAATAATCACCTCACAAATTATATTCTTTGATATAATACTATCTTGGCTAAGATGACTAGCGGCATGGCCGATCAAGAGTTACAAGATCTCTTCAAATAGAATCTTCTACTAGATTTACATGAGTTAATAATATTCAAAAGGTTATGTTCCTTCACTAAATTATGTCATACACTAAAGAAAAAGGGAAGTCAAATTAATTTCAATAGGCAAACTCAAGTACACAAGTATATCAAAAACAAAAAATAAGAGTGACAACAAAATCCCACACAAAGTCAAGGTCAATTATAGAAAGAGTTAGAATGAACCTACAATCCATGTATCTTTAGAGCCCCCTAAATGAGTGGTTTTATCAACACCTCAACAAACTTTTACCAATCTACCAATTTATTTGGACAAAGTTTTATAGAAGTTATTAGAATGTAATATCATATCTCTCCCTTATATTCAAGAAGTTGATCCTACAAATCCTCTTCCACGAGGATATGATCATCATGCTTTTATGAGTTTCATAGGGCACCAAGCCATACAAAAAATAGATGCATCAGTTTGAAACATAAGATACATGACTTGATAGATGATAATACTTTTTATCTTGAAACTTTAGTTGAGCCTCCTTAGGAAAATCAAACATAGGATAAGGCTTTGAAAATATTCTTAGATCCTTTTCAATAGCATTCTAAACAAGAGATAGGGGATACATCAGATGTTCACCATGCATATCATGCACATTCCCCACCAGATACATATAGGGAATCTTTAGTTGAGTTACATCCTTTGAGTAATATTATTGGTGAATAAAATTATAGAGTTATAGATAGACATTCCATCTCCTTATCAGAGTAGGAGATAGTCAAGGATGATTCATATTATCATGCACTCTTTATCAGAGCTTACATTTATAATCATCCTATTCATAGTATTCTCATATATAATAGATCTAGTATGAACATGTGCACTATGAAATTATTATATAATTTAGGATATTCAGAGATGGATATTACCCCAATAGACATAATTCTCATCAGATTTAATGGGTATATACAGAGTTCATTAGGTGAGATTGTACTTCCTTTACAAGTTGGTCCAACACATGTAGCCATACCATTTACTATTGTTCCCAGTGTAGGAGTTTTCTATATGTTACTTTGTTGACCATGGATTCAAAAACTTTGAGTAGTACCTTCTATAGTTTATAGATGTCTAAAATTAATTCTTTCTAATCGAGTTATTATATCTAGTGTAGTTTAATATGAATTATCACTCCCCACTTTAGAGACATCTTTTACTTTGCAGTCACCAGTTTTAGTTCAACCACTAATTTTAGGTTCTCCACCATTTTTAGTTCTTCCTCTAGTTTAGATTCATAAATATTTGAGGCCTCCATCACTATCATAGAGAGTTCATACACTTTCACAAAGGACCCTTTTAAAGCAACCATAGATTCAGGATTCTAGACAGCTCACAGCTATAGTGTTCACACCCAGGGCAATATCATTGATATCTCATGCCTCTACACATAGATTATATGTTAAAAGAGCATCTCTTACTACCAGATGGGTCTTTAAGATCCCTAAAGTTATATCCACTTCTTAGAGTTACATGGGTGCCCCACACTCAATTTCTATTTTAATGATTTTAAAGTATTTATAGCATATATAGCTTTCAAATTCATAGTCTTAGTTATTCCATCATGATTAAAAATCACCCATGATTCCTCTCCTTGATACAAAACACCATGATAGGGAGTCTCTTATGAAACTCATCATTTGGTATCATTTCTCCTTAGTTGATTGTAAATATTTTCTTTTCAATTTATTATACATAGTCTCCTTATGATTTATTGTACATAGCTTATACAAAAAATACCAAAAACAATAATAAATATTTAAAAATATAAAAACATTTAAATAACTCAAAAAAATAAAAACATTTCAATTATATGTAACATCCATGCTTTATATTTCTACTAATATGTTAGACTTACATTTGTTGTTTATGCTATTGTTTGTTGATTTATTTACATTAACATGCTTTACTTGATCTTATTTGAGTGTGTGCAGTGACATCTAGATCTTTGATTGCTTCACTCTACCTATTGAAGGCACATCCTACTTCTAAATTCAAGACACATATCGATATATCTACCCACTGGGGGCATCTTATACATGACTACACCATCCATATTATGTCATTCCTACACCACACACTCTAGTTATCATGTTGATGTACATTACTTACTAGCTTGCACAAAATACTAAATCGACATCTCACTAGTATATAACACTTGTGTATTTATTAGTATATACCTAGTCTTGTACTAAATGTCTTTCATAGTTTCACTTCTTTCTTTGATTATTTATATTAGATTATATTTATAGTATTACATTATTTTCTTACTTTCTTTACATAGTTAGATGTGATTGCATATCTCAATTTCTATTTTGTCTCCTATATGTGCCTTAGGACATTTGCTAATGTCCTTTACCTATAATCCTCTGTGTGATTGTGGCTTTCACACAAACCTTTCTTGTTTCCAATTATGTGTATATGTGGAATTTAAACATGCCTTATATGTTTTCTTTCTAGTTTAAGTGACAGGTGCCCATATCCCTTGTTCGATTGGCCCCTTGGCCACTCTTGTATGCTTATTACTTGATTTTATTTTCAATTGTTTGAAATTCCATGATCCACTTCATGCATTATCTTGCTCTCTTGGATGCCATGGTGGACATCATGATCCATCCCTCCATGACAACTAACAACTAACCATACTTCCACTTTTAATTTAGTATATTGCACATGATATTACATTTATATATATATATATATATATATATATATATATATATATATAGCTATGCATACCCCTATTGATATAACAATCTCTCATTACAAACCATGTTATATCTTGGGATATCTTGTTTATTATCATTGCTATATCATGTATAATTTTAGCATAACACACTTTCAAGGATCTTTATTATAAGGGTAGTCATTGCATGGTATTCATTCCTACCCTCAGAAGAGGGGGTAACAAACATAATTATTTTTATAGAGATCAAAGATCCTAATTGTTAAAAATGTAGCATTCAAAACACCCATAAAAATAACCAGACATCAAACTAGATATAATAGACTAGGAAAATAGTGAAAATGTTAGAATAGTTATCATATTTAGCCTAGGATAATAGTGCCAAGATTAGACTATAGTGCTGGACCCTCTAGTGTCCCATTTTGGTGCTCCTATCCAAATTTAAAAAAATAGACATTCTAGAAGCTAGAAAAAAAGTAGGTTCAGTTACAATTTACACATTTATACTAGTTAAAAATTAGTAATTTCTAGTACATTTTTACTCAAAGAATATAGATGTAGTGGGCATCATTCATGGCATGATGTATCTCACTTCTAGATTTAGATACAGTAGTTTGTATAACTTTTAGATCATAATCCATGCTCTAGACACCAGTAATTAGGGGCAATGTGCATGGCACATTTATTTTCTTTTATTTTTGAGTTTAGTATAATACCCAAGAATTCTCAATAATTTCATGCCTTATTCCATCTACATGTGGTTGGAATCATTTTGGAGTGGATTTTATACAAGCCTAGCTTCCACAGAAGCCTATAGCCCAATTTATAAGTAGATTTCATACAACCCTAATTTCCACCTTTTTGAGTTAGCCAAAAGTGGATTAGTTTCTAGCACACATTTGGCTATCCATGCCACATTTTTATATTTTAGATCATTCATGGGCTTCAGGAGCCATCTCATATGACACATATTTCATATTGATACCAATTCATAGCTTCACTTCATGGGGCAATGATGGATCCAAAGGACTAGCTAGGCTTTGTATTCTTGATCCACCTAATTAGAGGGATTAGAAACATAGTCCAAACATAAATTACATACATATGATCATATAGCTTCACTTAGTGGGTGATGATGGAGCCAAAGGGCTAGCCTTTGCATTCTTAAACCACTTCTAGGGAATTGAGCACTTAGTATCATTCATGATATTACTCTTAGTAAAGCATCATCCAACATTACATAGCATTACTTAGCATCACTCAACATTAAAATAGGTTTTGTATTGGTTTTCTTACCCAATAATGTGTATTCATTCTTTTCTCTTCCTCTCTATCTTACCCAAATTTATACATTCTTATTTTAGATATAGCATATCTAGTAAGAATTGATCTACTCTTTTCTTTCATTTACAGAATTACATTTCATAGTATGCTCTCTTTATGCATACCCAACATCACATAAATTTATGATATTCATAATTGCAGGTAAGCTCAATTATTCTTTATATTTTTCCTTTATCATAGTATTTCACTTTGATACATCACTAGAGTAAAGGGAGGCAAATGTAGTCATATAAAATGTGAAAATTGGTAACTTGAGTGTGGTTAATGACCTGCAAACCATAGGTCCCTCTTGTTTCCTTTTATGACCCTCATAATCATGTTTTCATTGATTCCCAATCATTCATGGCCTTCTAGACCTAATCCCAACTTAGCTAAACTACTCTTTCCATGATAAATCTATCCCCCAAGTCCCATTAGCTTAGGACTATAGCACCCAACTTGTACTATAACATCGAGCCCTCTAGTGTCCACTTTTAGCACTACTATCCAAGTGAATTTTTGCCTCCAATGATCAATTCCTTATAGTTCTTATCCCTCTTCTTATCAACCTAATGCGAGTGCATTCAACTCATGACCAATATATCCCTATAAAAGCCCATTCAAAGTTCAATTATAAAGTGCTAGAAAATATCATAAAGCAAGAAATAATGCAAGCATGACTACTCAACAAATCTTCCCTATTCTCTACATGCACCTATCCAATACTATAACAATATTATTCAAATACTTATACCAATCCCTAAACACCTTAAATACACCTAGTTCAATCATTTTCATCTTTATACACACAATTGCACAAATCACATCAAGTAGGAGAACTACATATGACTTGATCCCACTTCATATTATTGGTATATAGGTAGCGTGCCCACACAATGTGTGTGGATACATGTTCATTTCATCTTACATGCACTAACACCCACCCTATTTCCTAAATTTTGTCAAATCATAATGGATTCTAGGGTTTGAAGACTAAAACAACTCTATATGGAGTTCTAGAAACATCCAATAGTCAAAATTTCATAGGCAGGCTCATACAAACAAAATGAATAAAACCAAAAAATATTATATCTCCTAGAAAACAATGGTAAAAGAGGACTATAGTGTGGGACCCAAGGGTGCCCTATTTTGGTGATCTTATCTAATCAATAAATGAATTCTAAATCCTAATTTGTGATAGTGTCTTAGTCCTACATAGTGAATTTTAGACCCTATAACAACTATCTCAGTTAGTTTCTAGCTAAGTCTTATTTTCTATGCCTTATTACTATTTTTATAAAGGTTTAAATTAAAGTCAAATTATTAAAAATTAGTAGCTCAATTATTCCATATTTATTTACTAATTTTATATTCTATACCTTTAACTAAATTAGTAATAATACACCTATATTCCCAAAACCATTAAATCATATACAAGCAGTGTGCATGGTTGCTAGATTTTAGTCTACTCTTGAATGGTCCCATGTCAATGTAGTGAAAAGAATATTTAGATACATCAAGAGCACAATTGAATATGGCCTATGGTACCCTACAAGTTAGATTTCAGTTTGACAACATATATAGATGTTGATTGGGTAAGAAGTGTAGATGATAGAAGAAGCACTAGTGGTGGTGCATTTTTCCTTAGAACCAGACTTATTTCATGGCTCAATAAAAACCAAGAGTCTGTTACTCTTTATATAGTAGAGGTAGAGTATGTAGTAGCAGTGGCATGTTGTAATCAAGTCTTTTAGATGAATCAAACACTCAAAGACATTAAGGTTGAGTACAAATCACCTATTTATATTCTTTTTGATAATTCAAGTACTATAAATATATCAAAGAACCTAGTGATGAATTCAAGAACCAGGCACATATCAATCAAGTATCACTTATTAAAAGAAAGGTTTGTAGATTAAGAGGTCACAATGGAATATGTGATAACTAAGGACTAAATTGTAAACATATTCACCAAACCTCTTCCCAAGGAATAGTTTTAATATCTAAGACAAAATTTGGGAGTGGTGGATCCTATACCACATCAATAAATCACTAGTGATAGTGCAAGGGAAGTCTCATGAAAGCTTTATTAATCCCTATAATAAGAGACAAAAGTCAACTCATGTATGTATATTTTGAAAATTTGTAATGAGTTGATGGTTGCAGGTTCTTGGACAAACTCCTTTATTTGATAAAGGGGTGAACACTTTGGACAAATGGTGAAAAGGATTCCCTTTGCCATTAATTCCAAAGGGGGATAAAAATGGAAAATTATCTTTGTAAACTTTTGGCTAAAAATTAAAAATGCTCTCTATAAAAGTTTGGAAAAGCAGAGCAAGTGTCCAAGATGAGTTTAGGCAAATATGTCATTTCCTAAAGGGGAGCAAGTTTGGTATGAATAACTTTAGTTCATATCATTAGAATCCAATGTAATCAATGACAAAGAAAGATAAAAGTATTAGAAGATCATAGAGTTTAGTTTTCCATCAATGACAAATGGGGAGATTGTTGGGAATATGATTGTCATTAATGTCAAAAGGGACATTATGAGCATGTTATTAATGTTCAGGATTGTATATAGTGATTAGATGATATATAAATGATAATATCAAAGGTCAATGATGATTATAATGGTTGTGTACATGAATGTAATTCATTCATTTCTTCATAATGATCATCTAAACATTTTGGGTCTAGATAGAAAAAGATAAGTAATCATGTTGATGAGGTCATCGTTTGCACACATGGAGGTGTTAGTACAAAATGATCAAATGGGTCTATTTATTTTTGTGCCTAGTTTATATTTATTAAATCTTAGGCCACAAGATGCAGCATGACAAATGATATGCTTGAGAAAAGTAGGGCTCCAAGGCATTTTTATAGTGTTTTCCAACACAGTCAAATTTTTAGTTTGCAAGAAAAATTCTCAAAGGCATTTTTATGAAGATATATCTTGAACCTATGACGGATTCAAGATAAATTGTATATATGGATGGAATCCCCTATGTAAGAGGATTATATGTGATAATTTTAAGGTCATTTGACTAAGTGTGACAAGAGTTATCCTAGTGCAAAGTTAGCCTTCCAGGCAAAATGAAATGGTTTACATACTTAGACAAAATCTACACAAGGTCATGCAAAGTTGTCATGATTTTATAAATATTATCTATGGACATTTTTAAAAGAAATAGATAACAGATCTATTATGGTTTTTTCATGTGTACCTTAAATATGTGGTCTGTATCCTCAAAAGAGAAGGAATGAGCTTATAATTAAATTATCCTTTCTCTCAGACTAGATAAGGTTTCTTAGTAAAACTTTAAGGGTTTAGCCATGGCATTAACAAGTAAATTTCCATTTTAATGTTGACTTGGTATAGACACCAACCAATAACTTAAGTTTATATCATCATTAATAAACTATCCCCTTGACCTTGAAAATACTAGCTCTGAGTAATGATCAAAGGACTTTATATTTTCCTAGGTCTAAGACTTAATATATTTCCCAACTTGATCAATGACCTATGATTCATCATACTTAGATGATCCAATAGAGTGAATTAAATTCAATTATTCAAAGGTTCTTTTGAGTAAATGTGTTAGTTAAAAGTGTCACATTCACAAAGCTTGTTAGATAAAGACCTAATGAGTGTAAGCTTGTCATAGTTATTTTTTGAGCTAGTTGGAAGATTAATTGTTCATTCTTAATCAGACATTGGAGATCCAATAGAGCATGATGAATTTAAATTATTAAAAGTCCATTTGATTAAATTTACTAATGTGAAGTGTCACAATCACATGATTCTATCATATAGAGGACCAATGAGAATGATCCTATCAAAGATAAAGATCAAGCTTCTCAAAAGATTTGATGGTGCATGAGTGATCATGCAAAGGAGATCCAACATAGCAAATGTACTCAAATGCTCTAAAGTGTTTGATGTTTATCAACATAGTGGCATGTTAAATACTGAGTAGGTTTGATAAGCTCAATGGAGTGAAAGTAATACAAATATATAGGAAGCAATGAGATGGGATAAAGAGCTTGATGTTTAACATCAAGAAAGATGTAAATATCATGCATCTTTGAATATCAAACAACATGTGAAAGCTTAGATCAAGAAGATCAAATGGACATTTTTTAAATTTAATTCATTTGAGTGTGGATCAACATATCATGGCACCAAAGGTAAGATCAATGATCGACATTTAAATTCATGTCCAAAAAAAAATTTAGTTAGAGGAACATGAAATAACTTGTGTATAAGTTATATATCTCAACATAGATAATGATATTCATCAATATAACAGATCAAATCTACATTAAAGATTCTATGAATCAAAATATGAGTCTAATATATTCTATATTTATTAAAGAGATCTTCAATTCTGGTGTGATGCATGGAATTGAGATGTGGGAACTAATAGTCCAAGTAATAATGAACTAGAGTCCATAATTGGCATGATGTGTTTTAGTATAAAGTGTGAACACATAGAATATATGGAACCCTAGATCATTTGCTTATATATACATATCAAGGATAAAGAAAAAAATTTATTACAATTGCATTTTCTATTAATCCAAAGTCAAATAGAGATAGAGGTAGTGAGTAAAAGCTAATGAAGTATGTCAAATAGAAATCATAAAGACACATAACTATAAGGGGTAGAAAAGAGTAGAGAGGAAGAAAGGCACAAAGAGAATGTGAAAAGTATGATCAGTTACAGTTTAGACGTATAATAAAGAATAGATATTGAGATTTAGGTATGAATCTAATTTGTAAATTGGATTTTTAGCTCCATATAAAATTCTGATAGGTTGGTGCCATCAGATAAGTTGAGTGGGTGCTTAGATTAGGGAGTTGTTGCTTCCTTATATTTTTTTCTCTTAAATCATGGGATTAGTGTCTCCTTAGGATTGGTTTCCTTAAACATTGTAACTAGTGAGGTTTTGCTAGTGAGGCTTTGAACTGTGAGGTTGGATTAGAATAGTAGATTCTAGAAGCTAATCTCACTGTGGTTTTTCCCTTTGGGTTTTCCATGTATAAATATGGTGTCATGTGTATTTTTGTGTGTATGTGATCTCTACATTTATATTTTAATCTATATATGATTTTAAATTTGTTTTAAAAGGATTAAAGGATTGGTTTTAGTTGATCTACTGATTCACCCCCCTTCTTAGTAGATAGTTGTGTTCCAAAAATTTGATAAATATAATGGAAAGGGTGATCCTAGAGAGCACATGAAATACTTAAGTGTAGCTTACCAAGAGGTATCCTACAAAAATGTTTATTTACTTCACTTTTTTCCATATATTCTTGGTAAACAAGATTTATATTGGTTCTTACACTTGCCTAAATGATCCATCATACCCATTGACGACCTATTAAAAAAGTTTATAAAACATTTATCATATAATATAGAACATAAGTTGACCATGGTTGACTTATTAAATATTAAACAACATGGTGGGGAAAGATTTTCAACATACCTAAAATGATGGAAAGGGTTATCTAGTCGCTTTCCACATAATCTTCTGGATAAAAAATTAGTTGATATTTTCACATCCAAATTGAAATTAGATGTGGCTTCTAACTTGAGACTCCATTGTGTGGACACATTTAGAATATTATATATAAATAATTTTAGATTTAAAAAGAACTTATAGACAAAGGAATCATCATGATCTATTCTCAAAACTAGTCACAAGCTCAAGATCCTACACAGACATAAGATAGTGCATCAGAGAAAACCAAAGACATTTTAAAAAAATGTTGTGTGAAATTGAGTAAAAAAATATAGACATGTATATATGGTGCAACCACCACTTGTTCAAAATGTTCCACCTACTCCAATCATCACATTAAAAAGACCACCTCTTAGGAGAAATCAATACTATAACAACTTTTTTAGTGACCTTGGTGAGCATATTTGGGCCTTATTTTATAAATTATTCATAGTTAACATGGTCATATATCCAAATTTAAAGCCTTTTCCTGAAGACCAACAAAAGCCTCAATGGTATAGAGACAATGAGTATTTTGATTTCCATCATGTCAAAGGACATGGAAATTATAGATTCCTAAAATTAAGGAAATTCTTTTAGTTTTTTTTTTTTGAAAGGTCACATTGAACTAGATAGTGGTGATTCTACATCCAACTAAAACATGTGTATCTACAAAGACCCATTTCCCAATAACAACTATAATAATCAGTGCCAATATGGTAAGCAACATCATAATCAAGGGTTGAATCATAATCAAGGGAATCATAATGAAGATAAGATACCTAAGCCAATAAAATTAACTATCATGATGTTCCATATAACTACAAAAAATGTTTACCTCAAATTACCAATAACAATGTAGTGAATATCAAAATTAATTCTCATCAAGATTTTAATACCCCCCAAAATGTTGCTCCCTCCATGTTTTGATCACCTCATTCATACCCTATTGGATATTTTATGATGGTAGTAATGTTTTTATGCCTAAATTCCCATGGGTTAAAATCTTAAGTCCCATATCATATCCTTATAAAACAAGTAACCCTTATCTACCTTGAAATTATGCTATCATAATGCATTGCCCTAAGGTTACACTTCAATGTCAATCACCTTCTTAAGATACTAATATCATTCTAAATACCTTGCCCTTAAATATTAAACATTCATCCAATAATAAACCTATACAAGTCCCTTTGCCTTTAAAATAAAAACCATATCCCCCTTTCATTGAAAATTATTATGATCTTGGTGAACAACTAAACAAGACTCCTACATAGATTTATATTCTAGATGTCTTTTTTACATCAAAATTTCATAAGATCATATTGTATGACCTTATTCAAAAATAAAAATTACACAATGAAATCAAACCAACCACCTTTCAAGCACTAGTGGGGCACCTATCCCTAGGTCAAAAACTTACATTCAACCAAAGTGACATGTCATCCTTTGGTCCCCTACACAATATTCCTATCCATATTTAAGCCATAATAAATCATCATAAGATTAAATCAATTCTTATATACAATGGTTCAAGCCTCAATATAGAATGACTAGAATTGATAAAAAACCTTGGGGTATAATTCAGATAGTTTTCAACTAGATACAATTACAATCAAGGCATATGATAATGTAGAGAAAGACTCCCAAGGTATTATTTTATTACTAGTAATTGTTGGGCCTATCACCCATGATACTATTGAGATATGTTCCTATAGTTAGATTTATGGAATTGATGTTTATATTAATATCAAATATTTTTGAGTTTAAATGATGTCCTAGAGATTTTATTATTAATTTTCATGGTGAGTGTTCATGATGACTTGAGTATGGTTTAGTAGTCTTTGAGTTTTGTATGAGATTTTGACACAATGGTGTGGTATGTGACAAATAAACCAAGTGATAAAGTGGCATGAGAGATAATTTTAAGGTAACCTGATGAGTTTTATATGGTTGATGTAAAGGCTTAGCATAGGCTATGCATGTTTGTGTACTTGTTCTTGAGTGAAAGGTTCTTGAGAAGGCTTGTGCATGGAATGCCTAATCTAGTGCAAGAATGAGCAAGTTGACACTATGAGATGAATACATAGAGGCATAAGAGGATGTATGATAAAATTAAAACATTCATATGAGGCATTTAACTACCTAGTTGTGTTTCAAGTAAGCCTACAATGGTAAGATCTGTAGACCTATCATGCAATTAGACTAGTCCTAGACTTTATCTAACCTAATGAGGAGTATTAAGTCATTATCATGATCTATAAAGGATAAAAATTAGTGGTATAAAATGTGATAATAATTTTGACACTTTATAAATATGTGTATAATTTAGATAACCTTTCATAGGAGGTTTCAAGTCTACTCCATGGCTTATGCATTTGCATGAAGAGAACTAATGAGAAAGTAGAAGCTTGATAGCATAGTGAAGTGACTAGACTAAGGCTTGTGAGAAGATGTGTGGTAGTGATTGAGAATGTTATGAGGTTTTCTAACATGATTATTAGGTTTTTAGATTATTTCAAGAGGTTTTGAGTTATGTTTAATGTCTAAGTATGGATTATAGGTATAGGCCTAGTATGCAAAGAGACCTAGTATGGCCTAATGAGGGGTCATGTTTAGTTTCCAAGGTACTAGAGATAATGTGAGATTTTTCATAGGTGTGATATGTTTTTAAAATATTTATAATGAAGTTTTAGGTCTTGTATTTGAGGAAAAATCATAAAAAGTGAAGTTAAGGTCTCTCAAGTGCTAGAATTAGGTGTTGTAGACCTGAAAAGGTTTTTCTTATGATTGTTGACATGTGAAACCTTTGCATGAGGGTAAAATAATTTCATGGTAGTTGGGGAAGGGTCCTAGATAAAATTTTATAGATTTTGTTTTAGGGCATAAGCTTTATGAATGATTTCTAAGAGTGTAAATTGATTTTTATTGTCTTAAAACCCTAACAGTGATGACCTCAGAAGGTTTTTCTGGGTATTGTTGAAAGGTGAAAACTTTACATAAGGGTCCAATAATTTCATGGTATTTGGATAATGGTACTATCTAAAATTTTATATAATTATATTTTGGGTTTAGGTCCTAAGCTTTATGAATGATTGATAAGAGTGGAAACTAGTTTTTAGTACCTTAAAACCCTAATAATGACCTAATATGGTAGATCTTGATAGATATGGCTTATAATGATTTGTATGACATATTTTTATGATTTTATAATGTATATTATTATCCCAAGTACCTTTATGTGGAATTTTTCTATTAGATGAGTGAGTGGACCCTACAATCAAAACCATTTTTCTCATAAATTTGCTATAGTAGGCAGAGTTGGCCAAGTCAAAGTTACTAATTAGATGGAGGTTAAAGATTTACACTTATATATTATGACCATGGTTATTTATAATTAGGTTTAAGTTACTTATATATTATGACCATGGTTGTTTATAATTAGGTTATATACTTAATATATACTAAACTGATCATGGAAGTTGACCTATCACTAAAAGACCTAGTGAGATAAATAGTAAGAAAAACTAGGTAGAAGTGGGAATGGGATTAGGGATGGATCAAATTACATTGGGTTATTTTCAAGACATGTAACACATATCCATATTATATCATAGTGAATATGGAATAAATTTTCTCTCAAACTGACTTGTCTAACATAGTGAGGTTTGTGTACAGTGAAGCCATGAGATTGGTTTGTAAGACCAATATTGCTATTGGAAATTATAATATATATGTTTCAATATGTTATAATTATGTTTAATGATCATATAAACCCATTTTAAGTTCATGAAAGTGATTATATGGGTGTTCTAAGTCTTTATTTTCATGATTGTGTTTTGAATTTTTTTATAGTTCTAAGTATTTATCTAGTAGAGATGAGTATGAGGTGATTTTCCTTGAGTTAAAGAGTATAATTCATATTAATATGTTATAAATGTCCTTGAGGTTTATATTATTTTATTTATATTAAATAAATTTCCTCATGTATGTATGTGTGTGTGTGTGTGTGTGTGTGTGTGTGTGTGTGTGTGTGTGTGTGTGTGTGTGTGTGTGTGTGTGTGTGTGTGTGTGTGTGTGTGTGTGTGTGTGTGTGTGTGTGTGTGTGTGTGTGTGTGTGTGTGTGTGTGTGTGTGTGTATTAGTGGTCAATTATTCATGACTTGGTTTTGAATCATTTAGACAATATTGAGTAGTCATGTTGCAAGAGTGAGTTAAAGGATTTAAGCCTTATGTTGGAGTATTTCAAGAACATGGTGATGAATATAAGGTAATTAAGGTTGTATCCATGTGATTTAATGGTATAGTTGTTTGATAAAATTGTTTGTGTGCTTCAGTTTTTTTTGGAAGACTTTCTACTAGTAAAAAGGCCTAATTGTGAGTAGGCCTAATGGAGTGGTTCAAGGAGTGAAATGAGATAAATGGTGTTTGGTACATAATGTTATATTAATATGTGTATAATTTAAACATGTGTGAAAATTTTAATCTATTTTTAGAGGCTCAAGATGTTCCAACATGATCAAGGTGAAACATGTGCTTTGAGAAGGCCTAATTGCATTAGGTCTCCTTAAGGCCTAATGGTGGTTTTGGTCCTTATGCGTGGTGGATGACCTATGTAGTGGTTGTTTATTTTGTTAAATATTTTTTTAATCTATTCCAATGGTTATCTAATTATGGATAGGTTTATGTCTAGCCAATGTATCTTAAATCAAGAGTCATGTATAAGAAGAAGGTCTAATAGGCCTAATTTGACTAGTTATAATATTGATGGCATGAACGAATGACATAGAAGTTTATAAACTAGGTATATTCATTTAATACCAATATATATGTGTTTTTAATATGTCATGAAGTTATAAAAATGGTTATATAGATTATTATAAAGGTCATATGACCTAAATCTACCAAGAAGAGGGTTAGTTGAGCAAAGAGGACTAATAAGCTGTTTGAGAGAGATAGAAGAGTGTGAAGAGAAAACTAAGGTTATAATCATCCTTTGAGTGATAAAAAGGTGTATAAATGTGATCAAATGTTTTAGGTGGATGATTTGGTACTAATTCACCTAGGGGTTTGGTGCCTCCTTTCAAGTTGGTTCTTGTTAAAGGCCTAGTTGAGTTTGTGCTTGACTAGTGCAAGGTTGGTGCTCCCTATGGGGTTGGTGCCTCACTAAATTTTGATTCATTACTTATAATAATATTGTCTAAGATATGTTTCATTGGGTTTTATCCCCCATGAGAGTTTCCCACATATATATTATGTTCATATGTTGTATGCTTCTGTGGATGCTTGTTTATGCATTGGTTGATGTATGTGCTTGAATGAATGATTCATGAATGATAAGTGAAATTGAGTGATTATTTTAAGGGAACTTGATTCACTCCCCCATCTTAGTGGTTATTCTTCCAATATATACCCTTTTCTATGTCATTGAAATTTAATTGCCTTATTATTTTATTATTGGATACCCTTGGATCTATGAAGTATGTGTAGTTCCTTCCACCCTTCACCAATGCCTCAAAATTATCCATTTTAGAGTGTAGATGACAATTAATATAAACCTATAGCCATACTAATATAATAATCATTTATAATTTTAATATTATCAATATAACTATTTTCCTATCACTAAGCATGCTCCAAAAAAAGACAAGGCAAAAGTTATTCAATCTCATCAATCCATCATTGATCTAAGTGACATTACATCCACTTATTCTACTTAATTTCTCCAAATTTCCTCCCACTTCACTATTGAAGACATGGGTAATGGTATATATAGAATCAAAGATGCCTTCTAAATTTCCAAGCTAGCATAATCTCCCAAATCCCATGGTAGACCCAAGGCTACTAACCTCATGATATACCTAACCTAATATGGAATAAAAGGACTAGATATTTTTCTAAGGTTCTTGTATTTATTAAGAATAATTTTCCATATCAATATCAACCCATTAGTTATGATAATTCATGGTTTTATAATTATGACTTTGACTCTTGTTACCATAGTGCCAAGTATCCCATTCCTAAAAATATCCTTGAGCATCAATATTATTAAGGGAAAGGTTTAGGTCTCAACCACAAGGTATTATTGAGCCTATTTTTACTATCAAGCACAAAGGTAGTCAATATTTTCGATAAAAACCACTTGAGGGTGACCCCTCAAATATCAAAGGTGTAACTACTTTAGCATCTACAACATTTGACCCCAACACTGATATAAAATCCTATTATAGTCTCTATGATTAACTTTACAACATAAACCAATTTGATACCAATACCATTTTCACTATCACTTCTTTGCCTAAAAATCCCCTTATCCTACATTACACTATACCATTATATGAATTCTATAATTAATAAGCCCTAATATAATTCTTAGAGATGAGTTACCAATTGGGGATCATAAACAAGGCTTTGATATCATATTATACCATACCACCTATTTTTGAGACTAGGTGAACTTCCTTGGTTAAAATACAAAATAAAAATAAAATCAAACAATGAGGTCCTCTAGCAAAAACTACTTCAAGGAAATTTTTAAAAAGGAAAAAAGTTAAAGAAAGAGATAAGTCCCTTGGTTAAAACTTGTTCCAAGCAACATTGGAAGGGAAATTTTGCCTTTATCCTTAGGAAGCTAAGATTCCTATATGGTATTATCTTACCTTCATATTATATATTAGTGTAGAAGAATAATGAGTATTTGAGTAGTTAGTTTAAGACATTATAGAAACATATGTCCATTTACCACTAGCTAAAAGGAATGATTCAAATTCCTCTTACACAAGTGGACCTTATGGTCCATAGTCATATGAAGAATACTAGTTTCCCTCTATACCTAATTTCATATAATATGGTTCTAAACTATTATTGTAAGACACCATAAAGTCCAATTTGGCATAAAATATGAGCCTATAATGATTAAAATTGGTGTGTCCCTCATAAAAAAGAACATGAATTCATCATTGCCATTATTTCAGAGTTTATCAACATTTTTCATGGTCGTATATGGATATGTCATGATTAGATCTGTTTCTAGTTGTACACCATCTTTTTATACACCTAGATGTCAGAACCATTAAAAATAAATTGTGAAAGATGCATCTATGGATTACAATCCTAGTCAATAAATGTTTGGAAAAGTTATTGGGGGCAAACTTCATTCACCCAATCAACTACTCATAATGGATATAAAATATTATTCTAGTTAGTATTAATCTAAAAGACATTCATTTTTCATAGAATTTAGGGATATCAACAAAGCATGCATGAAATATGATTTTCCATTACCAAACATTGAAATTATTGTAGATTCAACATCAGGTTCTGAAATGTTAACCCTCAGAGATGAATTACTAGGATACAATCATATCAAGATTATACCAAAGGATCAACACAAAAAAGTGTTCACCACTATGTGGGGAACATTTTGTAATTAGGTCATGTCATTTGGCATGAAAAATCCTAGAGAAACATAAAAATGTGCCATTATTGTCATCTTCCATGATGTGATGCACTAAATTATTGAAGATTATGCTGATGAAATTTTGGGAAATTCAAAAACATGGGAAGTTCATCCAAAATTTATAAGAAATATCTTTGAGAGACTTTAAAAATATAAGGTGTGCCTTAATCCAAAGAAATATGTCTTTGGAGTTAGTTCAATAAAATTATTAGGCTTCATTTTTTCCCACTATGTAATTGAAGTCAATCCATCCAAGATGAAGACCATCACATAAATGCCTCCTGCTTCTTATTTTAAATAGTTCCTCATTTTACATGTAAAAATCCAATATATTCATCATTCATAGCTTGTTAATTATTGCCTTCCTTTCACTCTTATTCTAAGGAAGGGTACCAATTTCATTGGGATGATAACTATCAAGTGCATATGAGAAACTAATTTTTTTTGGAAAACCTACCAGTGCTAGTTATAACAACTTTAATTAAGCCTTTATTACTTTACATCTTAGCTAGTCAGCATGCCTTAGGGTCACTCTTCATTTGACATGACACCCAAGGAATATAATGTGTAGTTTACTATTTGAATAAGACATTGGTTGACTATGCACATAAATACACACTAATTTAGAATGCATGCCTATAATTAGTCTTTATAGCACAAAATTTTTCCATTATATTTTGAATAACAAGCCCATTATTATTAATAACGTAAATCCACTTAAATATCTTATTTCTAAGTCAACCTTAATAGGTCATATGGATAAGTGGATCATGTTCCTCAATGAGTTTGACTCTAAATGCACTAACTATAAATCCATTAAAGTCCTTGAAAATTAGAATATTGATGCACCTTTTTAGATACACATCTTCTAACCATGCATTTCCTAGATGATTCTATACTCACTCTTGAAGAATCATGTTAATGAAAACTATATTTCTAAACTTATTTCATGACTCACGATTCAGGAGATGGTATTGTCTTCATTATGTCATAGGGGGATATCATTCTCAAGGTGTTCTAAATCACTTTTTTGTGCACTAATAATATTATGGAATATGAGGCACTTGTTACAGGGCTCTACCTAGTAGTACAGTAGAACATTTGATATTTTTTTACCTATGGTGATTCATATTCGATCACCAATTAAGATACAAACCAATGTAAAATAAGAGATGAGAAACTCATTCCATTTAAAGTCATGGTTGATAATTTCAAATAACACTTTGAATTTATTTATCTTGAACAAATACCTAGAGCTAACAATAGATCATTAGATTCCATGTATACTATTAGGTATTTGATTGAGATCTCTTCTAATATATGAGAGTATCATTTTATTATCAAAAATGAATATGTGCAAGTTTACACTTGTCTAGACACTAAAATGGTTTGTGATATTGTTGGACCTAATTCCCATTGGTACCAAGATGTCTATGCCTATATCTAAGACCTCATTATTTGCATCAACCTAACATTGAAACAATAAATCACATTTATTCACAACACATCATGATACACTTTACTTGGTGGTACACTCTATTATATAGGTTATGATAGGATGCTTATTTGATTTTTAAACTTTGGTGAATCCAAATTGGAGCTTAAGTATGTGCACAATGAAATTTTTGGGGCCTATACAAGTGGAATGTTATTTTTCAATAAACTCTTTAGAATAGGATATTATTGGCCCATAATGGAATTTGATGCATGTTTTCATGTTAATAAATGCCTTACTAGAATCATGGTGATTTAATATATTTTCATTAAGGAGTTCTTTACCCTATTACTTCTCCTTATCCATTATATTCATGGGGTCTTGATATGATTAAAAAATAAACCCTACTTCCTATTATGGCCAAAATCATATTATAACTACCACCAAGTACTTTACTAGGTGGGTTGAGGTAATCTCTCTCACTTACATAACCAACAATTAGATTTCCAAATCCATTCTAAACCACCTCATCCTCCACTATGGCATTCCCTCTTCCATTATATATGATAATGGAAAATCATTCAAGAATAATGATGTGAAAACCTATGTGAAAAATTTCATATTAAACATAAATGGTCTACAACTTATTACCCTAAAGGTAATGGACAAGGTGATGCATATAATAAAACCATTATCAAAATATTTAAGAATTATATTAACAAATCTATATTATATTATCACTTGTAATTATTTCTTGCCCTCTAGGTCTATCTCATCAATGGCCACACACCTGCAAATGAAACCCCTTACTCCCTAGTTTTTAGATCTAAATCCATTATCCTAATTGAGATCAATTTTATCTTTATGTGTATATCATTATAGTTCATAATTTATGATGAATTATGAAGTGTCTATATTTTAATAACTATAACTCTTCAAAAAGAAATGACTATCTACATTGAGTCATCTCAAGGCATATCAAAATTAGCTATACCATATTCATAACAATCACATCATCCCAAGAGAATTTTAGGTGGGTGATCTTGTCCTAAAATAGAATCATAAATATATTAATGTAGAGCAAGTAAAGAAACAAAATTTTGAGCCTAATTGTCTAGGCCATTCTATTATCACTTTACATTATTATTATGGGGCATAGAAGATGGATACACCAGAAGGATATAAGATCGATGAGCCCATGAACACTATGCATCTCAAACGTTTTCATGCCTAACTAGGTTTAATATTATTTATAATGGCCCTACTTGGGGTATTCCATTTATATGTCTTATTTATCCTTCCCTTCATTTTTCATTCCATAGTCTATCCTTATATTCCTCATGTTTCCTCTTCTTGTATTAAATCTTGATTGTGAGATACATGTATAATAAAAAAATTCAACATAAGGTTCTATAAGTAGTTTAAAGTTGGTCACCATCATCACATCCTTGCAAGAATGTTTTTAAAACATGTTTTTTTCATGGTTTACCTACTTGGTAGTCCTAAACACAACTTATTTTATCCCTATGATAAATCCCACATTCCCATAATCTCCCATTCCTTTTTAATTCTATTATGGTTTAAAGGATAGTTATTTTATTCTTTAGTATTTATATGAAAGAATACTCCTTTCATGTGCCCCATTATATAATTTCAACACTCATAATTTTGTGAGCATGCACCATTAAAATCAGTTTAGATATTGTTTGAGCCCCTAAACAAGGTTGTTTTTCCTTTTCTAGATAGTTCCTTTGTACATTTTGTGAATATTACCTTTTACATCTTAATCTAAAAATTCCAAAAATCCTAAACATTTGAAAACTAGAAAATCCACAAAATAGACATAAACTTGTAAAACCTTTACACAATTTGTCATCTATTCAATGATGAATTTCCCTATAGGTTCTAATCTAAGTGTCACTACTTGAGTTTCAAGTGGATGGGTAATTCCATTATCATCAAACAATTCACAAGTGGAAAACCTCTTATCCATACCATGATATCTCCTTTGCATTCAATAAAATCTAATCATTCAAACAAAATTTTGAGTAACCTATTATTTTAGGTGTCTTTGTAGGTTTTAGGTGGTTTTATTTCAGTATAAAATGATTAGTTTAATCAACATAGTTATCCATTCAATCCAATACCATTTCTAGGATAACTACATTGTCCTGACATCGACATAGATAATGTAGGTAGTGCTTGGCTACATGGGGTATCTTAGGTGAGCTTATTCACCTTCATTCCCATTTTATTTTCCCCCATATTTTCATTTTATTCTCTTCTTATTTTATAAGATAGCTAATTTAGGCTCTCAGCATTTTCTGATCCCATTTATGCTCTATCTATTGTGTGAGTCATTCTTGTTTTCCTTGTTAATCAAGTTCATTCTAATCATTTTCAATAATTTTATTCTTTCCCATTCTTGGGAGAACTACATTTGGCTTAACAGTCTACATGGACTCTGTAAGCAAGGTTCAATTTCATGGGGTATCTAAAGTCATCTTGGACACCCCTTCTTTATTCTTCCATTCCCCATTTTTATTAAAATTGTCATTCTATCCTATCTATAATTCCATATACTTGGGGTCAAATCACTAATAATAATTTATTATTCACATTCACTTCGATTACTTGTTTGTTATTGATTTCTATTATGCTTGTTGTTTATTCATTTTTTTGTTTTTTTGTTTATTTCTTTGTAATTGTATCGACTTTATTTTAATTTTATTTTATTTGGTGAATTATGCTTTACACTTAGGTATTGAATACTCAAATATTCATATTAATTCATTAACATGTGTGTCCTTTTCTTTATTGGTTTCTTTTTGTTTGGTGCATTATGTTTTACACTTAGGTCTTGATTATCCATATCTTGATCTTAAGTTGTTAACATGTGTATTTTTTTCATTTAATAGTTTGTTTCATTTAGTGAATTATATATTACACTTAGATCCTGATTTTTCATATCTTGATCTTTATTTTTTAAGTATTTACATTTAGACTAGTCCCTATGAAAGTGGGAAACAATCTTATCATGTTTTATTTCTATATTATGATGCATATTTACATTAGCCAAACTAAACATTCAATTACTTAGGAGACTCATTTATAAATGTTGTACAATAGGAAAGAATCCCATCACAATACAGTTAAACATATGCTCACGTGCCAAAAATAAAATTATAAACATAATCACATTTTTTATCATCTAAATAATAATAATTAAACAAAATGGCTACTTTTATGTTAATCAAGTGTGAATCTCATAGATAAGCATATAAAACTAGTCATAAACATCTACTCATCATAATAAAATGATTTAAAAAAAAATCAATCAAATTTGACATTTGGATCATGTACAAAATCAATATGGAAATTAAATGAAACATAATAATATCAAACACATAATACATACACATCAATATCATAAATCTATTCTATAACATATGCCAACATCCATGAATAAAAAATACTACATCATATATATTGAAATAATATGAAAGTATCTATACAAAAGTTAATCAAAAATAAATATCTATATGCATTTCAAAATCATTGGATATACATCAATATATACATGTACATCACTAAAAATACTTAGTTTAGAGCTACAATCAACATCTTAGATCTGGATTTGGTCATCTCAAGGTAGATTCTGATCAAAACTATGCCTTATACATGGGGTTGGTAGTGGATACTATGACAGCCCCATAACTCTTTATTTTTGGGGTGGATGGGCTAGTGACCCATCTAATGCACATGTGAATCATGACCTAGAGGTCTAATTGGTCCTTTGACTATGTGTATGCTCTCTACAACTCAATACCATAAGCCATATTGACACTACTATCTCTTAGAGGCTCCTATAATATTTGGCCTCATCTTTGGCCAAAATGACATCATCTTTTGCTTGAGCCATATATTCTAATGTGATAGATAGACCCTACTTTGTCACCAACTATCTATTTATGTATCACTCCCTACGAAGCCTAAAAACATCTACCCTAGCCCTATCTCTGTAAATGATTTTCATGGATAACTCTACATCTCTTAATGTAAGATGCACATATATGATGGTCATTTAGGCCACCTACCCTCTTAGAGATGTAATATTAGTATACCTCTCTATAATTAAACCTAATATCCTTAAGGTGTCCCCCTATTCTATTGATATTTACTTCCATATCTTAGTAAAATCTCCTTCTAATCCATATATCTCAATAACCTAAGTTTTAATCTCTCTATTCAACCTATCTATAGTCACCTGAACCTCCTCTAAAATCTTTGGATGAGATGGCCCTACCTAACTAGATTTTTATTGTTTTTCCTCCTCTAACACTCTTGAAATAATAATAGTCACCTATGTATCCTAATTATTGGTATCCTTCCTTATACCTCTAAATCAGGGCCCTCCCCTATTTCAATATCCTTCTCATGTGATCCACTACTATTGTTTTTGAAATTACTACCACCACTACTACTATTGTTGATTCTCACTATCATGGAATATCCCTCTTAACCCAAATTAATGATCATAGAAATGGCATATTATAAAAAAATCTATTGTAATGTAACTTGTTTTAATGGTACCTATTGAAGGGGAACCTATCATAATTATACCTATATGGGAATGAATATAAAAAATAGTCTCATCCTTTGTCCTTGTACCTATCGAGGTGATGACATTATCTTTTTATGTTGTCCCTAATGTGGTCTCAAATGGTCACCTTCTAGTGTCTTCAACCTAGTAATATGTATAGGTCTTAATTATACACCATGTTGCATAAGCCATAGTAACCCCTACATCAACCATGCCACCCTCATATCCCCACAACATTGTTTGTACTGTTAAGAATATATACACTATTTACACTATAAGAAATAGCCCCCCCTACTAACCAATCTCTCATGTGACATGTACAAAATAGTGTGGTCTCTCATGCATGTATTTTTGTCTTACAAACTATCATTTCATCTGATCAGGCCTATATCACTCAGCTATGATGTCATGATGACCTATACTATAATATGGGGTCATCATGTAGTGTGTCAGCATGACATCCTTGAGCCATCCAAGGATAATATGAATATGTGACTACCATATATGAAGTTTCCATCTAAAATTTTATTGATGGATCATATATAGTAATATATGTATCCTTTATGGCACCATCAACCCCATCCTATAATGTACCAACCATATATCAATGGTTTCTCTATTTTTCACTATCATAAATCACCCATTGACCAATGTATGTCAATGTTATTCTAATCCTAGATTTAGGGTAGTACACAAGGACCAATGTTCCTCCCCCATCTATATGCCATCATGTGTAGGTATATATAAAAATAGACCAATACTATTAGGCCCTAGGAAAATTAGGTAGTAGATTCCATAATATTGTAAACAACACTAGTAAGAATAATATGAAAATAATGATCACTCATGTTTATTAATTATATGTAACTGATAATTTCCATCAAAATTACTATCTCTCAATCAACTAAGGGATGTAATCTTTATTTCAGGAAAGCTATATCCTCTAATGATTCAATACTAACCACATCATTAATTTTGGAACCATAATTAGCACCAATCATATCATCTAGTATTGATATTCTCCCCTTCTACATCTATTAAATCATATTCCCTTAGATGGGAATCACAAGTATACACCAAACATCCTTTATGGTCATCATTTCCTCTCTAGTGGGAAGGTGGACTACACTAGTCTTCAAATGATAGTGTTTAGCTAGTGTTATAAATTTGGCCTCCTAATCCAAATGTCAACCCATATAATGAAAAACTTTTTTTGGAACTCACTTAAGCCTCTACATGATGATATCATAAGTTTTAATGTTTCCTAACTCTTCTTGAATTCATTCAAACATTCCTAGATGTGTCATAAAGTCTTCTTGATCACCATGATTGTCATTAACTATCAATTGAAGGGGGCAAGTCTCTACGTCTCATCATTTTCATGTATATGTTTGGATGTCTTTGATAAGTATCCTCATGGTGTGTGAGTATGTTTAGATGTCTTTGACAATGGATTGAATTGATCTTGTGACATATAATGCCTTAATAAAGATGGTTGAAGATAGAAGCTAATGACTCTCTATGAGTTTCTTTGATAGATTTAGTATATTCAAGTAGGGATTTGACTATAATATTTGAAGGTGTGGTGAAGACACTTAGAATCCAAATTTAATCCTTTTAGGAAGCTATAAGGTATTCTTTTGTGATATTCATTAGCAATTCTTCTTATGAGGTTATGTGTATATTGTCTAAAAGAAGGTTTTGGTATTAAAAGGATAATATTTGACCTCATATGGTCATTAAAACATCACTAACATCTTTAAATCACCCCATGGTCCTTATATTACTTATTAAAATGGTTCATGCTTTGAAAATGTCTCTTTTATGAGCCTTAAAGGTTGTTTTTCCATCACAAGAGTTCTTGTGTGTGAAAATATATTCCTTTTTGTTCTCCAAAATGAATTACATGGTTTAATATTCCTTTTTACCTGCATTTTTCTTCATGTTTCCATAAAATTATGGGTTGAAGCTAAAACAAGAGGAAATGAAGGAGATTTTGTAGGTTTCAATAGTGTTTTTAGGTGGTGCAAATTTGTACTATATGGATTTGCTTGGAAGAAGTCTTGGAGATGCAAGAAGGACATATTAAAAACACATGGGGAATATATTAGGATGTTTGAGGGATTGCTTAGCAAAAAACTAATGTATTTTTCATGCTTAGTTCATTGGTAGATATCAAGAGTACCTTAGGTTTATGCTCAATCCATACAATAAAGAGAGAAAGGAGATTCAATATTTTGACTAGAGGAACTAGACCTTATGACCTTCCAATCATGGGTATTGGTTTTTGGTTTAGTATTCTCAACTTTATGAACAAAGGTTAAGAACTTAAGGGTTTTGATCACTATTCACATTTTCACAAGACAAGAAGTGGTACGATTTTATGGAGTTTCTAACTATTTTGACCAAAGTAGTGATTTTTCATAATTCTTTAGGTCATGAAGAGAACTTTCATGTATTTACAAACTTTTTTATCCATATGTGTGATTATGTATAGCTCAATAATGCATAAACTACCAAATATGTAGTTTATAGGTAAGTTGGAGAGGTATACTTCAATGGTTAATCCAAAGTTGTTAAGAATAATATGATGCTATATGATAGGTTTCATCCATGATAATGTGTTATTATTTTAGGTTTATAAAAGTTTCCTCAAGGTCTCATAGCCTATAAACCATCAATTTTTGCCTATTATGAGAGGGTCATTAGAGAGTTTCCATATATTTAGTGGTATTTTGAGTTCAGGGAGTAAGAGAGATCGATGTCATGTACCATAGCTTCTAGCTCACACAAATGTAGATGTGCTGAGATTGATCATGACACTACTTCATCATGGCCATCTGGAGAGCCTTGATGATCTTGAGTGCTATATTTTATCAATTTTTATTATATTTGTTATATGTACATTGGCTTGTGAGCCGAAGATGTGAGATGTATGTTTTTGAGAGAGATGATATTGTGATGATGTAGATTTATTTTGATCACACACACACACACACACACACACACACACACACACACACACACACACACACACACACACACACACACACACACACACACACACACACACACACACACACACACACACACACACACACACACACACACACACACACACATGCACACACACATATTGATGAGATGTTTATTTATTTGTGATTTTTAGATGTATTTATTATGATTATGATGAGGATATTGACATAGATGATGATGATATAGATGATGATTATTTAATGCTATGCTAATTTTGATGTTAATACTGATCATGTTAGTTCAGTTAACTAGCCTTTCCCATATATGTGATGGTATATGCATAGTTGGTTTGTTAGTTTTATCTTAGTGTTTTTCCATATTTTATGATGGTGTATATGTAAAATGAATAAATTGGTTATGTTAGTTTATTTTAGAATTTCTCCATATTTGTGATGGTGTATGCATAAAATAAAATGAGTGGGATTTGATAATGTTGGTATGACATTGTTCTTCATCTCAAAAGAGAGATCAACATGTGATGTGGATGGAAAAATAAAGAGGAAAAATGTTCGTGCACCATCAAACACCATAATCAAAACATAAATAGGCTCAGGAAAATGAGCTTCTTTCATGCCTTATATCTTTGAACCATTGTGTTTATTAGAGAAGCATCATGTTTACCTTATATTAAGTGAGCTTCATAGTCTCTTGAAAGAGTATGAGGGAAAAAAGGGTAAAATAATGGAAAATGTTTGGGTAGCATAACCTACAAAGTGGGGATGATATGCCCCTTTTGTGGGTGACTTGAGAGATACTATAGGCAAGTCCATGACTTAAAGCTTTTTTTTTCATTTAAGCTGATCAATGTAGGAAGCCTATAATGGGATTTTGTATAGCTTAAGGTCATATAAAGATGATCAATGTGAGAAGACTTTTTTATTTGTACTTCCATATGGGTAGCATAACCTACAAAGTGGGGATGATATGCCCCTTTTGTGGGTGACCTGAGAGATACTATAGGCAAGTCCATCACTTAAAGCTTTTTTTTCATGTAAGCTGATCAATGTAGGAAGCCTATAATGGGATTTTTTATAGCTTAAGGTCATATAAAGATGATCAATGTGAGAAGCCTTTTTTATTTTTACTTCCATATGAGAACAAAGCTCAACATAGCCATCCTTCAAAGGAGTAGTCTAAGTGTTTATTTTCAAGTTTAAATAGCTATCCTTCAAGGGAGCAATCTATTGATAGTAACAAAGGGAAGTTACATAGCTGTCCTTCAAGGGAGTAGTATACATTGAGAAACATGACTTGAGAGTTTATAACTTGTCACATATCCCATTTTGTTTTGTACTTTTAATCATGGACAAGACTATAGAGGTTTAGGAGTTTACCACTTTGAGGGTAAAACCATACCAATGCATAAGTTAACTAAGTGTATAGGATTAAGGGTGAAGAGGAAGGGAAATAAATGTAATAGGGATGCTCAAGGAATGAGCTCAAGTTAAACACAAGGTGAAGTGACACTTGTTTAACAAAATAATTGTCATAAGTGTAAGGCATTAAAAGGCTCAAGTTTTTGCCTTCTTTCAAGAGAAGACAAGTGATAAGTTTTTGAGCCATACTTGTGAGTTGTGATATAAAGTCCAAGCCAATTAGGAGCAAACTTACCCCATTTTATTTTATCTATGTTTGTCACATGTTGATTTTATTTTAAGATGAGATCTCCTATATTGAAATCTCACTCTTTGAGGTTTTTGTTATAAGCATGTTCAATACGCTCTTGATAGATTTCAATGTGATTGAGGGCTATAAGATGGTGCTCATCAAGAAATTAAAGTTAAGCCAAATGTTCTTGTCAAAATTCATCATTAGTAATTATGTCTTATATAAAAATGTGAAGAGAAGGAATCTAGATTTCAAGAGGCAAAACAACCTCCATCTCATATACCAAGGAAAAAAGTGTAGCACCTATAGGAGTTTGAATGCTAGTGTGGTAAGCCCATAAAGTAAAAGGAATGTGTGTGTGCCAATCCTTACCCATATCATTGACTACCTTCATGAGAATTTTTGTCAATGTTTTGTTAAAAGCTTCTACCTGTCCATTTGTTTATGGATAGTATGGTGATGAGAAGCTTAATTTGATTTCAAATGTATCACAAAGACTTTGAATAGTCTTATTTTTGAAATATTTATTGTTATCTGTTATAATTTTATGAGGGACACTAGAATGATAGATGATTTGATGGTTGATGAAGTCAACAATTTTGTTAGCTTTAGTAGAGATGAGAGGGATGGCCTTCACCCACATGGTGAAGTATTCAATGGCAATAATGATAGAATGATAAAAGAGGGATGAATGAGGGTTAATCTCCTTAATTAGATCTAAGCCCCATTGGGAGAAGGGCCAAAAAAATTTGGTGACTTGTAACTCATTAATTAGAATGTGAAGGAGGTTAGTGTGTTGTTGACATTTGACACAATGCCAAATGTAATCAGCATAGTCTTGATGAAGTGTGGGCCAATAATAGCCAAGTCAAAGGATATGCTTAGAAACTACATGACCATTGAAATGTCCACCACAAATCCCATCATGGACTTTTTTAATGGTGAAGGGAGTCTCAATACTAGTGAGGCATCTAAGAAAAATACCATCAAAACCTCACTTGTAGAGAATTCCACTTAGCATAGTGTAATGAGAAGCACATTTTATGAAGTCACATCTCCCATTATTGGAGAGATTAGAAGGGGTAATATAGAAGGAAATATAATCCATGAGTTGTTTGTACCATAAGTCATATGGGTTGAATGTTACATTTTCAATAAAGAGGATGTTAGTTGATATATATGATGGTAACGTTAAGTGATCCACGATGACATAGATTCTTGAGGAAGAGGATGAAGAGGGTATGTGTGAAGCATGTGAAGCCATCATGTCAGAAAACTTGTTTGTAAATTGAGGAATAGTTTGTAAGATATAAGATCCAAATGATCCCAATAGCATATCTACGTGATATTTATACCACTGCACAATCTCATTTTTGCATAATTAGGAACCATTAACCTGGTTAACCAATAGCTGAGAATCACTAAAAATGGTTATGTATTTGATACCCAAGAAGAGAGCTATTTGAAGTCTTAAAATCAAAGCCTCATATTTAGCCATATTGTTAGTGCATTCAAAATCTAGCTTAAATGAAAAAGGCATAGGCTTACCATCTAGAGGAATAATAATGAACCCTAAACTGCCACCATATTTACATTTAGATCCATCAAATAACATCATAATTTTATAGGATATGTCATCAATGGAGAGAATTGAAATGGATTCATCAAGTAATTTGATGTTTGAAGGTTGATTGTCAGGTAAAGGGGTATCAACTAGCTAGTCAATGATTGTTTACCCCTTAATATAATTTTGTTGAATGAATTCTAAGTTGAATTCAGAAAGAAGCATGAGCCAACGAGATACATGTTGGTTTTGATATAGCTTAGAATGCATGTATTTGAAGGAAATAAGTATGGGTGACCACATAGGTTTTGTGATTTAAGAGATAATGGCAAAGATTAGAGGTGGAAAAGACCAATGCGAGGAAAAGTTTTTCAGTATGGGTATTTCGAGTCTCATAATCAGTAAGTGTGTGGCTTATTTAGTAAATTGCATGCTCTTGATGTTGCTCATCTTGATGTGGAATCATAACACCTAGAGAATGGTCTATTGTGGAGATGTATAGGTAAAAGGGCTGATTTTACTTAGGTGGAATAAGAATTAATTGGGAAAGGAGATATTATTTAAGTTCATCAAAAGCTTCTTGGTAATATGTATTATAATGGAAGGAGACATCATTTTTGAGGAGATGGTGAAAGGGTTGTCAATGATCTGACAACTAGAAGATGAATTGGTATATTGGCTAAATTTTACCTTATAGGCTATGGAGTTATTTGATATTAGTAGGTTGAGACATCTCTAGGATTGCTCTAACCTTAGCAGGATCAAATTCAATACCATGGAGAGAAATGATAAAACATAAAAGTTTATCAAAAATAACTCCAAAGACACATTTCTTTGGGTTTAGTCAAATGTTATATTGGAGGAGATGACTAAATATGGTTTTGATAATTATCAAGTGGTCTTGAGAAAGTTTAGACTTATCGAGCAAGTCACCCACATAATATTCTAGAATTTTGTGTAGGAGATCATGAAAGATATAGGTCATAGCCCATTGGTAGGTCACACCAACATTCTTCAAGCCTAAAGGCATGACCTAATAATAAAAATTCCCCCATGGGGTAATGAATGTTATCTTATGTTTATCCTTAGAAGAAACCAAGATTTGATTATATCTAGAGAACCCATCCATAAGTGATAGCATCTCATGACTAGTTGTTAGATCAATAAGTTGGTCGATACTTGGCAATGGGAAGTCATCTTTTGGACAAGAAAGATTTAAATCATGATAGTCGATGCAAATACAAATTACCTTGATCAGTTTTATGATAGGAATGATATTATAAATCCATTGTGGGTAGTTGATGGGTTGGATAAAGTTAACAAAAAGGAGGCATTAGAGCTCTTCTTTAATAAGGTGAGAAATATGAGGATGCATCTTGTGAAGCTTTTGCTTAACAAGTTTAACATCTTAATTGGTGATAATGTTATGGGTGATGATAGAGGTATCAATACTAGGTATGTCATTATAATACCAAGTGAAGGCTTGTTATGGTTATTAAGAAATGTGGCATAATCAGCTTGTTCAGAGGAATCCAAAGATTATCCAATCTTGAGTATGTGAGGGTTATCATAAGAGGGCATATTGATGCCAATGGTTGATTCATTTAACATAGATTATGTTTCAGATGGGAGTGACCATTGGATATAAGAATCATCTACATCCATGTAGGTGATAATTTCATCATCATCATCATCATGACATTGGATAGTGTTAATAGTGGGAGAATCTTTATCAATTATTTTAGGATGAATGAGAGGAAGGGACCTTGTTTCCTTACCCTGGTGATAGGTGAGAAGCCCCAAATGGATGGAATTTAGGGAAAAACAAAATTAATAGGTATAGATACCTTTGACTGGTTCTTTAATAATTAGTACATGGGAAGTTTTAATGAGTTTAGTTGGTTCATCATATCCCACTCCATGCTTCTTTTTGGCATTTTGAATGGTTTGGATAGTGAGATATTCAATAAGCATATGAACACCTTGTTTATAATGACCCAAACCAAATTATTTCTAGGCATACCTATAGAGATAGGTGTGAGAGAATCTAGGGTTACTTAAGAAAGAGAAGTCATAAGTAAATGGTTGTGGTGAAGGTGGATTTCTAATAGTGGTACCCTAATCAATTCCCCCATATGTGAAATTATTTCAATTATTAGGGGGCCCATAAGGGATGACCATCCCAATGCATGGATCATAATTTATATTCATGTGAATCCTTCCATATTATTGTGGAGTATATAACATGTCGAGCATCAACAAATGATATTCATCAAGTGACAAACATTGAAAAGTCTCCTCCATGGGATCCTTGTCAAGAATTTGTGTTGCTGGTATCTATATAGATAGGGGAGTGGATCTTGTGGAAGCTTAAAAAGTATCATGTGGGGAATATGATGTTTTCAATGGAATGAGAACATAATTATGACTATAAGTCATGTTACATGTTTTAAATAGAGATGGGTCAATAAGTATAACATGTACTTGCCCATCATGTTCAAACGTGACATAATAGTATAAATTTGAGGGCACACATGCCATAACACATATCCAAGGTCATCTCTAATTAGTATGTTATATTAGAAATCTCCTTCCACAACATATAAGAGCTCAAGAATAGTGTGGGGACTTACATAGATATGTAAGACAATAGTGCCCACCATAGTAGCTATGATATCATTAAAGGAGTGGAGTACCACATCAATTTGAGACATGAAATTGTCAAGAAGGGATAGATGTTTATAGGCATGGGTGTAAATAATATTAATACTAGCTCCTCCATTGATCATGACTCTCTTGACATGAGTTTGATCAATATATGTGATAATAAAAATGTTGAAATCCTGATCTTTAGGGTGTTGAAGTGGAATTTATAAATCACTGAAAGAAATCAGGGAGATGGAATTAAGGGAGTTGACCAAATCTATAAGAGGTTTGGGATCATCTAATTGCACCTAAATTGCTTGCAAGGCACTAATCAAAGCTTGATAGTATTGGGATGAGTTTTGGATTAACTCATACAAATACATTTTCATAGGAGTTTGGTGAAATCATTTCACCATTGAGATTTGAATAACATCTAAATATGTTGTTTTAGGAATTCCCAAGATGGAAATCTTGGGATTAAGAGCAGGAGTGTCTTTAGTGAAGGGATGAGCCCAAGGAGCAGTGACATTTTCTTTAGCTTTATCTTATTTTTGTGATTGTGTGGCCACATTAACTATGTTGATCAAAAATGTAGGTGAAGGAGGTGGTAAAGTGGTTACAACAACATATGATCCAAGAGCATCTTCAATAGCACCATGGAGGACTAGTTGCAAATGAAATTCTAGTGTAAAAATTCAAATTCTGGTTTTCCCTCCAAATTGTGTAGATTTCAAAATTTCACCTTAAGAGTAAAGGTAATGGTCAAAAAGTTAAAAGTGAAAAGGTGAAAAGTGATGGTTAGGCTGTTGAGAAAATTAGGGGGAAATGGTTGAAACTATTTTCAACCTTAGTAAATTGTTAAAACTTTCAAACAGCATATTGTTTTGCCTTAAGCCCAAATTGGGTGTAGAAGTTAGAGGGGAAGTTCTTGAAAAGAGAAAAAAGGAAGAATTCATTAAGGAGAGAGGAGGAGAAGAGAATAAATGATGAGAAAGGCATAGAAGAGAAGAAGGATAGAGAGGAAAAGTCCTCTCATTCAAGGAAGAAGAATGGAATGAAGAAGAGAGAGGAGAATTAGTGAGGGAGAACCTCACTCAAGAAATGGTAAAGGAAAGAGAAGGAGCAGGCAAGAGAATGTGTGAAGAAGAAAATATAGATTTGGAAGCCATGGAATATGGAGATTTAATCTGGTATTAAATTTTAAGTCTTCTAATTGATCAAGAAAGAATGAATGTATTTATTTCATATATGGTTTCTTATGAATTTTGGTGGCAGGCCTATATATATATATGAGTATGTGAATGTTTATGATGGTTTTATATAGAAAAAAGAATAAATACTGGTTATTTTTATGTGGGAACAAGTTTAGTTTAATATAATTGTGACCAAGAGGTCTTAGAAAGCTTTGAAAGCTTAAGAAGCCTAAACTAGCCTAAACAGGGTACTCAGGCCTGTAAAACTACAACCCACTGTCCAAAGAAAACCCCCATGTGAAAATCTTTGTATGGAGTTGAAAATGGTATGGAAATATGTCCCTAAGGAAATTATAAAATTAAGAGTGAAGAAACAGGTTTAGAAACCCCTTTAATGTCCAAAAACTCCACAATTGAAATTCAGGCCTGTAGGTGATAGTGTAAGAAAAAGTTAAGAAACTTGTATGTTTTTGCATTGTAAGTGGATTGATCAGGTCATTTTTGATAGGGAATATGAATGGGGAAGTCATTAAGGTATTGAAATGGCTGTTTATCCTCTTTAATGTCTATTGATCATTCAAAAAGAGATGACAATAATGAACCCTGTTGGCTGTCATGAAAATACAGTCCAAGACAACTGAGAAGTCTTGTTTGGAAAACAGAGTAGGTTAAAATGACTTGGAGGAGGATTAGAGAAGGTTTAGGGAATAAATACAGACCCTAGAAAACTGATTTGAACCCTTGAAATAGGGTAGAACACTCCCATAAAAATTAATTAGCTCTCAGCCTGTGACTGTCCAAGGGAAAATCCTGAATTAGCTTCTAGCCCTCAAAATGAGTTTTAATGATTTAAACCTCTTGAAACTTTTTAATCTAAACCTTGATGATGTTAGAAAACTTTTTTAAGTGGTTTAAAGGTGTTACAGTATGGAGAAGTATGGAAAATAATAATTGCCAAGTGGATCCTAGGTGCATGTGAGAGAAAGAGCATAGGCCAATATAGAAAAAGTGAATTTATCCAGAAAAGTGCACTAAAAAATGATTGATTCACCTGTAAGAATGTAATGGGTATCTTTAATTATGCTTGGTTTGGTTAGAAATTCTGTACTTCACTTTGGACAAGGCGTTTTGCACACAAGGAGGGCTAATTAGAATAGGGCATAAAGAAGAAAGTATAATTCTGTACAAAGCAACCTCAAGAGATTTTTTAGTATGTTATATAAGGGATTAATGGGTATCCATAAGTGTTTTTAAATTCATGGTTTAATCTATATGATTGAATCTATGGACTCTGTAGGCTTGAATCTATGGACTCTGCAGGCTTAAATCTACAGACTCTGCAGGCTTGAATATACGAAGCACAGAATGAAGTCTAGGGTCATTTTGAAATATATGAAGATGAATTGTAGTTGGAGGAGCCTTGCATCATTTTGTATCAGATCTTGAAGCTCTTTGGAATTGGTAACTTGTTGTTGGTTGTGATTTCTAATGAGTTGTTACAGGATTTGGCAAGAGGATCAGCAGGACAAGTGCTAGAAGACCCTGGGGAGAAAAGGTATGAATAATGTTGCTATTTGATTTTATTTTATTAAAAAAAATAGGTGAAGAATAAGGTATTCAAGCCATTGAGGCTTAAGAAGAGAAGAAGCCAAGGAAGGCTTAGTAAAGATCCAAGAAGAAGCTTGGATAGTTTGCCAAAAGACTAAGGTGAAAGAGACCTAGGTGAGGTAAAGGATGAAGTTGGAAGAATTGTGAAGAGAAGCTAAGAGAAGCTCAAAAGTAAGGGAGTAAGTGAATGCTCAAGAATAAGATCCAAATCAAGGTAAGCTTGGATTTGTGATTTGTGTTTGATAAAGAGTTGCTGTAGGATTGAGAGAAGAGGATCAAAAGACTAGGATGCAAAAGGCCTAGGTGAGATCAAGAAGATTGTCAAAAGACCAGTCAAGGAGAAAGGCTTGGGTGAGACAAGGGATCAAGAGACCAAGGTGGAAAAGACTTGGGTGAAGATCTTAGAGATGGAAGTGTTGTTGAAGGCACTACAGAGCAGCAAGGTATATGAGGGCACCAAGAAGAAAGCAGGCATCAAAGGCATGAACAGTTTTGTACTTGATAAAGAAATTGCTAGTTTGAAGAGAGAATTAGCTAAGATTAAAGACGAATATGAGTCTTGGATGTAGATGGATAAGCAAGCATGGGTATGGCTAATGAAGAAGAGGTTGAAGTGGCCAATAGATCTCCTAGTGAAAAGGAGAAGAAGGCAAAAGAAAATTGCCATGAAGAGAGAATCCCATAGAGGCTTGAAGAAGATGAGTAGGTTGCCAAGTGAGCAGCAAGAGAAAGAGTTTGTGAAGAAGGTTCTCATTTAGGAGAACAAAAGAGAAGAAAGAAAAGATGAAGTGCCAGGAAGAGCACTTGAGAAGATGAGAGTGTTGATGAAGAGGACACTCATGGAGACATTATGGTCTCTTATTTTTATTTCTAATATTGTCTTTGAGTGGGTAAATTCAGGTATGAGCAGCCTTGTGAAGGTCAAGAGAAGGGCCTTGGAGAGTGAAGAGATTGGTGCAAGAGAAGACACCAAGTACACAAGTGAATGTGCAAGAGAGAAAAGTGAGTTTGCTGCTGTTGATAAGGAAGAAGAGATGCATTGGTTAATGCATAAAGGAGGTGTTGAAGAACCCATACAAGCAAGAGGAGAGGTATAAGATGAAGCTGAATTCCATGATGCCATTGAAGGCCAAGAAGAAGAAAGAGAGCAGCCAAGCACAAAGGGAGAGAAAGATTGCTCCATAAATCAAGCTATCAAAGAGGTAAATGAAGTGTTAAGACCTGATTTTGATTGTTATTATGAGCATGAAGCTGCTAATGTACAAGTGCAAGAGTTAAGGAAGATGATAGAGCCCTCAAAAGGAGAATTTAAGAATGGGTATGTGATGCCTAAATGGTGGAAGAAGCAAACTCCCAAGCAAGAGGAAGTGCTGGCATAAAAGCATAGTTACAGGATGCCTAAATGGCTTGTGAAGTCAAATGTGGGTGCCTAAGAAGGTAAAGAGAAAAGAGAGGATTGAAGGTGACTCCAGCAGCCAAGAGAATGAAGATGAGAAAGAAAACTTCTCAAAGGATAATGAGGTAGAGCATGAGGATGCAAAGATGAAAGGTAAACAAATTGTTTGTGATGATGTTTTTGAATCTTTCAATGATGTTTTCATGAGGAATGAAAGATGGAAAGTGGATGTATGGACTAATATGCAGCAAGGAGAGAGTTCAAAATGGATGGATGAGGAGAAAAGGAGAAATTATACAGAAAAGCAAACAAGATGGCTTCAAGCAAAGATTGAAGAAAGCAAGGAGACACAAGGTAAGGATGTTTCAATTGTATTTGATGATTATATTGATGAAGAAGTTGGTTTATGTGAAGACAAGCTAAGAAAAGAAGAGATAAGAGGTAAGGGGCAAGTAAGCCTTGTAAGTGATCAACCCAAGTTTGATGAAGAGAATAGTGAGATAGATGAGATCTTACTAAAGGAAGAGTTGAATATATTGGAGCAGCTATTTAGTAATTTAAGAGAGATGAAGGAAGGTACAAGCCATGGTGAAGACTGCATTGGGAAGAATGAAACAAGACAAGAGCAAAGCAAAGAGGTCAAAACAGTTTTGATCAAGGAACAAGAACATGGAGATAGCCAAGAGGCTTCATGGCCTAAATATTTTGATTCTAAGGTGGCTTTGAATGTTTTGTATGTAGGTATGAAGGTTGCTGAAGTAAATGACATACATGAGTCATTAGAGAAGCTCATGAACCAAGAAGAACAACAAGATCTAGAAGATATGTATGAAGATGAAGAAGCATGCAAGTGGGAGATGGTAGCTGAGAAGGAGATGAGGAGAAGAACATACTAGAAGAGGAAGAACAGCAAGATGAAAGACAAAGACCACCAAAAACAAACACAAGCATTGGCATTGGCAACAAGACCTTGGAATTCAGGTATACAAGTGAAGGCTAAAGCATGGAGGAAGCATCCCATTTGAACTAAGGTTCAAATCTTTTCTAGAGGGAGAGTATGATTTAGGAGCATCTTCAATAGCACCATGGAGGACTAGTTGCAAATGAAATTCTAGTGTAAAAATTCAAATTCTGGTTTTCCCTCCAAATTGTGTAGATTTCAAATTTTCACCTTAAGAGTAAATGTAATGGTCAAAAATTTAAAAGTGAAAAGGTGAAAAGTGATGATTAGGCTGTTGATAAAATTAGGGGGAAATGGTTGAAACTATTTTCAACATTAGTAAATTGTTAAAACTTTCAAACAGCATATTGTTTTGCCTTAAGCCCAAATTGGGCATAGAAGTTAGAGGGGAAGTTCTTGAAAATAGAAAAAAAGAAGAATTAATTAAGGAGAGAGGAGGAGAAGAGAAGAAAGGATGAGAGGGGAGTAGAAGAGAAGAATGATAGAGAGGAAAAGTCCTCTCATTCAAGGAAGAAGAATGGAATGAAGAAGAAAGAGGAGAATTAGTGAGGGAGGACCTCACTCAAGAAATGGTAAAGGAAAGAGAAGGAGCAGGCAAGAGAATGTGTGAAGAAGAAAATATAGATTTGGAAGCCATGGAATATGGAGATTGAATCTGGTATTAAATTTTAAGTCTTCTAATTGATCAAGAAAGAATGAATGTATTTATTTCATAAATGGTTTCTTATGAATTTTTGTGGCAGGCCTATATATATATGAGTATGTGAATGTTTATGATGGTTTTATATATAAAAAATAATAAAGACTGGTTATTTTTTATGTGGGAACAATTTTAATTTAATATCATTGTGACCAAGAGGTCTTAGAAAGCTTTGAAAGCTTAAGAAGCCTAAACTAGCCTAAACAGGGTACTCAGGCCTGTAAAACTACAACCCACTGTCCAAAGAAAACCCCCATGTGAAAATGTTTGTATGGAGTTTAAAATGGTATGTAAATAGGTCCCTAAGGAAATTATAAACTTAAGAGTGAAGAAACAGGTTTATAAACCCCTTTAATGTCCAAAAACTCCACAGTTGAAATTCAGGCCTGTAGGTGACAGTGTACAGAAAAAGTTAAGAAACTTGTATGTTTTTGCATTGTAAGTGGATTGATCAGGTCATTGTTGATAGGGAATATGAATGGGGAAGTCATTAAGGTATTTAAATTTCTGTTTATCCTCTTGAAATTCTATTTATCATTCAAAAAGAGATGACAATAATGAACCCTGTTGGCTGTCATGAAAATACAGTCCAAGACAACTGAGAAGTCTTGTTTGGAAAACACAGTAGGTTGAAATGACTTGGAGGAGCATTAGAGAAGGTGTAGGGAATCAAGATAGACCCTATAAAACTAATTTTAACCCTTGAAATAGGGTAGAACACTCCCATCAAAATTAATTAGCTCTCGGCCTGTGACTGTCCAAGCGAAAATCCTGAATTACCTTCTAGCCCTCAAAATGAGTTTTAATGATTGAAACCTCTTGAAAATTTGTAATCTAAACCTTGATGATGTTAGGAAACTGTTGTAATTTTTTTAAGGTGTTATAGTATGGATAATTATGGAAAATAACAATTGCCAAGTGGATCCTAGGTGCATGTGAGAGAAAGAACATAGGCCAATACAGGAAAAGTGAATTTCTCCAAAGAAGTGCACTAAAAAATGATTGATTAACCTGTAATAAGGTAATGGGTATTTTCAATGATGCTTTATTTGGTTATAAATTCCATACTTCACTCTTGACAAGGCGTTTTGCACATAAGAAGGGCTAATTAAAACAAGGCATAAAGAAGAAAGTACAATTCCGTACAAAGCAACCTCAGGATATTTTTTAGTATGTTATAGAAGGGCTTAATGGGTATCAATAAGTGTTTTTAAATTCATGGATGACTCTATAGGATTGAATCTATGCACTCTGCAGGCTTGAATCTACGGACTCTACAGGCTTGAATATACGAAGCACAGAATGAAGTCCAGGGTCATTTTGATCATTTATGAAGATTAATTGTAGTTGGAGGAGCCTTGCATCATTTGGTATCAGAGCATACAGCTCTGCATCAACATCTTTGGGTTTAAATCTAGGTTGAATAGTAGGAGGTACTATGGATGCCAAAGGTGGAATGATAAGAAGGTTAACGGGAGTATTGTTGAAGAGAGTGTCAAAATTAAAGTTTTTTTGAATGACTATTATGAGGGCTTTACAACTATCAGTATCATGTCTAGGTGAGTGATGATACAAACACACTTGTGTATCATTAAACCAAGATGGATTCATTCCAAGAGTACTATAAAGATTAATGGGAGGAAGATTTATTATGTAATATTGTAGTAACTAATGTAGGAAAAAGTTTTGAGAGCTTGCAAGTGGGCTCATACTTGTGCTAATAGGAGTGGACACCTTCTTGTGTTTTGGTGTTGAAAAGGTAATTTTATGTGGTGCTTTGTTTGGTGATGATGGAGTTACATTTTTTACTATCACTTTCTTAGTGTCAGATGTGAAAGGCCTACCAGATGGAAAAGTTAGGAGTGGAGGTAAGTTAACCTTTTGTTTTTCTAAGGTTAGTAATATTCTAACTAAAGTAGAGGGGTGTGGTCCTAAAATGGATGGTAAAGTTGAGGGTTGAAGAAGAGATCAATGAGATCTAGGAAGCTTAACATTTTTTTGTAATTCAAGCTACAAGACTCTAACTTCTGGTTGAGGAGTTAAATCTAATTTCACCTATAGATGAATTAAATTAGAGATAGGGTGTATACCTAAGGGCCTAATCTGCTTTAATGTGGAATATTCTTATGGTGGTGAGGGTTCTGACATAGATGGCTAAAATTCAAGTTCTTATAGTGAAGAATCTCTATCTTTGTCAAAGACTTTGGGGTAAAGGGTAGTGAGAGGGTTGGCGGTAAAGGTCAACATTCATTGTGTTGTATAAGGAGTTTTAAGTTAGTCCCAAACTGTCATATGATCTAGCTTCATGGAGTCAAGAAACTCTAGACTTCTCACCAACCATGAGAAGGGTTTAGATGAAGTTGATGTAGGCCTTATGGTTGTGTATTTATAAGGATGAAGTGTTTGGGAAAGAGGTAAATTTTTGGTTTTTGCTACTTCGGTCGAAAGATGAGAAAGAGCCACAATGGGAGAAGAGACATGGTCTTCTATGGGTAGAGGAGAGGTAGGCAAAGAAGTTTCCTTAAGAGGGTAATGCATACGTATTATAGCTCCCTCAACATGTGGATGAGGCATAGATAAAGTATGATCCTCTATAGGTAAAATAAGGGGTAAGAGTGGTACAATTGGAGTAGGCACAATAGGTCTCTTGTCTATTATAGGAGTAGATAATACTAACTCCTCTAAGTGTAAAGGTGGAGTGGATGGGGTACTACTCTCTATAGCTGGAGGAAAGGTAGGTGAAGAAGGTTCCACAAGAGGGTATAATATAGGAATGTTTTTCCCTTCAACATGTGGTTGAGGAATAGGTAGGGTGTGGTCTTCAAGTGGTAAGAGGATAGGTAATATTAGTGCAAAAGGAATCAGCATTACAGGCTCCTCAGGTGGAAAAAAAAGTGGTAAAAGAGGCTCTTCCTCATGAGTGAGTGGAATAGGTGAAATAGGTTCTTCTACATAAGGAAGAATAATAGGCAAAACAAATGCCACTGACTGTGGGGAAGGAGTCGATGAAATGGGTGTCTCATGTTGAAGGGGAGGTGGAACTAGAGGTAAAAGAAAAACCATATTAACCATATGGATATTATGATCACTTGAGTTAGTTATGGTCTGAATAATATTTTGATTGGGTGAATGGTTAGGAAAAGGGTGTTTGAACACATTTATACTTTAATTAAGGGGTGCATTAGGATTATCCAAGATGAGATCACCTCTATCAAGAATGTCTCAAATAATGTTCTTGAGTGTCTTACATTTATTATAATTATGGCCTTTAACTCTATGGTAACCACAAAACTCATCTTCCTTATACCAAGTTATGATAGGATGAGAGGGATAAAAATGTATAGGAGGTTTGATATGAGGAAGGGTTATGATGCCTTGTTTTAATAGTTTTTCCAAAATGGATGTGGATGACTTCCCAATGGGAGTGTATTATCTTTGTTCATACCATTGTTGGAATTTACTTGGTTGGATTTTGGGAAGTCAAGGAATTTGATTGCTTTGTGGTTGTGGAAGAGGCTGACTTAACAACCACTGCATTGGTGGAGCCTTTATCTTTTTTCTTAGAGGGAGAAGTTTTAGAGGAGGAGTCATTTGATTTGGAATTGGGATTCTTACTATGCAATTTGATTTTGCCTTCATCTATATCATGAACCTCAAGTTTCTATGCCATTGTAAAGGCCTCATCAAATGTGCAAAAAGTTTGTACCTGGAGTGTGGATGAGATGTGCTTAGCACATGCCCTTGAGAAGATCTCAATAAGATTAGGTTAAGGTAAGGAAAATGAGAATTGATTCATTAATCTTCTCTAGTGAGAGACAAAATCTGCAATAGACTCGTCATCAAATTATTTGATAGAATAAAGGTCTATTATAGAAACGTTTTTAGAAATGTTAATAGAGAAATGGTCTAGGAATATTTGTGCAAGTTGGGTAAATGAGAAAAGGGAGTGATAAGGTATAGAGCTATACCAATCTAAGGTAGCACCTAAAAGAGACATAGGGAAATTACAAATTAGTAACACATCATCATGCCCTATTAAACAACATGTCTAAATTCTTGAAAGTGTTATTGTGGGTCCTCTTTACTATAGAAATGATTAAATTTAGTGAGTTCCCATTGGCTTGGATAAGGGTGAATAGGCATAGAAGGATGGATGGGTTCATTGCATATCTGATCATAAGATAACACATTCTTTGAACCAAAAATGGATGTCTCTAGATTAGACATCTTGTCCATTAACATCTTAATGAGGTCTAGAGGGGGATTACTTTGGGGGATACCTCCTAAATTATAAGGAACCTTATAAGAACCAGATGGAGCACATGACATAGCTTGTTAAGGTTGTTTTGGGGAAACATAAGGATAATGAGTCATAGGCTAGGGTGTAGAAATAAAATAGGCTTCTCCTATTGGGTTAGAGACTATGCTTTGGTTAGTTGTTGTTATTACATGTTGGATTATTAGCATGGTTAGACTAGATGAAGGGTGAGTCATAACTTGGGTAATTATAGGTGTGAGGGTAGATGGAATAGGTACCACTAAATTTTGAAATGGGGTAAGACTTGAATGAATTGGTTGTGGTTGTGAAAGTAGGGAAGTCACACCAGGGTTTAGGTGGGACTGAGAAGTTGTTGATGCTAAACTTTGGACATTGTTTATAGTTGGGTTACTCATCAAAGTGGTGGTTTGGGTAACCATGTGGAAAATAGTGGATGTAACCAAAATTAAATTTTTCTCCATTAAAGAGGTTGGCATACCATAGATTGGGTCACCCAAAGAATCACAGGTTCAGCTCATAACAAGGTAATGTTGAAGTGATACCACATTGTGATCAAGAAATTTATCAAAATCTTGATCTCCCTTAGGCACAATAGGAATTTGGTTCGGGCTTGGAGTATGCCCCATGAGAGAATCAAAAGTGAGAGGAGAAGGTGGAATTGGTTGCTAGATTACATAATCGATAAGAATTTTAGCTTGAGATCACGTCAATACCCTACAAGAGGAAGTATAAATAGCCTTACTACCCTCTATTAGTAACATAATAAGGAAAAACTAGGTTTGAGTGAAAGTAAGTGGTTTATTTCAACTTGTTATTTTGAGCAGATGAAAATTACATAGTCACTGATGTCAGTCACTTGATCGATGTTGATATAAAAAGTTTGCCAACATTGGTGGATTAACTGATATCAATAGGTAAAATCCACCGATGCCAGTAGAGTTAATTGATGTCCATCACTGTGATATCTTGGGAGGTAGAAAATTTGATGTTTTAGAAAACTAGAAGTTAAAATTAGGTAAAATAGTGGATGCAAGAGGTCTATGTAAGAAGGAAGAACACTAAAAAAACTTGAGATAACAGGTTATACAAACTAAGTACTAGAAATAGTATTGATTTTGTGAATCAATAGGAAAATGTCCTTACCAACTCCAAAATATAGAAGGTAATAGAAAAGTAAAAATAGAACATACAACCAATAAATATTAAGTCCTAGAGATTAATTTTTAGTCTCATGTTGGATTATGCCTTAATCAGATAGTAAAAAGAGAATTTTGTTATCGAAGGTACTAGAAAGCAATCCAGAGCTGGTTTTAGGTTAGTTTTAGTGCTCAAGAGAAAATTTGTGTTAGACCAGTTATGTGTCTTGTTATAGGATCTTGCTCTTTGCACTTCATAGACTTGGAGCCAAGCTAGGATGCTTAGCCAAAATATACCTTCTATCTAAAGTTTATACTCCACTAGAGAATGGAGTGGGTTCTCCCCTTAGTGGTGAAATTGAAGTAAGATAGGTATCAGGTGATGAAATCCTAATGGGCCTTTTTTCACGTGAGTTTATATGTTTGTTTGTGTGAATTTGATTTGGTTGTGTAACATAAGTTCACTACAATTTATTCATAATGCTTGTAATTAACTAGGTGAGCTAATATGTAGCAAGAAAATAATGAAATGCAGTAAGTTTTAAACCCAAATCTAAAATATTTAGATTAGATTGCAAACAAAGATGAAAATAGGAGTAGAGAATTAAATTCAATATCCTAATGTGCATACAATAATTAAAGAAGATATTCTTTTTAACTTGTAAAAAAAATAATAAATTGATTTTAGAGGCAAAGAGAAGAAATAAAATTTTAGTTTAATGGTTTTAAATAAAAAATAAAATGTTGAATTTTTCATTATAAGAGAAAAGAGAAGGAGAAAGTGAAAGAAATGAATTTTTCACTATAATATACCTATATGAATGCTTAAAACAAGAAATGAGCCCCAAAAAATCTCCAGGGTCCCACAGGGCATGCCAAAAATGTTTCGCTAAATTTTGTCTATTTCAAGTCTAAAGAAAAATATAAAAAAATGATAGGGATAAGTGATTAGAATGAACCCAGATTGGTTTGCACATGGTATCTAGATGTTTTGAGCACTCTTCTTTGGCTAGGGAGGACTATCTACAAGTAAGAAAGAACTACCAAAAGATGTTTTTTAGTAGATAAATGAGTGGGCTACTGAGCTACGTGCTTGTTCTAGGAAGTGTGAAACTTCCTTAGAGATGATAGTCCACTTTTGAGAGACAAAAGAGTAATAAATAACTAAAAGAGAGGTAAAGATAGAGTGAAAGAGAGATAATATTACTGTTATTAGCAACCTAAATGCAACAAAGAGTAACAAACTATATGTGGTATATTCTATTTGTGTTTTGGAAGTTATTTGGGTAGGTTTTGTAAAGGTTAGGGAATCTAAAGTCATCGATGTCAGTAGGGGAGTGACCGATATCCATTATAATACCAAGGTTAGTGGTGAAGGTGACTGATGTCAATTAGGCTGCCAAGGTTGATACGGTCAATAATTGCCTAGGATCTTATAGAAGGTTTTTTCGGGTCTAAGAAATGCTTTTGATCAAGTCTAGAAGGTTGGAGAGAGTTTAGAGAGAGAGAGCATGGTTTAAGTATATCTAGTCAGTAGTTTGGTGTGTCAAGTCAAGGGGAAACAAGAAAATAATCTTAATAACTCCCTCACAAGGGTTTGGTCAAGAGTGTGTAATGTAATACATAGTAGATATAAAGTGATAGTAGAATAAAATTTTAAAATACCTATAGAATAAGTGATGTACTTAGCTATAATGGTCACTAAATGATAAGTGCCAAATTAATGGTCCCTATCATGTAGTCTAAATTGATGGCATGAACAAAAAGAACAAGTGGGTGTTGTTGGTCCTCAAGAGCTTAGTTTTTGATTGTGATTAACTTATGCAAGATGATAATAAGCCAAGACGCCAAAAATTGAATGATGAGAGCTTGATGTAATTAAGAATGAATTTTCTTGATTTTTTTTAACCTAAACTTTAGGTGGCAGTTTGGCTTATATCACCAACATCAGTGATCCCACCGATGTCAGCCATGGCTTGATCGACATCGGTAACCCTAGAATAGGTAAAGTTTACTATTTTTGGCCTATTTTTTGTTGCTCTTCATGCCAAGTGTGGAACCCATTATAAAATAGTAAAAATAAGAGGTTAAGAAGGATGTAGTTGATTAGGAATTTATTTTTGATGTGAGAATAAGTCTTGGGTAGTTAGGATGAGGGGACTAGGTCTTGAGGTGACTCATCAGGTGAGAATTAGTCTTAGAGTGAGGTGGCCAGGTAAGGTGGAAAAATGGGTTTTTAATTAAATTAATTAAGTATTTTATATTAATTAAATGTGTGAGGGGTAAAATCATGGGTTAGGGAAGCTAATTTTTATTATTTAAAAATAGGCTAAAAGGGGTTTCAACACAGGGAGTTACCCACATGTATGTTACATAATTTTGGTGTCTACAAGTGTATTTTTATTATTTAGGATATGACTTTGGATTTTGGTGTTGGAATGAGCATGGTTCTTCCACGTGTCAAGATATCAAGCTTTGGCATCTTTAATTGAAAATTCATCCTTCATTTTACTCCATTGGATCAAGACCTCCGATCAAGCACAATTTGTTAGATCTTGCAAGATGCACACAACTTAATTATTCTAGGGTCTTAGTAAAAATTAGGCCTAAAATATATTCCTAAGGTTTATTTATGTTAATAAACACTAACAAGCTTAAGATAAGGTATTTTATGCTATGTTTTTCATGTTAATATGCTAGGGTCCATTTTAAAGGGTTTTTAAAAAATGCCCCTTTTGCTTAGGCTAAAAAGTTAGCTGAGGTTAAATTTGATGGCCTCGCTAACATCAAAGACATCCTGATGGATGTCAAATGATGGGAGTGAGATTGTCAAATTTAGTTTTGAGTTTTGGTTTGTGAGGGCCTAGGTTTGAGTCCTAAGGTCATATTATGTTTACAAACACAATGAATATTCAAATTAAAATTATGGCCTTAGTCCATATGATTACATCTCAGGGATTATTGATCAAAGATTTGCATCTTTGGATTAGATCGATGACATAGTAATGGTTGTTGATCATGATCTGGAAGGTTGAAGTTGATTAGATTTGAATTGTTAGGGACTCCTTTAACTTCATACTATTAGATCAAGATCTGAGGGTGAATGTGGATCATTGGATCTGCAAAAGTGCATGAATTTTAAGTCACTAATCGATCACATATAAACTTAATTCAAATGATTATTTCTAAGTTAATTATGTGAATAAACATAATGAACTTAGAACTACTGTTTATTATGTTAAGCCTAAGGTTAAGACATTAATTTGGTCCCCTTCAGACTTAGGTAAAATTTTTAATGATGTTAAACTTAATGATCTTGTTAACATCCAAGACTACCAAATTAAATCCTATAAGAACTTTTTCATAGAAAGTGAACTTGATGTGTAGTTATTCATGGGTGATCTTATGTCATTATATTAGATCTCTAGGGAAGTGAGAGATATTGAATTTATGATTAAATCAAATCGTTAAGTTAAGACCCAATGTGTATAATGGTTTAGACTAAGGTTTCAATCCTAAGATGTTGTTTATGTTAATAAACATAAGGACATTTAAGATTGAAGCTTGGGCTAAACAAAAAGGATATTGGACTATAAACAAAATGGGTCTATGGACTAAAAGTTAGGCAAGGTTAGGAGGTTAACAAAGGGGGAAAAATAAAAATTCATAAGTATGATTTTATATTAAGGTTTGGTCATGTTGGAAACATGATCGAGCCTTAATATAACATTATACTTAGGGTTTTTCAAAAAAGAAATATGATTTCCTGTTAAACTTCTACCATTTTTGAATTTAAATCATAGGGTTTTCTACTTTGGGAACCCTCTCTTCCTCCATAGAACCTGTACTTCATCATTCAAAGATAACCATTAGTAGGGTTAGCTTATAAAGAATAATCACAATCATATATGTAGAGGTTCATGTCCCTACAAGTGGGCGATATTCAAATTCTAGTAAAGAATGGCTTTTCCAAAGCCAATTCAAGGTATAAATGTTTTAAAACATATAAAAGGGTCCTTATTTTTTAGAATCAAAAAATGGTGATATGTTAGTCCCAATAAATGGTGACTTACAAGGGAACATAGTAATATGTTAGAACCTATAAACTCTGGTTTAGACCAACACCTAAGTCCTTTATCTCCTTTGACCAAATATCATTACCTAGATCAGTTTAGGGTTGAAACTAGCCTCAAATATGCAAAATTCAAATTCTCATGTCAGAGCCTAAACATGTTTTGTGTGTGCTTTGCATCCACTTACTATTTATCATGAGACTTTAGGGAACAACATCTAGGTTCATACCTTTTGACCATTACATTTAACTCTAACCATATTTATATATTCATTAAGAATGGTTGCTCTTAGTTCAAAGAAGGCTTTGACATTTCTCTACTGCTAGCCAAACATCCATAGCCCCAATATAGATGCCTTTAGAGCCATTCATGTCTTTGCTCCAATCACAACTAGACATCCATAGTCGTGATAGAGGTTGTTTGAATCACCTTTGACTTCATATCTTTTGATTTAGAAATAAGTCCTCTCTTTTTTTAGGTCTATTAACAAAGGTTGGGAGCCAAGATATCCATTTTTAAAGGATTTGGTTAAATGTTTTAGCCTTAGGATAATCACCTATATTTTAAACCTTGATCTTAGACAAGGACGTGTTTTAAGTTTAAGCATGCATATGCCTTAGCCTTTTAAACTCTCCTTCCACATATTTGATTCTTCTCACAAAAAATATCTGGTCCCAGACAATGTTTTTGATTATTGTGAGGTAACTAAATTATATGTGAGTCTTGGGAAAGTCTCTAGATTACAATATGATGATATATTATAGCCTTAGGTTCTCTTATGTAGGGTGTATGCCCTCATTTTGAAATACTATAATTTTAATCAATCTAGGGAGATTATAAGCAAGAACAATCTACAAGACTTTATTGAAGCAAAAAAACACAACCAAAACAAGAAGCAAGCACACAACACAAAGAAAAAAATATATAAACAAGCAAAATAGGAAAGCAAAAAAATAAAAATAAAATAAATATATACAACCTAAATAGGAAAAAAATCAATGAAGGAAACTAACTAGCCTACGTACTCTAACCTTAAACAATCTTACAAATTTTATTCCATGAAGATCCCTGGGGAAGTAAGAACAAAGTAGTGCTTGAGATATTACTCATTGGTGGGTAATGTGAATTCTACTCCTTGAAGGTCTTTTAAATTGAATGTGTTATTTTCTAGGATTTATGCACTTTTTTATGGGTTAATCCACAAGGGTGTAAAATTACCATGCTTGCCTTTAGGTTATGATGCTTTTTTCCCAAAAGAGGACTAGGTTTTCTTATTTGAACACCTTCACTTTGGACCTCTTGTAAAACCATCTTTTAATAGTTGTTTGATGTCTAATAAAGTCTACAAATGACTTTTCTCTAGCATCCTCCATTTGGATGATGTCTAATGAATTGGAAATGGCCATTTCTTGTCTCTCTTCCATGTATTCTTGCATGAATGTGAACGTGGGTAACTTGAGGGTAAATGGAAAGATAGGTTCTTGACCATACACCAACAAGAATGGTGAAGCCTTGAGTGCTTGATTTATCCTTATCCTATCGGCCCATAATGTATACTTAAGGAGTTTGTGCAATGTTTTAGGTTTATCTATAGCAAACTTCTTGATGGATTTCATAAAATTCTTGTTGGTAGATTTAGAGACTCTATTTCCTTGAGGATAATTATTGGATTCAAAATTAAAAGAGATGCCATTATCATAATCCCATGCAATCATTTCTATGGATATAAATGTAGATCCATTGTCACAAATTAAGGAAATTAGGGTTCCAAATATAGTATAAATAGTTTCTTCTAAGAAGTTGATCACTCCTATGTCCTACATTGTTTGGTGGCTATAGCTTGAATCCACCTTATGTAATAATCTTTAGCAGTAAAGGCATACGTGTGGACTTTAGAGGAATTAGGGTTAATCACCCCCACAAATTCTAACCCCCACTATGCAAAAGCTTTGTCTACCATCACTAGTTGTAAAGGCATGACTGCTTCTCACTCTTTTATGCTAAATATTTTATGTGAGTGGAAATCCCTCACATGATTGTGAGCATCCTTGAAAATGGTGGGCCAATAGTACCTAGACTTGAGAATCTTGTGAGCTATGGTTCTCCCTGAAGGGTATCCACTACCTAGCTTTTCATGAAAAGTGGAAATGATATGAGAAGCCTCTTATTTAGACACACATATTAAGTAGATCCCTTAAAAATTCTTCCTATATAATTCTCCATCTTTGATAAGGTAATGGGATGCTTTGAGCCTTAAAGATCTATTTGATTCTTGGGGGATAACTACCATTGATAAGTATGTCAATCTAAGAGTCATACCCTTCATTGGGTTAGAAGTTCTGTTGATCAACTTGCATGACATGAAGCTTAGGATTAGAGTTGGGAATCATCTAGACTAGGCCTTGGAATTTAACCAGTTTGGCAATCTTAATTTTTATATCATACTCTTATATGACTAACGTCCACTTTCCCCTTCATTCCTAAAGTTCATTCTGACTCAACATAAGATTTGTGGCTGGGTCTTGTAAGATGGCATGCACCTTATTTCTAAGGATGTAATGTCTAAATTTTTTTACTACGTTCACCAGTGCATAAGATAATTTATCAATCATGGAATAGCTTACTTCTAATTTTTTTGAAATTGGTTCTCATGAAGGTTATAGGGTTTTCATTTCCATCAATATTTTGAGTCAAGAGTGTAGCCATGGTGTGGTCAAAAGTAAATGAATATAAGTAAAATTCCTTTGAGAATTCAGGACTTATCAAGACAGGGGTTGACCAATTGCCTTCTCAATGTCAGAAACTACTTTCTTGGATCCTTCATCCCAAGAGATTTTATCATCTTTCTTAAGAATATCATTTAGGGGTTTGAAAATCTTAACAAATCATGAGATTAAATTTAGTTAATCTTGAAAAATAGTGACAATAGTTCTTTTCAACTATTAGGTAGCTCAATCTTGAAAATGGCTTACACTCTCTCAATATCTATGGAGATTCCTTCTTTGGTGATGACATGCCCCAATAGTTTTCCTTTAATAATGAAAAACATGCTCTTCTTGGGGTTCAGGGATATGCCATACCTCCTACACCTTTCAAACACTTGTTGTAGGTGCATGAAATGATCTTCTCTATTCTTGGAAAACATTGTTAGATCATCCATATAAATGATGATGCATTTTCCTACTAGACCTTGGAACTCATGGTCCATGGCTCTTTCAAACATTTCCCATACATTAAATAGTCTAAAGGACATTATTTTTTAAGCATGTGTTCCCCATTTAGTGGTGAGGGCTATCTTCATTCTATCTTAGTTAGCAACAAGCACTTAGTCATATCTAAAAAATCCATCCAAAAAGGGCATCATGGCAGATCCTAAAACAACTTGGATGACATGGTCCAAATAAGGCATGGTGTAATTATCATTTTTATATGCTTTATTCATATTTATAAAGTCTATGTATAATATAATTTCTCCATTATTATTTTTTACTAGGACCAAGTAAGTAACCCAAGTGGAATGCCTAATAGGAAAGACAATCCTTGCATCCAGAAGTTTCTTGACCTCCTTAAAGATCATGGGTTCCAAGATAGGGTTGATAGGTTTTTACTTTTTCCTAAAGGGTTTGCAATTTTCCTTGAGGGGTATGGTATGAGTAATAACCCTTGGGTCAAATATATTTATATTTTCATATGACCAGGCAATTACATCCTTAAGTTTTGTAAGCAATTCCCTGTCCTTTCTATTTTCCATTTCTATACAAGCCTTTTCTATGTTCACTTTTTTTGACTGATCATGTGGGCCAAGATTTACTACATGATAGTCCTTAACAATTACTTTGGGTACCTTAGGCATTTTAGTAATCTTTTCATGATCAAACAACCTTTTTAATGAGATCATCCTTTTAGGTATCTGATTGTCATTTAGTTGGATGATTTTACCATTAATCTCCCTTTTAAAACTTTCATCAGCTTCATCAATGATGTGAGCTTCAAAGGCCTCAAAATTAGTCAAGAAATCCATAATTTGTTAATCATCATTGAAGACTTGAAAATTATTCACATTGTCTTGGAAAGAGGGGTGTGGTACTAGCTCAATGCTGAAGTTGGGGGAATCATGATTGGGCATGAGACTAGTTGTAGTAGAGTCAAGCTCATCATTAGCTTTATTGTCTTCCCTAGGGATAGAAATGATAATGAACACATCAAAATATTATACCAAGTCCCAAACTCTAAATTTTTACCTCTTTAATTAAGATAGCTTGCATTGGTACTTGATCCTTACTTGATTGAACACAAGTTTAGAATCTCCATAAACAAGGAGTTCCTTGACCTTATGATTAATAGCAAGCTACAACCCTAGGATGAGAGATTCATATCAACTAAGTTATTAGTGCATAGGAATTGCATTCTATAAGATGCATGATATTGCTTTTTGTAGGGTCTATCAATACAATACTAACTCCTGATCTTGACTTACATCTGGAACCATCAACATATAGTCTCCATAGGCCAAACATTAGAGGAGGGTTATTGGAACCAAGTTCTTTTGTATCTTCCAAAGTGAAGATTCCCAAATTAGAATCTAGTAAGTTCACCTTTTCATTGATATCCTTATATTATTATTTTAATGTGTTTCATCCTTAGCTCTTTTTCCACCCTTATTTCATTTAGAACACCCTTTCAAGGTAACCATAAGTGGGAGAAGTTAGTAGACATGTATCCATTTAGGGCCTTAGTCCATTATCTACTAAGGAGTAATCCAGAAGCACTAGGGATATCTAACATGTGTATGTCTATGAATTTCTTAACTCTTAGTTCATTATCTAATTGCATATGCACATTCAATAACTCCCCAATGACTTTGAATTTTGACTTGTCCAATTGTGTTACCACCCTATTAGGCTTGATTGGGGTCAACCCAAGTTTTTCACATATCCTTATAGGCATGATGTTGGTTGAGGCTCTAGAATCTAAAAGGAAATTATGAACATTCTTTAAAAATATCCTAACTGTGAGTAGGAAGGGTGGAGACTCTACCTTCATTATTTGCATAGTTACATTTGTAATATCACCTTTTGGAGGCTTCCCAAATTTCTTGGACAATGATTCCAAGAGTAAGTCTCTTTGTTCTATAATCTATGTTAGCTCATGTAAAGTGATGTTGGCTTTGATCTTCTTCATATCCTCCACAATGTTGTAACTAGTCCTTGAAGGTTCAAGAGTAGGTTTAGAAGAACTACCCTTAGGTGGTTCAGGAGCATTCCTTAATGTAGTGTCTGGAGGAGTCCCATAATTTTTAGGTGGATTTAAAGTAGTAAATGCCTATTTTTGTTCACTATTTCTTAGAGGGTAGGTTTTAAAGAATTTTTGGAATTCTTGAATCTCTTTAGGAATATTTTTGGGCTCATTATCCTCTTAGAAAGGGAATTGAAATATTTTTACCATGTGCACTTGGTCAGATGTCCTAGATCTAGAAGGACTTGTATTATCTCTATTTTGGACTACTTCAAATGTGTCAAGTTATTCTTTAAAAACTTCAAAGCCTTTGAAAAACTCAATACAATCGATCTCACCATGTTAAGATGTGGTATGTATCTTAAAATAGTCTAGCAAGGCAATATCAATGAAATTAATATCCATGGTCTTCTTGATAGAAGATGCCTCACTAGCTTTGTTGTTGTAGAAGCTATCATTATGAAATCTATTTCTAGGCCTATTGAACTTTTGGAAGGTGAAGTTCCTTCTAGAGTTGTCATTAACATTGCCAACTTGTTTGTGTAGTTGTAAGAAATTTGTGTTGAGATTCTAGACCATGTTTAATATAGATTCATTATCATTGTTATGGATTTAAGAGATTTGGACATGGCTATTGTTAGTGTCATTGATTGGCACTAAAACCTTTTGGTCACTGGTGTGAGATCCAGTAGTAGCTTGATGACTCAAGAAACCTAGGTTCTAATTATGAAAAAACATGGCTAGTAGGTAATACATTTAGAGCAAGGAGTAGGTTCAAGGCTAGAGGATTTTCGTTATTATTTGGGAAAAGATTCGGTATAAGCATCTATGGTTTAATGTTTAAGATATAATAATCCATCTACCCTTAGGGATAAATTTGGTCACTAATGAACACCACTTCAGAATAAGCTAGGCTAATGTGTTGATAGTTGGGAGGGTCCTTTTTAGAAACACAAAAGTCATAAGGTCCACTGCATCTTTGTAAATTTCTAGAGATAAAGCCTCATTAGGTTTGTATGGATCCATGGTTCAACTAAACATATTTTGGAACCTAGCATTGAAGGATCTAATAGTTTCACTTGCATCCCTCTTAATGGTTTTGAATTGGTGATAAATGATGCAGGGGCTTATGATCTTTATAAATTGATCAATAAAGATAGTGTTAAAGTTATTTCATGAGGTAATACAATTATCAGGCAAATTGAAGATCCATTCATATGTAACATCCCTAAATGTAAATGAAAATAACCTACATGTTAAATCTTCATGGATAACATTTAACAATCTTAAAGCAACCTTGAAAGATTTAACATGTTCTTCTACAGTCGCAACACTAGTTGGACTAAATATTGGCAATTACTTTCTAAGATTATGTGGTAAGTCATGATCTACACCTAGTACATTAATGGGGGAACTCCCAAACCATGCCATATCTAGATGAAGATTGAATGTAATAACCCCTTTTAAGGGTGAAGATGGTAGAGACTTGGAGTGCCTATACCTTCCTCTATCTTTCTTGGTTCTTTTGTGGGTTTCCAGCTTGAGTAAGGATTCTCTAGTCTCTAAATGTGATCTGGTCCTAATACTTGGTAATTCTAGCTTGAATATTAAGGATACTATTTGAAATATGGTGTGTCAAGTTAGAATTCACAAAGAACATCAATCAACCTACACACTAAGCCTTTTTTGTAAATATTTACTCATAAAGGGACAAAGGACACTAATCTTTGACAAAGCAATCTAAAATATGTGTTGAGTTATGTAAAGATGACCATTCTTTGCAGTGTGTGACTTAAGTAACTCAAGATTCATAAATATTTGTCAATGTTCAACCAAAACAATCCATCCCAATCTCAAATACTATGAACTCTTAAAAATTGAAGTTGTCTTTACTAGAATGTAACCATTTCTTTATAGAGAACTAATATCTTTGCCTTATGAAGCACAAAGATAGGTGGGAAACCACTTAAAGATCAAGGATCTTTGCACTTAGAGTGAATAATCACTCATAATGGTTAAGAATCCATCAAACTTACTGTAAGAAATATCACAATTGATCAAAGGCCCTCCTTCTAGCAACTATGGATCTCTTTCTCTTATTGATGCTTCTAACTATTTCATAGGTGCTCTTAGTGTTGATGAACACTTCTCATTTTAGGATACTAAGGATCTAGGGCATGAGTTGTAGTTTTTGATAATTTGGGATGTTTTTGGTGGAATATAAGTAGAGTGTGAGAGTTTTCCACAATATTTGTTTTATTTGGTGGTTGATAGCCACCAAGGTCCTATATATTTGAAACTTTATGATATTTATAATCCACAAACTAACCTAAGTGGATATTAATAATGATATTAAACTAAAGTGAAATTTGATAAAGAAAATAGAAAAAAGGAGAGTAATGCATAAAAGAAAACGTGATTGTAGGCTTCCATCTCAAATATCATGACAAGGTTCTAATTGGTTTGTGTATACATGAACCAATTTATGATGTAAAATAGTATGAACCTAGATTCCATCATAAACCAAGCAAGAATCAAAGGAAATATATAAATCACAAGTAAGAACTAGATTTAATTTAAAGAATTTACTATTTTAGCATGAATATCATGAGTGCATCTAAATCTAGATTAAATTAAATGAAGTATACCTAAGATCTTTCAGTTAATTTAGCATAACACAAATTAACAACCTTATGATAGAAAATGTAGCTCAAAATGCAAAGAACCATTCAAATCTAAGACATTAACATGAAATTAAGATATAACATTAGCTTTTTATACACTTTTTAAACAATCCTTTCAGAATTCCTTAGTTCTATTAAAATGCTTTCTTGTATATATTTGCTCGGAGTCCCTCTCTTTACAAAATGGTAACCTCTGCCTATTTAAATAGAACATAAGTCATGTACTAACTAAATTTTTTAAACATCTATATGTAAGACAAGGATATTTATCTTTCATACAAATATTATAATACACATGACCTCATACATCAAATTTCACAAATAGAACCAATATATGCTAATAGACTAGCATATATGCATTAGAAAAGAATATTCCTTTAATATTACATTGGTGGGTCCTCTTGGTTATCTTTTCTTAAGGATGTCCTTCACCATAGTGTGTTTTTATTTAATTATTTCAAAATCTACTACAATTTTCATCAATTAATCCTCTTCTTGATCTACCAATTTATTAAATTCTTTGTCACTTTTGGCCATGAGTTCTTAGATGCATTATTCCTTTGAAATTTACCTTCCTAAGGTAAGGATGATGTTAATGACCTTTTGATTGTCCTTGATAGACTATCCTTGGTTTTATTTGATGTTATGGATGAAGAAATTAACCCTTTGGTTGAATTCTTCATCATTTATCAGGCTCGTGGTAGTGGGTTTAGAGGGGTTTACCAACAAGGTCTCCAAGAGCTTCTCCATTCTATCTATCATGTTATTGTCCTCCTTGATGAAATTGTTGAAACTATTATACCAAGTGCTTATGTCTTTCCCAATTTGATAATTTTGATATCCTAGACCTATTTTTTAGTATGCACATTGATCAATTCAGTTGTCTAGTCTCTGGAGTCCTTCCATTAAATACTTAATACATGTACCATATTATCTTGATATGTCAAGGAACTTAATATAAGATTCATGGTATTCAATCCCTCAAATATGTCAAGAAGAGTCTTATTTAACATCTTCAATATGTCCTCAAGGAATGAAAATGCAGCCTATTCTTCCAATTCCTACTCCTTTTCTAGGTTGATGATTCTTTGTTTCATTCCCCTGACCCCAATTAAGGTCATTATTTATAAGGCCTCAATCAAACTTTCTATGTCCTCTTGATAGCACCCCTACCCTTACATAGGAGTTAGACTTACAAAAGTCTCCACTCTTTGTAAGGTGAACTCCTTAGTGCCTATAGTGGCCTTATTTGTCGTTACTTTCTCCCACCTAGATGTGTATGGATTATACTATATAATGTCTATTAGTTCAAAGACTTTGGGTACCTCTAGGATCTCAATCCCAATACCACTTGACACTCTAGGATCCTTCATTATTTTCCACTCTCTTTAGTTACCTCAATAATCATCCTTTCTTCCTTCACCTTCATGAGCTCTCTAATCAAATGTTTGATATCATCATGGGTATCAATACTTATAGCTCTGGTAAGTGCCAATTAATGTGACTAAGATGGAATCTTTTGTAGCTTTGCATAGATGATCCAGTCAAGGATGATAGGTCCATGTATGGGGAACTCATCACTAAACAAGTTAACTTCACTAGTAGGATGGGTCCATGTCACTTTTTACCTTTTGGAGGACCTAGGAGAAAGAGCCATCTCTGCTTCCCTTTTATTTTGTGAGATAGGGATTAAATCTAAAGCTATTTCATTCCCCTTTTCCATCTCACCTACCTAGGGTTATTCAACTTTGATAACTCAACTATGGCTTCCTTGATTCCCTTATCTTCCTGATCTGACCCATAGGTCTCTACAAGGTCTTTGAAGAATTCTTCAACTATTTCATATGGTTCTAAGGTAACCATATTGATGTTCTCTATTGGAGAAGGTTGTCTTGGAGGTGGAACTAATGATGAAGGACCTTATTTTAGGTCATTAAATTTGGAGCAATTTATATTGTGGTAGTCTTGGATGTGCACATGAGGTGGAAGACAATAGATGATATTGTAATGGGTTCATCTACTAGATTATCCTAGTTGGCTTCTCGTCTCTTTGCATTCCATGCTCAAGTTTGAAGCCATGTTTCCTATACCTAGATATCACTTCCTCAAAATTTGCATCCTTGGTATATAAATTGTCATATGGGACAACCTTGTGCTCATAGGTCACCTTGGTCATGATCCAGACAACACTTCAGGTAATGATTTGGGTGACAATTTGGGTGATGGTCCTACCCTAATTGGTGGTAGAACTTCTAGGAGCCATAGATTTTGCACCATAGCTTCATTTAAATCCCAGTTTGAACCATCATAAAGATAATAGTGAGGGGAATGTTTTGAGATGTTATAATCTTTTATAAATGAGTTTTGGCCCCCAAAAACCAAATGGAACTACCACAAATTTTAATTTTAGTAGTGCAGTCTAAAAATAACAAGTTTCTAAAAATAGTAATTTCTCAAATTCTATATTATTGTAATTCATGGAAGTTAAACCATTTCATCTCCCTTGAGATTTGTGACCTTCCACATCATCTTAATACCTTCAAAAATAGGTATAAATAGATATGTATCCTGAAAAGGAAGATATACATCTCTTCTCAGAGATAGGCATATGTTGTATCTATAATTTTGAGCAATAAAACATTTCTTCTCAGAGGTAAAATTATTATTGGTGTGTTCTTGAAATATTCTTCAACCAAGAAATTCACGTTTTGGATTAGGTCAGCTGCTTGGATTGAAAATGGAGGACAATGTTTTTCTTTGGGTCCCATTCTTTAAGGTCATCCTTTTAAAAATAAAAGGCATCTTTATGTCTAGATATAACATCCAACTATTTCTAGCCATTGATCATGGTTTTTCTAATCAAGAATGGAAAATCATGAAAAATTCCTTTCCTCTTCTCTTTGCATACATTGTCAATCCCTTGGAGGATTTGGGAAGTAATTTCCTATTCAGCCAATTTGGTGGGGACATGGACTAACAATTTATATGGCTAAGTCATGACTCCTTCCATCTTGGTGATGATGTAATCTAGGCAATACCATATATCACCCATGGGCTCTATATATTTATTAATTAGGGGGTGAACTCTAGGAATGGGGTTCCCTATGATATTCTTAACCAAAGTAATATATATGAAATCACAAATGAATTACATGTGACTCCTGTATTTAAAGATATATAATTTTGAATAATGATGGGATATTAGAATCCTACTATGAGAGGACTAATTCTTGATATGAGTAATATGGGTGGAGGCCACAAATTATTCAAATAGATAGGATATCATGGTGAATTGTTAACTTCTCTTCCTTTTTATGTCATATAATTGTCTTCCCAAGTGGATTCTAATCAATTCTCTAACAGGTGGAGTTAGCTTCTCTTCCACCATGAAATATATGTAGGAAACCCATTTGGGGTCGACATAGGTTATGGTGGATACCCTTTAATATCTATTAAATAGGGTTATGATGATCCTAATTCCTTCCTTGAATTGTATAATAGGGATCTTCCCATCATGGTTCCTGGATATGTGGGTTCCTTAGTTTAACCAAGGTTTTATAATAGTGTCAAAATTATGTTTGGTTGTCCACCCCTTGATGGTGGGGAGGTCTATATGAGTCCTAGGGTGTTTATAGTAACCCTAAAAATATACAACTTCAATGTATGCTATCCCTTTCTACACATACACCCTAACTATCTAATCACTATCAATTCTGCAATTGACGAACATTAGTGTAAGGATATCTATGCAATGAAGTACCTCTAGTTTTATAGCTACTTAGTGAAGACCAGAAAATTGAATTGCAACCAAGTCATCAAAATTTCTCTTGGTTATTGAAATATTTTATTTTTTAGAAGTGAGAGGCTATATTTCCTAGACAACACATCTATGTCTCCAAAACATCTTCACTCATTTCCCATAGAAAATTATAAATCTACCTCTTCTTTCCATTGTTTCCTAGTTTCTACCATGATTCCTTAATTACTTTAGGTATATGACTGGCTTTTCTTTACTCAAGATGAAATTTGAGCTTTTTTCATGTAATTGTGCATCAACAATCAAGAATTAGGGATTTATGTTATTCTGTTAGGGTTTCTTGGAGCTTTAATGATGAAGGTGGTGGAATTTATAAATTATTTATGCCTTAGATCTTATGGATAGCCTCAATTATGAAAATTTTGTCTTTTTGGGCATGTCAAATCTTTGGATTTGTCATTTAGTGATTACATGGTGCCTACTGACCTTCCCCATGAAAATTCCTTAAAAAACTAGCCATTGGTTTTCAAATCAAGTATTTTATATTCACTCCATTGGATCAAGACCTCTAAATGGATGTGAACCATTGATAAATATCTTGTATTTTTCCTTTGATTGCTTGTTTGAATCTTAAATTAACTAATTATGGCAAGTAGCATATTTTACTTCTTCAGGATATGAATTTAGAGTTTGGTGTTGTAATGAGTGTGGTTCTTCCATGTGTTGAGCTATCAGGCTTTAGCATCTTCAGTTGAAAATTCATCCTTCATTTCACTCTGTTGGATCAAGACCTTTGATCAGGCACGGTTCATTGGATCCTACAAGATGTACATGGCTTAATTAGTCTAGGGTCTTAGTAAAACTTAGGCTAAAAATATATTCCTAAGGCTTATTTATATTAATAGACACTAACAAACTTAGGGTAAGGTCTTTTATGCTAAGTTTTCCATGTTAATATGCTAGGTTCCCTTTCAAAGGGTTTTTTAAAAATACCCCTTTTGCCTAGGATAAAAAATTAGTTGAGGTTAAATTTGATGGCCTCATTAATGTCAAAGATGTCCTCATGGATGTCAAATAATGAGAGCAAGACTATGAAATTTAGTCTTGAGTTTTGGTCCATGAGGGCCTAGGTTTGAGTCTTGAGGTCATATTGTGTTTACAAACACAACAAATCTTCAAATTGAAATTATGTCCTTATTCCATATGACCATATCTTAGGTATTATTGGTCAAAGAACTCACACCATTGGATTGGATTGATGACATAGCGAGGGTCATTAATCATGATCTAAGAGGTTGAAGTTGATTGGCTTTGAACTAACAAGGACTCCTTTGACTTCATGTCATTAGATCAAGATTTGAGGGTGAATTTAGATCATTGGATCTACAAAAGTGCATGAATTTTAAGTCACTAATTGATCACATATAAACTTAATTCAAACTATTAGTCCTAAGTTAATTATGTGAATAAACATGATGAACTTAGAGATAAATTTTATTATACTAAGCCTAAGGTTAAAACATTAATGTGGTCCCCTTCAGACTCAGGTAAAAGTTTGGATAAGGTTAAACTTGATGGTCTTGCTAATGTCCAAGGTGCCCTCACAAGCATCAAATGATGAGAGTGAAACTATCAAATTAAATCTTGTAAGAACTTTTTCATAGAAAGTGAACTCAATGTATGGTTCTTCCTAGGTGATCTTGCACCATTAGATTAGATCTTTAGGGAAGTGAGAGCTATTTATTCTATGATTAAATTAAATCATTAAGTTAGGACCCAATATTTATAATGGTTTAGACTAAGGTTTTGATCTTAAGATGTTGTATGTGTCACTAATCACAAGGACATTTAAGATTGAAGCCTAAGCTAAACAAAAAGGAGCCCAGGCTATAAAAAAAAGGGGCCTATGGACTAACAATTAGGCAAGGTTAAGAGGTTAACAAAGGGGGAAAAAAGTAAAAGTTCTATGTATGATTTTTTATTAAGGTTTGTTCATGTCAAAAATATGATCAAACCTTAATATAAAATTAGACTTAGGGTTTTTCTAAAAATAAATATGGTTTCCTGTTAAACTTCTCCCACCATTTTTGAATTTAAATCATAGGGTTTTCTACTTTGGGAACCCTCTCTTCCTCCATGGAACCTATACTTCATCATCTAAATACAACCATTAGTAGGGTTAACTTATAAATCATAATCACAATCAGATATGTAGAAGTTCATGTCCCTTCAAGTGGATGATCTTAAAATTGTAATAAAGATTGACCTTTCCAAAGCTAATTCAAGGTACAGATGTTTTAAAACATTTACAAGGGTCTCTAGTTTTTAGAAACAAAAAAATGGGGGTATGTTGGCCCTAACAGGTATCTTATCATATGTTAAGGTAGTTTTGAGAATCCTAGGTTTCTCTTTCAAAAGTGTATGTTAGTTCTAGAATATCCAAAATGATATATGTTGTTAAGGTATATGATTAAGCTCACATAGGATCTATCAAGGCTATCTTGATAGTGGAATCATGTTTCATTTCACTTCCTCATGTTTCATTCCATCTTCATAGTCTTTGTCACTACCATTCACCATTGTATAAGCTTATCACTTCATATTCATTCTCCCATATATTGTATTATCATCATATCACTACTACCTATCCACATTCACATTAGGGATCCAATATTTTAGAGGAATAAAGGGTTTTAGGAAACATTATTGTCATTAATATATGTTATGTAGCCTTAAACACTATTAAATGGATGGATCATCACCTACAACCATAGATGGAAAACACAGTCAAGCTACCTATACCAAGTAAGTTTCCTTTGTATAAGGTTTGGAAGGATAAAAATAGGGTTTTAAATTTTGTATCCAAAGTAAAAAGGGACCTTATTATTTATCAATAAATATAACCTACATTCATGGATAATTAGCCTATAGTCAAGAATGGAAGCAACACAATCATATGTTAATATATATAAGGTAAGGTAAATTAAGTGAGATAATAGTCATAGGTTTGTTAAATGATTAGTGGATCCATAGAGGAGTTTAAAATGTGTATTATAATTGACATTAATAAGGATAACTAGGCCACATGTGAATCAATAAAGTCCTAAAATTTAAATTCACACTTAATCTTCACCTACAATCTATATAAATCAACTATGTTCACCTATAGGATGCTTGAAAAAAACCTGTAGTCATGAAGTTTAATGATGTCTTGAGGCCTATAAGTTATTGAATGAATAAGATAATGAGAAAAGGTAAAGGGTTTTAAGGATAACATATTGGATAGGTTTAAGGATCCATCAGGTTCTTCTAAGTACCCTATGGAGTAAAAGGAGACCTATAGGCTATGGCCTATAGGTCATGACTATAAACTTATGTCCATTATCTTAGAAGTCAAGAATGAACTTAATAAATAGAGACCTAATGCCATGAAATGTGTCACATGAATTAGATATACCCTATAATCTTTGGGTATATTCAAGATGAAATTACTAAGCTTTTAAACTTCTACACAGTTAATTCCTCTAACAACACCTACATGCCTTTTGAGAGACTTTTCTAGTATTTAGCCTAAAGGAAAAGCAAAGCATGTTTTGAAAATTCTAAGGCCATCTTGAGATTAAAATTATTTCAAAGGGTTAAGGAGATTTAGGATGTTAGTGATACGTCAACAGGCCTAAAAGATGAAACAAATGTCCATCTATAGCTAGTCCCAAGATACACAATCAATGAAGATAGCCAGTCTTGGAGGAGTTTATGGTTTTGAAGACTCTATAGATGTAATTAGGATCTCAAAATTGGTAAAAATTGTCTACATGACTAAATTTAGCTATCCATTCTATCCCCAAGGTTAAAAAATTATTGAAAATATTCATTATTATACATCAGATGGACTTCATTTAGTTGATAATCATTAATGAAACCAACTAGACTATTTGGATTTTTTGTAGACTAAAAAGATATATTAAACTTCATGAAGATATATTAAACTTCATGTAGATACTTTTTAGGTATTTAAATATGATTTAAATTCTTCATACACATTTTTGTATTTATCACACTCAGTTGTCAAGTCAATATGCCCTTGAAGGCTATCAGATCAGACATATCTTAAACCTATTAAGAGACCCTAAAACCATGTTGAAATAGAACCAAGTCTTCATTTCACATTGATGGTCATAGTAATTGTGTGAAGAGTTAATTAAATTCTTTATGGAAGTGTTGGAGTGAGGGGAATGTACCAAAATTGTCATTTTACTTATTAAACATTCCATTTGCTCACATAGTATAACTAGTTAGTTTTAAGTACATTTACCTACATGCATAACTTGACACATTTTATGCATGGGAAATTGAGATGGACAAAGAAGTTAAAGGGGTCAATTTACATAAAATCCATGACAATAATTTTTTCATTAGAGGTCCATACTCTATGAATCATTACTAAGAGTTTTAGACCTCTAAAACCCTTACAAAGCCCTAAAAGACACCCAATGAAGGAAAGATACCTCAAAGGTCATCCAAATGAAGTGTTTAAGAAATAAAATTATTTTTTGGGTATTAAAAACTCTATTTAGTATCATAAATTCCTATTATTTGGCATGTGTAGAGGTTATGTTGTATGGACTAGGCTTGAGAAGGCTGATTTAATCCTATGAACAAAAAAATGATGGGGATTTGCATATATAATGAATTATAGAAGGGAGAATAAGTTATAAAATCCCTATAAATCCTTACAATAATCATCTACAAGTGTAATTATGACTATTTATACATGAATATAGGTATGGGTCTTCAGATAAGAGAATCTATGCATACATATAAAAGGTAAATGGATTATTCAAATGAACACCATTAATCAAAAGGACTTCATAGATGTTACTAATGTTTTATATAGTAGATAAGAGCCTTATAACTCACATTGAATTAAAAACTATAAGAACCCTAGATATGCATATGTTTATCTATTAGCATCGTTAAATAGTACCATAAATAAGGGGTAGTAGAAAGAAAAATGAGGTCATGAAGATGCCTCCAATTTCCATGAAAAACATTATTATGTTGTTATAGATATGTATGTCATGTTTGATCAATAGGAGAGATGATATTATTGTTAATTTAGACCTCAAGAGACTTAAAACTACTTAGAAAGAATGGTTTTCCCCTAAGAGGTGACTTCACATGCTCACTACTGTACAAAGATTTTGCATGTGAGGCTGGGCACTTTGGGAGAGGTGGAAGGCCTAGTCTACTAGTGTTTCATGGAATTGGTTTAGAGATTTAATGCCTAAAATTTATGAATCATTGTTAAGAGTCTTGAACACTCTTAAACCTCTTTAAAACCATAGTTAAAACATGATTGGGAAGATTTAAAATAAAATGCATTCAAATAGATTGAAATCACCTAATTATCACCTTGATCATCTAGTACACTCAGAGAGGATCATGACCATGGTACCTTTTTGTATGGATAGTGTATGGACCTATCAAAAAATAATGTTTTTAAGGAAAAAGAGTGGAAAAATATCTAAAAGCTATTTTAAGAGATGCCAATCATTGGATATATTTGTTTGGGACTTGTTTCATCTTCTCAAGTCATTGTATGTCAAAAAAATTGCATGGAAGCATCTATACAACTCTCTTCTAATTATGCAACCTATGAGACCTATTTAAAATGGCATAATTGATCAAATAAGACTAATTTTAAAATGAATATATGGGGAATATAAAGACTATGTGTAGTTAATTAAACTTCAAAAAACCTCCACAATTACCCCTTGAAGTAATTAAGTTCCATAGTTATGAGCATTCATGAAGATTTCTTGGCGGTTATATGAATATGGTCAACCCACAAAGAAGGGAAGTTAGTTGATTTTTTATTGAAGATGGTTTTTTATGACTATTCAATGTTTATAATAAATAAGAGAGAAGGAATTCAATGAATATGGTGTACATATACCTTTCATGGGTCAAAGGTTACTAAAAATACATTTTGACTATCATAAATTCACTCTTTAAAGACACTTAAATGCTTGGAATACTATTGTAACTATCATGTGGAAATGTTATGGTATTTTTAGTTCTTATAAGACTTATACACAACTCTCCTTATTATTATCTCCATGTACTTATATACATTTAGGGTTGAAATACGTGATTAAAAAGTCCCTCTCTTGGGCATGAGGAAACTCTACCAAGATTGAAACTTTGTAACCTCTTAAGTTAATACAAATGACTATTTTAGACTCTCTGATATAGGTTTAGTGTGTTTTATTATTTTTATTTGCACATGTGGTAGTCTTTCTCCCTTTTCAAGTCCTAATCTCACCTAGTTACTAGTAGATTATCTTATTTAGGGCACATATAGTGTTTTAATCTTGATTTATTGAGATTAGAGTGGAGATATTGATTGGTTAGTGACTTGAATTAGGCATTCTATCATTACCCTCATTTTTATCACTTAGTGAAACATTTATATGAAACACTTTTGCATGTGTGTCCTTAGATTTATAATATTTAGTCATTTGAATTACTTATTAGTGTTAGTTGAAGACCAAATTGAGTGGATGAATGTTTACATTACTACATCACCGTGTCTTAGAGTAGGTTTATTTTATACACTTTCTATCCATTTTCACCCAAATAGTAATAGGTATTAGTAACTGAACCAAATAGATGCACCAAGGGGTCTAACCCCATAATATAGAGGTCGGGTCTAATTATAAGGTCACCCATAGCATTTAGGTGAATACCATGTTAGTCTAGGTTTGAAGTATAATTGAACACTCTCCTTCAATAGGGTGCAACTTGTGTTACTAATAACTAATGTTTATATAAGGGCCGTATCTACCTGAATCATGAGCATCATGGCAATGTGTCACAAACCAATATCTTCAATAAATGTCATTGTCTACTCAATTTAAAATCCTAGCCATTATAGAATCAACAACCATCACTTTCATATAATAAACACTAAAATCCACTCTTACTAATAAGTTAACATGCTTTATCAATAAAATATTTCTAGACAAGATAATTAAAAACCTCCTATTATAGGAAAATCATTCTACTTATCTAAACTATACCTAATTTTTGTCTCTTGTGCCACTTGGGTATTTTTGTCCATTTTGGTGATTCCCCTACTTAATAAGGAATTATCTCTATTTTCTATGGAAATCTCATTTTTTATAGGGCATTACTAGTGTTATCTAGTATTTCATCTATTTTTGGGATCCCCTCATTTAAAAAGAATTTATTGCTACTTATTCAAGTGATGTCACTATTTGACAGATTGTCATCACATTTCCATTTCTCTTTTGTGTTTTAGTGATGTCATTATTTTTAGGGGTGAGATCACCATTTAATAGGGTGATATCATCATTTCTATTTTTTTCTTGTTATTTCAACATTTTTAGTTGATTATGAATTATCACCATTTAAATGTTTCTAACATTTTTCAGTGATATCATCAAAAAATCACCATAACACCATTCTTTCTAGTGATATCATTAATTAATTAGTGATATTGATGTTTTGATAATGGTGATATCACTAAAAATACTACTTTTAATGTGTAATAAATTCATTACATGCTAAAATTCACAAAAAATATACTTATCGATGCTTTTCTACCCACTAGTCATTGATACTCTTGCACTCACTCATCCAGATGCCTACAGTGTGGAATACACACTATTTTTCTCCAAAGTCTCTTGTCACAATCCTAAAAAAATTCTCGACATGGGAGGGTGAAAATGACTCATTTTTACCCTACATGTATGAATGTATAGTTCCAATTTTGAATTTTTATTCCCCTCTAGGTTGTCATGGCATCCATTTTCATCCCCAAAGGCATGAATATGGCTACGTGATCTGTTTGACCTTTTATTTTCTTCTAATTATTCTATTTCTCAGCCTCTTAGGCCATGGAGTGTCCTATCTTCTTATTTTTAAGGATCACATTCTCAAATTTATTTATAAATCAATCCCTTAAGGGGGCATCTTGGGTATCCCAAACAACCTTTATGACATCAATATGAACATGTTCTACTAATATTCAACAAAATAAAATCACAACATTATTCAATCATTTTAATGATTTTTTATTTCTTTGAAACATGTTTTATTCATCTAGTCCCTCATAGTACCTTTCAAATAGGGGGAAAATGTAGACACTAAATTATCATCACCTTCGTGTCAAAATTACAATCTAAAGTATTTCTTGAAATAACACACATATTAGACCTAAATCACAAAAACACCCAAATTTTCCCACACATGTAGTGCATGAATTCTAAAACACACTAGGGCATCCCTACTTAGGGTAATGCATCATAACTAATTTTCAAATCCATAAAATTCACTTTGATCTAAATTTTTGTTTTCTAAGAAACATTTTCAACTAATTAAATGGAGAAATTATTTAACTCTTGATATTGTAAAAGGGATAACTAGGATTAATTAACTACTAAAATCAAATCAAATGGTTGAGTAAATATTTCATAGGATAATTTTATAATTTTTTTCATCAAAAAATCAATAAATATCAAGATTTTTGACATCAACATGACATCACCCAAAAATTTCCCAAACACTATCATGAATGTCAAAAAGATCAACATAAATGTAGCATTTGGAAGCCATGCCTCATTAATACGACCTCTTTTGAAAATATTTATGGCATTTATCACTCCAATTTGAATTGATTCATATCCACACATCTCATTATTGATCTAATGTCTATAATTGATCTAACTAGGTTATAAATAAAGGGTGACATCTCAAGGCATATCAAGATTTTTTGTGCAAATAAACTCTATATACCATTGAAAAGATTCAACATTTATTCCACTCGTTAATAAAAACCACTTGTATACAAGGGGAGATGCTTATAAAATGCACCTAAAACATTTTTTATGACTCATAGCTATATAATATAGACACAAAAAAAACTTGAATCTTTCTTAGAAGTAATGTATGTGAGGAAGGTATAATCATTTTGATTATGTTTTATACTTATTCTTTTCTTTATTTTCTTTCCAAATCCAAGGGATTATGCTTGAGGTGTATTTTTATTCACTTTATTATTTTTAATGGACCTAAAAACAAACTAAACCCTCTTGTAATTGTAATATACACAAAAATAAAATATACTTTATCTATGATAAATACATCATCAATATATGAGGACTTAAAACCCATAATCAAACAAAATATGTAAACATGAAATGGAAAATTGAGACCAAATGGATCATAAAAAGTGAATATAAAAAATAAAAGTCATCAAACACAAGCAATATAAATATGAGAGAGATAAGGAAATGACTAAGATAACATCTCACAACTTATCAAATATACACCTTCTATTATAAATATGAAAATTCTATAATAACCATATTTATACTATGTATGAAAGTGATGGATAATATGAATTTATAAGATGAGAAATATTTAGAAACAAAGTTTCTTATCAAGGGGAAAATATGGAAAATAGGAAAATAGATGGCATCACCAAGGTGAAATTAAGTTGTCAAGGCTAAGAGTTTTCAACCTCAATCGTCCTAGAGAACCTTATCTAACATTGTATATTTAGACCAACAAATGAAATAAAATGCACACACACACACACACACACACAAGTATGTATACATGTATTTATGTATGTATTTATTCCCATAAAGGTTGGAATGCACAAAAATTAAAATGATCCTAACTTTAGATAATGTGTTCTCTGCTCCTCAAGACTCCTTAAAGAGCCATCAGTCTACTATAAATATTGGGTACTTATTCAAGAAAGTAGGTGGCACTATAATGTGAGAAAATAGATAATGATGAAATGAGACTTCCTATCCCAGTCTACTTTCCCATTACACACTAATGGAACTCATATCTATCATGAGACGAAATATGGAGTTAGATCTTTGATTATGATAACATATGTGCCAAAAATATCATGTGTTTTGATGTGAATTAACTTTTCATATTTTATTTTCCTTTTATCATATCATTTTATTATGATGTGGCTTTTAAAACTTTAGAATTATTCTATTTTCTTCCTCCATATGGATTTCAAAAAACTAAATATGGTGTTGAATATGATTATCAAAATATATTTTACACTTAGTCACTAGAGAGGAGCACCTAAAAACCATGGTGCCTAAAAAATACTACACTTTCACCTTAGAAAATAATGCAGTATCAAAACCAACCCTTGTAAGCCCAAAAGGAAAAATAAGGATTCATTGAAACTATCATAGAATGTTTGGGTTGTGCTAATTGTAAAAAATGTGTAATGGAAGATGGTAGGATGATAGGTAGGTATGAAAGAACATCATAAGATAAGGTGAAATGTGAATGAGGAAATCAATATATTTTTATTGGAAGATAAAATGACACATTTTAAGTGATAAAAAAATACTACTCTTTACCATTTCCTTATCTTTCTAAGAAGACACCTAGCTAAGTTTGGGATTAAAACCAATCTATGTAGCAAAAATGAAAAATGATGGGAATTTATGAGGAGGCCTTGGTTTATTCCTCAAGTATTATCATGAAACTCACAAATTGGAAATCCCAGAGGCATATGTAAAATTAAACCATAATTTATAGAAATTATATCATGTTATTTGAAGGCTGTATATGATGATAAAAGATACTAGATAATCACAAAGTAAATAATTGTTGAATAAAAAAATTATTTTTTAATAAAAGGATACGTGTTTATGAGTAAGAACTGGTTATATTCCCTATGTGTTATAATGCAACTCAAAAGAGGTGTCAGATATACAAAATACCCAAGACCAAAATATATTTACTAGGGATAATGTGAAATAAACTTGGAGTTTTGTAAATAAATGTTGCTAAGATACAATAAAAGAGAGTCAAAGAAGAAAATGCAAGAAATTTTAGCTCAAAAAATTATATTAACTAACTATGATCATGAAAATAATATGTATAGGTTAAATGATGATGATGATGTCACTAGAAATTCCATACAAACCTATAATATGTCTAATACAATCACTAGTGGGACAAGTCATCCCAAAAGAGGAAAAATGCAAAAAGGAGACCAAAGTATTACAGATAAATTAAGGTAAATTGAACTATTAAAAAAATGATAAAATAGACCCAAAGGTAATACATAAAATTAAAATAGAAACTAAGTCCCACCATAAAATGATATAAAGAAAACCCCATGTTGATACCTAAGATCCACAATGGAAGCTAAGGTCAACTATAAGATACCCAAGAAACAAACATGAATCAATTATGTAATAAGGATGATTCTAAGGGAATAAAATTTAGGAAAGTGAAGAAACATGACCACAATAATAAGAAATATGTATTATAATGAATATAAAAATAAGATCATGTGGAATGAAATCATATTTATAATTTAAGCTTTATTAAAACTGAATTTATTTATTTTATAAGATGTGAAAGGTTATTAATTATTACCTCATGTTAAAGATGAAAGATCAAGAAGCCAATAAAATTAGGATGAGCTTAAAAATATTCCCCCAAAGAATGCATAAGGGTAATTATGGGCATGAAATTATTACCCAAATGGTAAAAATAATAAAAGGGTGGGTAGTGCTAAGTACCCTACTATTTGTAGTAATAAAAGGATGTGCATCAAAAGATGCCTTAACATGTGTAAGAAGAAAACGATAGGCATTACAATATGACCTAAATTATGGGATGTTGGTGGATTTTGGTTGATCTAAAGATCATCATGACTAATAATGATGTAAAAATCTATGGGAATCTATGTTAGATGAGAAAACGTATCTAGTGAAATATTGGGATCTTTTTGAGGTGATAATTGTTTTTGTATGGTATCAACTAGGCTAATATAATATAGTTTAATTTAACTTAAACAAATTATAAAAACCAATTTGATGTAGTTGGATGAAACATTAGTAAAATGAAATATATTGTCAAGGGTGATATAATCTAGTGAAATAAGACTAAAATTAATTATACTAATTAGGTCGATATAGTTTGGTGAAACATGAATAAATGAACTGCATTGATCCAAAACATGAGTAAAATTAATTGTATTATCCATGATGATACAATATGGTGATGGAAATGGAATTGTATCACTACTTTGTAATGGTTTTTAGATGGTGTAGTTATGTAAAATATAATTTATCATATTGAAACATTATGTGTCATGTTTGGTGTAGTTGGATAAGACATAAATAACTATATCAATACATTATAGGTCATGGCCAGTGTAGTTTGATGAAAGTAGTTACAACTAAAAAATATTGGGTTGGCATATATAATTTTAAATAATTGATTTCAATGATGATTTATGTATATAGGATTGGGTTAAAGTATGATAGGTATGAATTTTTACATAGGCTAGATGATTAAAATCAGTTATAATACATATTGTGATAGTCATTTAAATTAGGTATTCTTCATACGTAGATGAGTTGACAAATTTTGGTTGAATTTTAACTGATGTTTGATGAATTATCCTTCTAAGGAATTTCAAGGGTAGGGTAGAGGGTGGGTAGACATCAATGAAATCATGCTCATCATTCATTTATTTTTAGTGTGTATTTCAAGGATGCGAAAATCATGAGAGGTATTTTAATCCTTGTTAAAATAATCATCAATGGGAACATCCACTATCATTCTAGGGTTTTCATCTTCATAAGAATCATCATCATAGATAGAAAAAAATGATATTTATTTTCAACCAGGTGAAAAGTGTGAAGGTGGGATCATTAGGATATTTATAAGGATTGCCATAAATTGGAGGATCATATTTATAATATTATTTATTGTTATAAGTGTTATCATTGGGATTTTCACCATGATAATAAGGATTCTTAGGGTCATAAATGTGAACATAATCATGGGGATATTTTTCAATGATATGAGTTTAAAAAGTGATGTTATTAAGATCCTCATAGGGATCACCATAAATGAGAGGAAAATATTGATAATCTTCAATCTAACTATAATCTTCACCATAAGTGGGAAGATCATCATTTCTATCCTTGACCATGAGAAAATGTGTAGAGTAATTACATCATAAGGAATTGGATTTAATGGTAGTTATATAAGGTAGAAAGGATTGACCTATTAAAAACCATAATGGGTTGGGGCTTTAAATAAATATTATAAAAGGAGACATCTTGGGGAATGAAATTAAAATTTAGATGTTGAAGGAGGATAGTCAAAACAAACTGATGGTATTGAGCTAAATGATATAGTCATCCAAAAAATGATCACATAAAATTATACTAGGTTGTATGATAGATTACATAAAATTACTAGAATATACTACGCTAGATGATATAGTTAAATAAAATTACTCACATGTATTGGGATAGCTTATATAGTTAGATAAAATTATTGAAACATATTAGGCTATGTGATAAAATTATTGAAATTTACTCTGATGAATGATAAAATTAGATAAAAATTACTAAACTACATCAGGTTGGCTGATACATTTAGAAAATAATAATTAATGGTATTGGATTATATCATAAAAGTAGATAAAAGTACTAAACTATATTAGACTTGTCAGAGGTACAATCACTAAAAGTGGGGTGCTAATCAGTGAGTAGATATTTCAATTTCAATTGTATTCCTTTAAACTATTATAGTCATATAAAATGTCCAAATTAGTAGTTTAAGTTTGGCTTGTGACACCCTATCCATAGGTCCTTCTTGGATGCTCTTATGACCCTTCTAGACACCTTTTTACTCATTACCAATCATTTTTAGATTTATAAATGGTCATTCCACCATAGCCAAGCTATTTTTCCTTGGCCAATCCTATTGCCCTAGATCCTAAGCCTATAGGATAGGAGCACCATACCTGGACTATAGTGCCATTTTTGGTGATATTGTCTATTTGAATTTTGAGCCTCGATGGTCATTTTCATCTAATTCCTATCCTTCATTACATTGGCGTAGCATGAAAAATGTAACCCATGACCAATTGTTCCCTATAAAATCCCATTCAAAGTTAATTTAAAAAGGGAGGTGACAAATCTTACAAAGCAAGCAAGAATATAAACAAATCACTAAGGTAAACTTCCCTTTTCTCTGTATACAATCACCCAATATAGTTGTAAACATACTCAAACCATCATACCAATCCCTAGCCACCGCAAACACTCTCAGTTTGGTATTTTTACATCTACATCACACTATTTCACAAATCACATTAAGTGGGAGAACTACATATGGCTTGATTTCTCTTTAGAATATTTGTATGTAGGCATCATGACCATACAAGGGATGTGGATTACATTTTCAATGCATATTACACACTAACCCCCCCATTTTTCTAAGTGATTCAAATCCCATTTTATTAAGCATGATGGAGGGTTAGGGTTTGAATATTAAAATATATCTAAAATGAGTTTCATCGATAATCAACCCTCAAGATTTCATAGGTAGGCTCACATAGGAACAATGTAAATAACCCAAAACATTTAGGTCTTTGTGACCAATTTAGACCACAACGGTAGGAGTGGATAATATCACTAGACCCTAAAGTGTCATATTTTTTATGGTCTTATCCTTTCTCTAAACAAAAGCTAGATTCTGATTTGAGACACTATCCTAGTATTTCATAGCTAGTTTCAAACCCTATATCATCCATCTCATCTTATTTTTAGATAAGTTATATTTTCTCCTTATTTATTGTTATTTTTAGAAAGGTAAAAAAGTTAGATAAATTACACAAATCAAGAATGTATTTATGTCAATATTTTTTACTAATTTTTTAATCCATACCCTTAACTAAAATAGAGATAAAACTCCATTATTCCCAAAATAGTTAAATCAACTATTAACCAATAAGCATTTATCAACTTGATCAAGAAGCATTAACAAGAGAGCTCATACATTCAAACCATACACAATACCAAACAAAACACATATTTCTTGTGGGAAACTCTCATGGGGAATAAAATCCACTCTTAATCCTTCAACACAAGTGGAATATTGTCCTATAGTAAATTATAAGTAAGAGACTGATCAACTACTTTAGACCAACAAACCTTGATCATATCCCCCTGACCAAAGGTATTTAGTGAAACACATGTTTCATAAGAAGAAACTACCCCTAAAAAACACCAAGTCATTTAACCCCTCTTTTAAACACCTCCACCTTATAAATGATGTATTTAACACATAATGATATATCTCTATTTTCTAATCTTTGCATAAACTCTCTCTATCTCAAACAAGCCTCTCACATATGCATGTCACAAACTCTTTCCTTCTCTCAAAATATTCTCATATGTACACTCAGACCTCTTCAAAAATTCTCAAACTAAAATAGCACTAACCTAATAGTAGGAACATGATCTATAGGTCATACACATAGTAAACAAACTATTTTTCTCATTAACTCAACCAACAGGCACACTAGCTATCCTTCACTTCACAATTCTCACATCTACCTTGTACAAGTCTTTCTCACATTCAATTCTTCCACACAAATTCTAAAAATCATCATATTTTATTTCACTATATATAAATATATCATGATTTATCAACATCTTGGTTGGTTATAATAAATGCCTTCACCCTTAAGGTATCCTACATAAGTAACACTTAAGCAAAATCCACTTTCAAAATAGGCCTAAGTCAATTTAAGGTCCTATGGAGACCCATTCACCTTTTTGATACATATATGAGAAAATAAAGAATGTAAGAACACTTTAAAAAAGCATGGAAATAGTATACATGATCTATAGCTCCCCCTTAAGTGTCCAAATCTATCATAGTACCCTTTTGCTTAAGCACAAAACACTTAAACAAAATTTTGTGCACATAATCATTATGAACAAACACACAGTCACCTTCTAAGCCTTTAGTCATACAATATACGATGGAAAATCCTAAAATATTAAAATAGATCATTCTCATGGAGTCTACAACACTCCTAAATAGTTAATTCATGATGAAACATCAAAACAGCATCTACATAAGCTCAATTAATCTTCTGTGGGTCACTTTGGAGAACAAGCATGAAACCATAATTAACTTTGAAGCTCAATTTCACACACTTATAGATCTTTATATTAGGTTCATTATATATGCCATGGAATCCTATTCATATTTTATTTTTATAGTATCAAAAAAATTATCTTCTATCAAAATATATGGATATATTACTGAGCATTAGTTTTTTTCTTAGTAAATTCAAATATTTAAATGGAAATAGTCATAGTAAAACCTCAAACATAATGCTCACATTTCATGTCCTCTCAAATCAGATTAAAACACACAACATAAATCTTGTTTGATTTTTAAGACATAGGCATCAATGCTCAAATGTTAAACCTCAGTGACTTTGACCTCATCTCATGTAAACTTACAATATTGACTTATTGTGCATCATTGATCTTTGTGGATCAACTAGGTATTTAAATAGAAATACTCACCATTCAATAAATATATATGAACACTCACTGACCATTATATCCTTATCCTATATTTTTTTTAATTTTTTAAACCTTGAACACTTATTACCATCTCAATTAATATGCACCATTAGATCATAATATGTATGAGCACCCATGCACTATTAGATCTTTATTTGGACCTGATCTTTTATTTTGTTAACCAACAAACACTTTGACCTCTTTGAATTTTTTCACACCATATATAGTCACTTTATGAAATCCCATGAGCTTTTGGATCACCACTAGGTCCATATCTTTAGCATCATGAAAATTCAACTAAGTATGGGGCCAACTACAATATGCATGGAAAGCCTACTTTGAACCTCAATAAATTATTATGTGCTTAGATGTATCATCTCAAATTTGTACCATATTATCTCCTCACATAAGAGAATACATACATACAACACACACACACACACACACACACACACACACACACACACACACACACACACACACACACACACACACACACACACAACACACACACACACACACACACACACACACACACACACACACACACACACACACACACACACACACACACACAACACACACACACACACACACACACACACACACATATATATATATAACATTTTCACCTGTGAGAAATATTTCCATTAAAATGCCTTCTCAAAAAACTTTTGGTCACATAGCCAACTATGCTTATAACTTGTTTCAGAGACCAAATTTGAACATGCATACCATTTGATAAAATTTAGTGAATGATCTAAAATTTATAAAAAATAAACTAGGATAAAAATGGAAAAAACCCATATGATCAACATTTCTTGAAACATCCACACATGCAATATATGCCACCATCAAAATGCTTACTCAACTCTTCTTGAACCCTTTGAAAATTTGTCTAAGTATGGGAACTTAATGAATTTTGTCTGAGAAGCCAACTTTGTACCCTCATATGTTTGAATAAGATTAGATACATGACTTAAGATCTATAACATAATAACTAGGGGCTAATTTTATCACAACCATATGATCAACTCCCCTTGACTCATCCACATGTGGTTATTATGACAGTCATAAAACTACCTATTCAGATTTTCCACCACTAGACCCAAACTATCTAGTTGAAAACTATGGACCACCATATGAATTCCACTTGTGCACACAAACTCTCAAATCATATAAAACATCTTATAGGACCACTTTCACATTATCAATACTACATAATCATCCTTGACCATCTTTAACCATGTCAATTCTAAAGATCAACCAAGCCAACTTCAAGCACACTAGGACAAGCACATTGTACACTTTGTCATTATTAATTAGGAAATAAAATCACTTAATCCACTCATGATGGCACTTACATGACATCACCATGACATCATTTACAATAATTCCAACATGAATAGATAATATATTTAGATAAAACTACTAAACGATATCATGTTGGCTGATATAGTTTGAATAAAAGATAAATGATGATTTTGATGATATTTCTAAGAAAATACAAAGAAATACATGAAATTTATCCAACCAATGGATGGATAAGATTCATATTGGGTTTACGAAAATTTATTTAAGGGATAGGATGAGTGAAAACTATCATCTTTCTCTTAATAGATAAATTTTAAAACATAAATACTTACCTTGAGGTGGACACTATATACAAATTAAGATAAATATACAACTTATCCTTCTTAGTAAATCAAAAACTTAGAGAAGGTAATAAAATAACCATTGTTTAAATACATTGTATATTGGTATCATGACCAAATTGGATCCACTAAAACTAACTATGGGATCTCTTACCACACAACACTAAAGTAGATGGTTATAAAGACTCTAGACAAATATAATCTAGTGTTATGAAATCTTATAACAAAATTGGGGATGGTTTAATAAGAAACACTAGATCATGATAGGTAAATGGGGGCCTAGATCATCTACAGTAGAAGTTGGAAAGCCTATAAAATCCTATAGATACACCATGTTTAATTTTATAGGTATTCTATATAAGGAGATATATATTCAAAACCTATTATTTTGTGATATATCTATCAATCAAATGAAATAACAAAAAGCTAGAAATACTTACCTTTGAGCGAACCTATCAAGTTGAAATATCTTCCTTGGCCAATGGTGATTTGTAAGAGATTATTTTAGATCTATTAGGATCACACTATATAAATAATCTCATTTATAAAATACTCTTACTTGCATTGAAGACTTCCCATAAGACAAGCATTCTTCCCTCTAAGGAAAACACTAAGAAATGGCTCCTTCAAATGTAGATGTTGAATTGTGAGTTGTAATATTGTGAAAATGAATGTTCCTATCTTTTATATTTAAATTAAAGTCATATTTAAAGTAATGGATAGGTTATAACCATTCTAAATTTTTTATGACAATGTCATCCACCATGACCATAATGTGTGTCGTAACTTTCACAATTGGGTTTAACCAGGGTAACTTAGTAGGAAAATGGGTATTTGTTTAGTTAGGGGATATTTTATAGGATAATTTCATAGGGATTTGGATAAGTGGGGATTTATTTTCTTAGGAATTAAGATAAGTATGATTTTTAATGGGTTTAGTTATGATATAATTAACCAACAATATTGCAAATCACTAATGGTCTGTCCACCCCTTTCCTAGTGCAAGCTTTAAAGTATGCACTTAGAGAAATTAGAACTCGATAAGTTCCTATAAGAAATAAAGTGTTATTAAATTATAATGTTTAGAAATATTGGTGTGTATACATATTCCCCACTTGAATCTAATCACGTGTCATGTGCTTATAATATGGGATGGTTCTTAGATAAAGAACATGGCAACATACAACACAGAGCTAAAAAACATTCAATAAAAAGTGGAAATAAATGAAAATAAACTTTTAAATGCATACATTCCACTTATTATGTTTCTATATAATAAGATTTGAATTAAAATTAGATGACAATAGTTTCCATTGTGTGGGACAAGAAATATATGTGAAAAAATGATATAAAATTTGAATTTTTTGTAAAAACATGTGGTTAATGTTGAAAAATTCTCTACTTTACCAAGATACCAAAAAAAATTAGTTTGTCAAAAGATATTATACAAACAAATTTATGATAAAATTAGGGAAATCTCATAGTAAATAATTGAAGTTTTAGAATTTTTTTAATTTTGCCTATAAAAAGGAGAAATTTATTTTCATTTGTTCATTTACTATTATTAACTATTAGAACTCTGGGTGTCCTAGAGAGAGAGAGAGAGAGAGAGAGAGATGAGAGAGAGAGAGGAGAGAGAGAGAGAGAGAGAGAGAGAGAGAGAGAGGAGAGAGAGAGATGAGAGAGAGAGAGAGAGAGAGAGAGAGAGATGAGAGAGAGAGAGAGAGAGAGAGATGAGAGAGAGAGAGAGAGAGAGAGGAGAGAGAGAGAGAGAGATGATGTGATTTATATTATGCTCTTCATAAAGGTTGTAATGAGGGAGACCATATGGGTGACCATGATGGAGAGAACCCATCATGATATACTAGATTACATGCTACCCCTCAGAATGATAATACATATATGACTAATAATGTGGTGCCTTTTTCACCTACTTATGTTGGTTGGTTTTGATTGGCTAATGAGGTATTTTGATATTGATAAAGAGTATCACATGCAATTCAGCTAGTAGTATCATTAGGATTTGGTGATGGGAGCAATGAGCATGGCAGTCACTTGATGAGTGAGACAAAAACTTGATTATAGATAGATAGTTGGCATAGGTATATGGATAGCTATCCCATCTATAGAGATAGGTGGAGGGTTTATTATCGAAAAAAAAATTCACTATAGTCAATTATTTAGAGAGGGAAACCATAGGCGTCTATGGGTAGTGTACACATCCTTTTGATGAACCTCAACCTTAGAGTTGTATTTTTTACTAACACTATATAATTTGGTATTGTATAAAAAAATTAAGCCATATATACAATGATATGTTATTGATGACTCATGGATATATGTATTTTATTTATAACACATTTTTTAATTGTTATATGCTATGAGAAAATGTGGTAATGGACCTTATGGATGTTATTATTTTATTTATATCACATGTTTTGATATATTATATACTATAATAAAATGTATATGATATTTGATAATTAGAAAATTCATGGTGAAAAATAATTATGTACAAAAAAAATGAAAATGTGAAACAAAAAAATTACTAGTTTATGTAGATGAAATTTTATTATTATATAGCACCTAAATCTTGTACACTTAGAAAACTCAAAACTTGGTTATTCCTCCTAGTTATTCAACTTTCCCACTAACACAAGTCTCACATATACTCTATATTTATTCCACTAGGACTATATATCTTAGTCTGAACAATCTTATGTTGATGACCTAGGTCTTCTATCTAGCCCATAATGCTTAAAATGTACTTATCTTCCATCTCTGCAAGTTTTAAACATGTACATATTTTCCTACTCCTTAGACACTAATATCCATGGAAGATAATAACATCAAAATTACTATCCTTTCCTAATGTAAGTGTCTAGCGACCTAAATTCATCTAATTTTCAAATGAAACCTATCCTAATGGTTAGCCTAAGTGTTTTAATACAATTTATTAGTCTAAAAGGATTGATATAAATACAAGATCAAACCCTCATTCAATCCTCACATATAAAATACCAAAGAATCCAAGATAGCTTATCAAAATCACTCTATCAAGTATTAAATTGATTAAATATTTATTATTTTTATACCAATCATAGGTACAACACATCCACATGTCTAAAGTACTAAAGGAGCAACCCAGGAGCCTAATTTGCCAAGTTACAAGCTAGGTCACCATTGTACTTTATTTACACATGTTGTATGATTCACACATAATCCAAAACATTAGGGAGAACTACATTCATATGATTTCCTATTTATATTATCGGATATGTAAGTAGCTCCCACTAATAGATGGGTCTTTGGGATAGATCAACACCATGTCCCAACTAACCCATTTTCCCCTAAGGTCTCTATGAAATGGAAAGATAGGGTTTTGTAATTTCACACGAAATGATTGTCCATGATGAAAATTTTAATTCACTAGATTTAAGGTGAAGAAAAAACCCATAATAATCCATGTAGTCACATCCTATTTCAATAGATATTCTTTACAAGACACTAGTATTGAACCTATTTATTAACATCGATGTAACTATTTCAAGCTGATCTTATTATGGAGAGAGCTTAAATCATTAGAAAAAAAATATGATAACTATTCAAAAATATCACTCCAACCTAATTTTTCCATATTATATATTTATAATTCCATTATCATAAAAACAAGATAAGTATGTCACTTCTTTGTCATTTCTATATCTAGCATAGTTGTACTTTCCATATTTAGACTATCTTAACATTAATACATTAAATGTATGATTATATATAAGTGTAGAATTTAATTTTACTTATATAGATATAATTTTCAACCTTGTGACATTTCATTTATATATACCCATTTAACATCTATAAAACCCTAGTCTATAATATTTTAGGTTTAAACAATTCATTAACCTAATCTTTTAACATCAAACCCTAAGACAAATTAGGGTTTTTTAATTATTGTACTTTGTTGAAAATATTAATTTTTTTTACAATTTGTATAATTAATATATTGATATTTCCATGATATTTATCAATCATCTTAATCCTACATGTGATCACATTGGTTCTATGTGATTTAATGATGCAACTTATATAGACATGTTCCCTTCTATATGCTACATGGTTATATTCATAGATTATAAGTTGTCTTATTATTTTGAGGTGAGGTAACTATCAATTATTATATTTTTATCACATTAAAGTGGGTTAAATTAGTGAGTACATGTCATAGAAACATGTTCTTCACACTTGTCATAGTTTCTAGATTTAGTGGGGGCATGCTTCGTAAGCATGTTATCCACACTGATTTAGTTTATGATACTTATATTAGTTTACATATTTAGTGGGGGGATGTCACATGGGAATGGATTAAAAAAATTCATAATTATTAAATTAATTGGGTCCATGATTTGGAATCATGTTCTCCACGTTCATCTAGTATATGGTACTTATATCAGTTCTTATATTTAGTGGGGGGCATGCATTAAAAAGCATGCCCTTCACACCTATTCAATATTTAGTATCTCCTAGTTATAGTTGAGGTATGTTTTGGAAACATGTCCTACACATCAGTACATATATTATTATTTATATTTATATATATATAATGTTGTCCTACTTTAGGATTATGTCATCCACACTTAAACATATATCCAAATTAACCAAAGCACACAATTATATGATTTAGATTCATAGTTGTGGCATAATTCTATACATTGGTGCTATTATTATACATAGTTTCATCATGAAACATATCCAAGGTGCATATGATATGAAACATGTGCATAATATTATAAAATCCAAATTAGTTTTAGATTTCATAACTCTTTTATGTATCGTTACCATATCATATAAGTTTTCATAGTAATACCCTATCAACTTTTATGGACTTTAATTGAGCTAGTCTAATAGAGTAGTTGGTTTACCTTTTTTTATAATTGAGGTGGTAAAATCACTCAATATTTTTAATTTTCCATGTTGGTATTTATAATCTAGCCTCACTAGGGCATAAATATCAATGGGTTGCATGGTTAAGCTAATATCAATTGTCAGGTGGCAAATAAATTTTGCTCCAAATTTGGGGGGTATGTGCCTTCCAATATCTCTCTTTATATCTCCTTTGATATTTTAACTTTAAATATTTATCTATATTTTTTCTTATATAAATTCAATAGCCTTACAATGATACATATTTTTCAAAACAACTTGTTAATAGGCAATATGGTTACACTAACACATAGGTGGTACTCCTAAACATTCATTTTTAATTTTAAATATATTTAGAATACTTTCAACCCACATTATATTCATTGATTTTATATTGTAACATGATATTAATTGTAGGTCAATCACCAACAAAGCATTCAAGTTGGGTACACAGAAAGATAAGGTGTGCATACACACCTAGGTACACATTTATTTCATTAAACTATGAATTTCATTACTATATTAAAGGGGGAAATGTAGATAATATTTTATGATTATATACCATGAGTCTTATACACACAAAAAAATTAGACCTTGCCTATTCTTCCTAGTTCTTTACCTTTCTCACTTTTAAAATTCTCACATATACTCTATGTTATGCCACTCAACTTATATCTCTTATTCCAATTAGTCATATGTTGAGGACTCAAGAATTTTATCTTGTCCAAAATTCTTAAAATATACTTATCTTCCATCTCTATAAGTTCTAAACATGTACC